>CM021100.1:906855318-906872078 GCA_007115665.2 Sequoiadendron giganteum | reverse complement strand
TAATGATATAATGGTTGGGAATCTTGTCAGGCCATAATTTGGTCTCATGGTTGGGACCTTTTGATAGGCATGCAAGAGAGAGAGAGACCTGTGAATGATGAAATGGAATAAGGATGAATAATGATGATTGGGTAGACCTTGGATTTGAGATGATGGATGTAAAGGGGATAATTATAGAATCTAGATGGAAAAGGGATAATGATAAAATGGAGCAAAATGGGATAATGATGAAAAGGTAGATACAAGACCAATATTTCCTCTAGATAGACTAGATCATTGATTGATGACAATGGATTTTATTTAGAATATAATTTTATAATCGACTAGGCAAGGTTTGGAGTTTCTCACTCAAGCTTGGATAATCACTTGATGGTTGTGATTACTAGCTTATGATAATTGATGAAAATGATAAGATGAGCCATAGATGATATATTTTGGATTGATATGATGGAAATGGTTGATGTTTCAAGTTAAATCATGGTTGAGGAGAGGTCTCCCAAGAATTCTCTAGGGCTACAAAGGTTAGGTTTTAAAATTGAGGTATCAAGATGGTCAAATGGTGAAACCATAAATATCGATATAATCTACACAATATTCATTGTATATATGTAAAAATATAGCATCAAAAAAAGAAAAACTTTAAGTTTAAGAGGGGTCATAAGTCCTTCCTATTCCATATGAAATTTGGAACCAAAACATAGGTAAAGTTGAAATATAGAAATAAAAGGTTTAACTATCAACTACAATACATTAATATAAATAATACGACTTTAAAAATTAAATGCACATACTCACAAATTAATCCAACAAACCATTCGAGTCTACTCTACTCTTTATTGTGTCAAGTATTGCCTCATGGTGAGACTCACACACCATCCACAAGGTCTTGTTCAAAGTTCTACCTTAATATTGTATCAAATGGACATTATGGTCCATAACAAGGTTTGAGCAATGAAGAATATTTTAATTTTTATCAAATTCCTAAAACAACCAAATATCTACACTCTTTATGGGTACCTTCTAAGCCATGTTCTAGTAACAACCACCAACCCTTTAGGGTATTTGATGTTTTCTCCATCTATAACTGGGGCCTCCAATTTCTTTTTGGACTCAACATAATGACACAAGTAATAATACATTCCCTCTTCATTGTCCTTATCTACAATACCTACATAAACATGCCCTACATTGATATGTGTTGAAAATTAGATGAAATTAGTCAACATTATAAAAAAACTACAAGGTAAGTTACCATTAGGAATTTCAAAAACTATGCAAGTAGATATATTATCTTGTTGAGCTAGATCTGATATGTGGTCAAAGTCAATTGATGATTCCATATGTGTTAGTTACACTACACTCGGGGGCCAATACATGTCAAGTGAGCTAAGAAAACTTAACAACCATTCTTCAGCCTACTCCTTTGACTCACACTCATTCTAGGGTTGAATTGTACATGAAGAACAAAAGCATGCCATCTTTCGCATATGGATATTACATGAACCTACATTTGAGATTTTGAAAGAGTGTATCTCACTTGATCCTATCAGTGTACAAAAATCCTCATTTGGTGCAAAGTTAGTATCATCTATCAACCAAAAAATCTACGAACTGAAGACTTACCTTCATTACCTAGACACATCGAATCATTACACCACTTGACAATTGATTTTATCATCTATCAACTTTAGATTATATGTATACTTTAACTCTTCTCATTCTATGGCTCTTTTGATACATTCTCTTGAACCATCATGGTCCCCCTTTCCATGCCTAGTCTCACAAAAGCTCCACATATGTTGAACACCTATAAAATTATGCATCTTTCTCAACCAATAGAACATCTGTGAGTTCTTGATTTGTGATGCACTGTTATCCAACCATATGATATGTTGATTGAATGATATGTCGGGCTTCTATCCAAATCATTGTAGAACACCTAAAAGAAACCTTGCATGAAGTCTGTAAAATGTGTGTGATCATCACAAATATAAAAATTATACTCCCGTATGATCTTTCTTTCATCCTTTATACTATAATTGGCATGAATGAATACAATGTGCACAAATATGAAAACATGTGTGGACTTTTAATATTGTGATTGCACCTCATGTTGTGGCTATATAATTTAGTTCTCTACAAATTTGATGACGAGAAAATTCTAACAAGTGGAAATATGCCCTTGCATAACTTCAATTGCAAGTCCAACCATCAAGCTTTATGAGTATGCCTTGCATACTCATACACTATAAGTTGCCGAAGTGTAGACATAAACTGATACACTAGAATCTTTTGAATACAAAAATCACACATTTTTTCTTCTTTATCATATTTTTTATTGTAGGCCACTATTTTATACATGTCGAACACTGCTAGTTCATTTCCAACTGAATGTTTGTTTTCCATATGTTCACATATTGGCATACATTGCAAGTGACCACAATGTTTTCATGTGCAATCTAACCATAATTTTCGTAGAGTATTTGGAATTCCTCTCTTTCACATAAATTTTTTGATATGAAGTATCATAAAGATGCAGGTGCGGTATGTATGCCACAATCTTGCAAAAAGTTGTTAGTATGCAAGTCTAAACACATAGACCAATAAACATCAAAATGGTTGGAAAATTCAATATGAAATCTACAACAACAAGTAGTTCATGTGTGATTTATTTTGACATAGAAATATTTTAGCATTTCAAAATATATTTGAAAAATTTTAACTTGAAGGTAAATCTCTAGAAATTTACCCAAAAATTATGTTTGAGTCGTATCAAAAAAATTATTTAGATGTGGTTCATAGTTTCAATTACTAATTCTCCTTATTACTACATCCCTTTGATTCATAGAAGCCCTTGTGAAATTATTCCAAAATCCTTCAATTTATGATCTCAATGCTTAAAAATTGAGTTATCTTTTCATTGTAGTCTCTTGAAGAATGTCCATAATTTATTGGCATCGGTGTACTCGATTCTTTGGAACCTTCCAACAAATCTTGATAATTTTTTCTATTAATTCCCAATTCTTGACTTGTCTTTCTAATGAGATGATATTTCTTCTTTTGATTACTTATTGTTATCACTGTAATGGCATGTCATGTGACATTAATATATTTTGAGTGTGATGTGTGATGGAGCCCCTAAAATTTTGGTTCCACTTTTATAACTCTCTCAAGTTCTGTCAGTTTTAGTGTGCCTATACTAAGGGTTTTGCTCATGGATCTTGCCTTGATATTTAATTGTCTAGATCTTTCTCTATTTTAAAACCCTAAGTTTTTTCCCTAGTTGATGTTATGATCTATCATTGACCTTCTATTGCTTATCCCCAGTCATGTTAAAATTTCTTATGTCATTAGAGCTCGTGAAATTACTGGCCCCTTATGCCTAGGCCTGAAATATATTTTATTTTAGAAGGTTAAGCAATTAACCTTGTTTGGCCTTTGCATCCTCTAAAAAATATGTTCTAATATCCTCTTAGAGCCTTGTATTCATCATCCTAGGTAGTTCCCCTTTTTTTTAAATAACTTGCAGGCACGTGGTAAATTCTTCACTTAAGTCCCATTCACCATCTCTTTTATCGATCATCGCTAATAGCTTTAGAAATGTAAATTCAAATGATAAATGAGTGATGAGCAGTGTCTCTTTTATTTCACACATCATAGATAGGTTATGAATGTTCAGTGTTGAATTATCAATTTATGATGCACTTGTTTTATGTGTTATTGTTTGTATCTCTTGTATCACTAATTGCTCATGTACTTTATAATGTGGATTAGCGATACGTGAGTGCCCTTGGTACTCTTTTTTATTTTCTCCTATTGCTCATCATAGATCCATTTTAAGATTTTAGTTTCAAATTAGTGATGAGTGATGAGGTCAATCTCTATCGCTAATTTGAATTAATCAAGTATAAGTGATATCTTGTGCCTTTTTATTTTTAAGCAGGTGCAAGTGTCGTAATCTTGTTTTATTTCCTTTTATCCTATCGTTGATATGGTTCGGAGAACGAAGCATGAATTAGCAATGTGTGATAGAAAGGGAACATGATTAAGGATGGGTCTTAGATCCAACAACTAAGATCTTATCATGTGGATGCTCACATCATTGTTAGAACTTGTGGAAGGTGAAGTGTATCAGCGATGTGTAATATGAGATAGAGATCTCCAAGGAGGACAGTAATCCAATGGTTGTGAATCCATCATGTCGATTCTCTTACCATTGATTGAACACTCGAATGTTGGGGCAGATTCACAACGAGTGATGGGATGTTTGAGTGTTTATTCTTTCATTTTTCAGCTCTTTGCACTTCACCGATATGAATGAATGAGCACAAACTAGGGTGGCGACAACAAAAGCTACAAAATAGGTATGAGAGTAGCACCATTAGTATTGGACATCTGTCCAAATTAGTTTAAGTTTATTTTGTGTTGTTGAACAAAGGATTTACTTTATATTTGGTAAGTTTTGAAAGAAAATGTTTCACCAAAAAGTGTATACCTAGGCACTTTTTCACTCATTTTGGCCTTCAATAAATTTTGGCCTTGTTTACCTTGATTCTGCCTTGTAAGCTTGCAATTCAACAATAACCTAACAATGTTTTAATAAGGTGTCTTGAAGTGTTGTAATGAATTTCCTCACTTTTCTAAGACCCTTTCAACATAATTCACCTAAATAATATATTCTTAAACCTTCCCAAGCCTTAAAACAAAGTGTTGTAAAGTGTTGTTTTGCATTTTCACACTTATCTAGGATTATCACCCCTAAATTAACCCTTTTTCTATGCTAATATGTCCCTTTCATGCATCCTTAGTCCCAACCTAAGTGTGTTTTGGGCGGAAAAAATGATTAACTTCAATAAAATTAATTAATTCCCGACCACCACTTAAATTTTCCCAAGTGGACTAGTTCACCACTTTGAGTGACCTAGTCTCTTTAGGCATAAAATTCAAATTTTAAATAAGATTCAACGAGAATCTTGCCTCCTTAACCCTAGGGTTAGTCTATTAGGTTGTATTTTGGTAAAATTAGGGTTTCACATGTACAAATAAGGGTTTTCATCTCTCCATTTTACCCTTCTCCAAGCTCACATTTACTCTCTTGCTCTCACTTTCATCTCTTCACAAGTGCTCAAGCAACCAATATTTCACAAGCAAGCATAAAATCATTAGGGTTTTCAGGCTATCTCTATTGGAGCTACTCATGCATGTTGCAGACCACAAAAAAAAGGTTTGGTAAGAATTTCCATTAAGTTTATCCTTCAATATTACATTCCTTTGCTTTAATCTCATTTGGGTTTAATCACCAACAAAGGGGTTTAACTTATGCAAACCCTTATTTCCTAACCCCAATACTTTCTTGGTCTTTGCATGCACTTGCAAGTTTTGATGTAGATGAGGTGAAGTAAAATGTGTTGCAAGAATTACCAACATTCTGCTCAAGTCACATCCAAGCCTCAAACCCTATTTGGACAAGAAGACAAGCTATAGGTCATTTTTGGGAGTTCATGTCAAAGACTATTGCAAAAAAGGGAAACATCAACCAAGACCCACAAAATAAATGCCTAATTCCTCAGAAAGCTACAAGAGGACTAGGTCACCCCTATTGGAAACCTTGTCCCTGTGTTAGGCCCATAAAAGGGTTTTTGTATTTTTGGGCACCAATTTCCACGAAAACTATTTTGGCAGAATTTCAAAGTTGGAGGACTAGGTCACCCTAGTTGGCGTAAGTGTCATTTTGCTCAGTTCAAACATTTTCCAGGAGATCCCGAGAGCATTCAACTACAACACTAGTTTTCTAGGTATACATATTTTGTCCTCCTCTGTTAATTTCTAGATTACTCTCATTTAGGACATATAGTTTAGTTAGTTTCCATTAGTTTAGTTTGTTTTATTTACGGGTATGTGCAGGATCATGATGGTCCAAAAAGTGGCAATATGATGGGTATGTGGCTGAATTTTTTTTTTTTACCCAAAATTAATGAAACGAAAAGGGTTTTCAAAGGACATTCTCAGCTTTCCACCAATATAAATTATTCTTTACTTTGAATTTAATAAATAATTATTATTCATTTTCTATTGAATTACAACTAAAGTCTTGATTTTTAGGCTGATTGAAAAACATCTATAGCTTTCAAACAGTATCATATTTTTTGAATCCAAAACATGCGTCACATTCTATGCTTCGCATACTATAATATTAAAAAATAAAAAATTGAATTTCATGAAGTTTTGACCAAGTTAAGGTGGTCAGACATACGAGTCTTTATATCTTTTAAAACTTGTAATAAATTTTCTATAATTAATTATTTACTTAGAAAAAAATTACAAAAAAATATGCATCACATCGAGACATGAGTCCTCTACTTATATCTAAAATATTATAAAAAAGTATTATCATTTAATATCGTTAGGGTGGTCAGACAAACACCTACTTCTTATTTTTTTCCCTGTTAGCTGTTTTGAAATTTCAAATTTTTAACAAATAGATTTTGTTTTTCTGTAAACAAACCTAGTAATTTAGAAACTACATTCAATTTTCTAAAAAAATTATTCTTACATGTTTTTGAAAAAATATAGATAACTTATTGAAAATTTTATGTCAACTTCCCTAACTCTAATTTTTCTGAATTTTTTGCCACTTAAGGGCCTGTTTTTTACACGATGATCCTGCACATACCCTTAAATTTGCATACATTTAGATTAGCACCATTTTCCTTCCAGTTCTAGCCACACATCACACACACTTAGCAAAACCATCATCAAGCATCCTTCCTTTGAATGAACCTACCCATAAACATATCAACATAGAGGAAAGAGTGTCATTCCTAACCAAGTGCCTTTAAGGTGAAAAACCCTAACAACCTAGTAAGGGAATCCACTTTCCCTTGTTAGCATATGTTTTTGGTGAACCCGACCATAGACCATTAGATAGATTTCTGATTTATTCATTTCATCTTAGAGATAGATTTCATTGCATTTAAATCTTGCATTTTTTTCATCCTACGGTTAGTAAAAAAAGTGCATTTAGTGAAAATTCATGATAAATCTGCACAGTGCATTGCAATTTTAATAAGAAAACACAATTTTTTTTTTTGCATTTTCAGTTTCTGTTTGCACTTTAACATCAGAAAAACCATAAAAATTAGCCAAAAATATAGAAATATTTTAAAAACAACACTCTTGGGACTAAGTCGCCACACTAGGCGACCTAGTCCTTTTGCACAATTTGCATCCCACTTTCTATCATTTTCAACACCTTGTCTATATTTTTGGTTTCTTTAATTGCTCCTCTATGGTCCTTTCTAGGCCTAATTTTTTGATCCATTTAATGTTACTAATTCAACCTCATCATGGCCATGTACTTCAAGAAGTTATGGACCTCCCTCAAATCCCTAATGGACACGTGAAGTTTCACCTTTACCACTGATCCTAACGACCTTGAACCCACTAATACTCCACCAAATCCTCATGAAAATCCTCCTACAGTAGTAGAAGTCATTGGGGATGATGATGCTAGCATGTCCCAATTCCTTAATGAGTGCCTTGACAAACTTGAAGCAAATTATTCTTTTTACCCCTCTATGAATCGGCCCGTGATGCCTAACATATCACCTCTTGACTCATTTTCTTATCTTCATCTGAAATTTCACACTGGAGCTCAACTACCTACTCAAGGTGAGCCTATTCCCTCTCAACCGGCCCCACCTCAACTATTTTACAATAACCCGGTCACCCACCCTCCCATTAACCTGCAAAAAAATTATGGCAAAGGGTTCACCATTTTAAGAAAACAAGGTGGTGACCTTAAAAATGAACATGAAATTCATAAATACTATTATCAATTGCAACCTGATGAACACCATACGAGCATCAGTTATCATGATCCCCCTCGTCCTCAGGTGCACCCTAGAGAGTTCCTTAAGCTCTGTAATGATGACACAGTAAAATTTGATACCCCTTCCGACTTGGATGTTATACTTCCTAGGGAAAAGTCACCATCTCCTCCTATCAACCATGATAAACCCCCGATCATTTTATGACCTCCTATTCCCATACCATCCTTTGAAGTTGGTGAGTTTATCCGACGTAGGAGGCTAGATAAATTACAAAACCTTAAGCTTCCTCTCCATCCACCACCTGAATGTGAGTGAAAATTATACATCCTCTTAAATAAAGGCCTCATAACCTTACCTCATCGTAATAATTTGGTCATCCATCCTAAAGATTCCAGTCCCCCACATTGTGCTTATCGTCATGTTCATGGCCATAGAAGTGATGAATATCGCCATCTGCGAGAGATACTGAGTAAGTATCACTTCATCAGTTTTGAATGCTATCCTATCCACCCATAGCACACTATCATGTACCCATCCATGTAATAGTGGTATAACATGTCCTTCTCACTATTACATTACCCCTCTCATCACCTATCTCGGCTCCCTCAAACCTTGCACCTAGTGGGGGCAAGAGGTTTTTAGCCTTGCCCTAGTAATGTAATTGTCTTTGTCCCTTAGTTTTGTTATCCACCTCCCACTTTTCCCACCAAGATGGGGAGGTGGATGACTTGTTTCATAGTTGACTTATAATTTCCTTAGTAGTCTTGTGTTATTTTGTGTGTAGTGTATTCCCCGTCTTGTTTGACGTTTTCTTACTCTGTGAGACATTCTTCTATATGTATCTCCCTTCTTCTATGTGTCATGCATTCCTTTTCAATTTTTTCTTATCGCTTTTCGCTTTTCCTTTCATATGGCGATGGTGCAAGGCATTGAGACTAGAATGTCTCCTTCATGTTGACCCAAATGAACCCCTTTTCGCTTTTCCTTTTCCTTTTTTCCTTTCATTTGGGGATGATGCAAACCATTAAGACCGCAATGTCTCGTCCATGTTGACCCAAATGAACCCATTTTCGATTTTCTCTTTTCCTTTCATTTAGGGATGATGCAAGGCGTTGAGACCACAATGTCTCCTTCATGTTGACCCAAATAAACTCCTTTCTTTTTTCCCTTTTTTCTCTTTTTTTTTCCTTTTTGCCTTTTCATTTGGAGATGATGCAAGGCATTGAGACAACAATTTCTCCTTCATGTTGACCCAAATGAACCTTTTTTTCTTTTTGTGTCCCTTTTTTCCTTTCATTTAAGGATGATGCAAGGCATTAATACCACTACGTCACCTTCAAGTTGACTCAAAAACCAAGGCTCTTTTTCTTTTTATTGCTATGGTCATTTTTAGGGATGATGTAAAGTGTCAAGACATCCTATGTATCTTCCATGTTGACCAAAAAGGGCTCTTCTTTTTCATTTTTCTTTCGCTCTATGTGTCCTTCTTCCAAATCTATGTATTTTGGGGAATGATGATAGTTTCATGCTCTCTAAAACAAAAATTTCAGCAACAAACCTACTGACCCCAAATCCATAGATCCCTTATGTGTTTGGTGTGTTTTTCCTTTTGGGGGCATATACCCACTTTTTCTCTTGCTTTCTTATTTTTCACATGATGTAGCCTTTCTTGGATACCTATCGCTTTACATTAGGCTTTTCAAGTAACCTCTCATTTCCCTCTTACATTTTCGCTTTGTCTACTTTAAAGTAATTTCTCACATAACATTGTGTAGCAACAATCCCTTTAAAGTGGGGGCATACATTGGCACTATTTTATTTCTACATTTGCATTTACTTTTTCTTTGTATGTGCTACCTAGTGCAGCCTTGTCACTTCACATGATGCTTTTATCACTTTGTGGATGACATTAGGTGTGATTTCCTTCATAGGTGTGACTTATCTTAGCATATTATATTCCTCTTAGTGGCTCGATGCAATGCATTGCATTCCCGAAGTTGTCAATCTTCTATCCTTTGATTTTTCCTCTTGTGGAAACATTACATGCAATGTTTCCTAAGTCAAAGACCTCATATGAAATAAACAAGACTCCTTCTAACACTTTCATTTTTTATGTTTTCACTTTTTACTTTTGTATTTCACATATTGCACTTTTGCATTTGTGGATACATGGCCACCTTGCATAACATAACTTACATGAATATAGTGCCATCTTGCACTTGTTCATGGTTTCTAAGAATCCAAGGTTTTTCTTGTCTCATGAACCACACCCCTATCGTTTGTGGTGCCATATCAAAGATATAAGGAGGTATAAGTTTGGTATAGTTGAGCAGCAAGCCAACTACTAGCACAACTTTCTCCATAGCCACTTTTTTGTGTTTTAGTACGTACTAAATAGGTGTATGTATCTCACCACCTTCCAAAATTTTCACCCGACGAACAATCGAAAATCTCATCGGCCCAGAGTGAGTACATCCTTTCCTTTCAGAAAAACAACCTAGATCTGATCCACAACTAGATGGAAAAACGATCGAAACCGAGTCTAATTTTTTTACATCAGTCTTTGTGTGATCTATTATACTTATTCTTAGTTGGCCATGTGATCTTGATCCTAGGGGCTTGATGATCCCTCTTGATCATTAGTCATCTCACCTTACTATTATGAGTACATTAGATCCCGCTCGACACGCATGATTCAACTACTTTAGTGTGAGTTTGAAGGACGTTCATACTCTCACTGAAGTGGGGGCTAAATGTGTCGCTAAAAAGTGTATACCTTGGCACTTTTTCACTCATTTTAGCCTTCTCCACTTAATTTTGACCTTGTATACCTTGATCTAGCCTTGTAAGATTGTGATTCATCAATAAGCTAACGATGTTTTACTAAGGTGTTGTGAAGTGTTGTAATGCATTTCCTCATTTTTCTAAGACCCTTTCAACATAATTAACCTAAATAATACATTCTTACACCTTCCTAAGCCTTAAGACAAAGTGTTGTAAAGTGTTGTGTTGCATTTTCACACTTATCTAGGCTTTATCACCTCTAAATTAACCTTTTTTCTATGTTAATTTTCCCCTTTAATGCATCCTTAGTCCTGACCTAAGTGTGTTTCGAGAGGAAAAATTGATTAACTTCAATAAACACAAATTAATTCTTGACCACTACTTAAATTTTCCCAAGTGGACTAGGTCGCCAGTTTGGGCGACACAGTCCCTTTAGGCAAAAATTCAAATTTAAATAAAATTAAATGGGAATCTTTCCTCCTAAACCCTAGGGTTGGCCTATTAGGTTTCATTTCCGGAAAATTAGGGTTTCACATGTACAAATAAGGGTTTTCATCTCCATTTTACCTTTCTCCAAGCTCTTTTTTACTCTCTTGCTCTCACTTTCATCTCTTCAGAAGCGCTCAAGCAACCAAGATTTTACAAGCAAGCATAGAATAATTAGGGTTTTCAGATTATCTACATTGGAGCTACTCATGCATGGTGTAGACCATAAACAAAAAATTTTGGGTAAGAATTTCTATTATGTTTATCCTTCAATCTAACATTCCTTTGATTGCATCTCATTTGGGTTTAATCACCTACAAAGGGGTTTGACTTAGGCAAACCCCAATAGTTTCTTGGTCTTTGCATGTGATTGCAAGCTTTGATGCAGATTAGGTGAAGTAAAAAGTGTTGAAAGAAGTACCAACATTATCCTCAAGTCACATCCAAGCCTCAAACCCTAGAAGGACAAGAAGATAATTTACATGTAATTTTCGGGAGTTCTTGTTACAAATTGTTGTAGAAAAGGGAAACATCAATCAGGACCCGAAAAATCAAAGCCTGAATCATTGAAAATATACAAGAGGACTAGGTCACCTCAATTGGTGACCTTGTCCCTGTGCTCGACCTAGAAAAGGGTTTCTTTATTTTTGGGCACTGAAACATATTTTGGCAGAATTTCCAAGTTGGAGGACTAGGTCACCCCAATTGGTGTAAGTGTCCTTTTTCTCAGTTCAAACATTGTCTAGGAGATCCTGAGAGCATTCAACTACAAGATCAATTTTCTATGTACACATCTTGTATAATCTGTTATTTTCCAAATTACTATCATTTAGGGCATATAGTTTAGTGTTTTTTTATTTACATTTGCATACATTGAGATTAGCACCATTTTAATTTCAGTTCTAGCCACACATAGAACACGCTTAGCACAACCCTCATCAAGCTTCCTTCCTTTGAATTAACCTACCCATAAACATATCAACATAGAGGAAAGAATGTCATTCCTAACCAAGTGCCTTTAGGGTGAAAAACCCTAAGAGACTAGTAAGGGAATCCACTTTACCTTAGCATATTTTTTTGGTGGTTCAAAAAAATGGAATATATTTAAATCTATTATCTACATTTGTATTCTTTCTATCCCTATGCATTTTCTGTGTGTTTATTTTGGTTTTTCCATCTTGTCAAAATAGTGAATTTGTTTTATTTGTACCCTTGACTCCCAATAGATTAAAGGAATGAAAAAAATCAAGATGCACACCAATATGCATAGATAAATCTAGATTTGATAAATAAGAGTTATGGATGAGTGTAAGTTTAAATGTTAGTTATATGAAAATAAATTTATTATCTTGTTAATTGAAAAATGTGCACTTTTTGTAAATATTATGGATCTTTATTATTTATTTTAGAAAATTTGATCTTTGTATCAATTAATTCTTAAATATCCCACACTAAATGTATTCTCTATTTAGGATCAAGTTTGTAATTTTATATTAAGTCCACAACCTTGGATTTATTATTTATGTTTGGATCTGACCATAGGTAATTTATGCTACTACTTTTATGCATGCTTTGCTTTCCTTTGTTTCTTCTATTGTTGTTTTCTATCTAATGGCTAACAATATTTAGAAATACCTAAGAAGGGATGAAACTATGTTACAAGGAAACTCTTTCTCCTAGGCCAACCCCAATAAATATGTGTAAAAGATTGAAGTTAGCATGCTAGGGCTGTAAAATGATCTATCCAAGTTTTTTATTTACTTTTAGTTCAACAAAATCATAATATTTTTTTATTGTTGATCTATTTAATTATTCTAGATGATAAAGGATGTTCTTAGAGTGTAGTGTACAAAATTATATACCTTTATAATTTCACACTATGTTTGCATCCCCTTAATTAATTAGACATAATTAAGCCTCTTATTGACCAAATTATGCATTCCAAAGCCTTATTATTCACATTTTTTGAAAGGAAAATATGTATTAAACAACTAATAAGATTAATTAAAACACCTTGGAAATTGAGTGTCTCAAAATTACGTCCTAGGACCCATTCTTCCAAGGGAAAATGGTTCTGATTTAACTACAAGGACCCAATTTTAAACATGTTTTTAGCACAATTTTAAAATATCAAATTTAAGTTTCAAATTTCAACTTTTCGAGTCTATTTTTTAGGAAATTAGATAAAAACCTATTTAAATACAAAGTTATTTTATCAATTTAAATTTATGCATTATAATCTGGCATTAAGGAAAATTTCACAACAACAAAAAGTATTGTCAAGAGAATTGAAGAGTAGATTTATATGTCATCTACAACAACAATCAAGATCATATCATCTTGTCAATGTTCATTTGTGTTCATATCATGTTTTGGAGCTAACATTGTAATATATATTTCAATAATTCAAGTATTGATCAATTAAGACAATTCATGCAATATCTAAACCTTAGAGTGATGTGTGTGACTTATGTCCTCTAAGGGAAACCATTAAGCATTTAGGGAGTTCTAACAAGAAAGTGTGCATTCATAAATTCATTCATTTAACCATTACTTCATTATCAAGCTTTAATTACCGAACATGGGGTTTGACTAAGGAAAACCCTCATTCACCTAAAAATATAAATTTTTACTTCTCTCTTTGTATATGAAAATTTACAGATGAAGAAGGACTAAAATTTGATCAAATGAGAAATTTTACAAAGTTTAATTTTTTGCATTCATTTTTGTCAAGCTATAAAAAATCACCAATAGGTTCTATTTCTGGCTTTCCGATAGTCAAACTTGAAGAAATCAAAAGCTTAGATTCAAAATTAGAGGACTAAAAAAGTATTTTTGGATCCCTGCACTACGAGACATTCACCCTAGGGAAAAATAGTCCTACTATAGGCTCTGAAACAGTCCTTTTTATCATAGGTGCACATCATTATGCCCTTCTTAGATCTTCCTACAAATTGTCATTTTTTTTTTCTATCATAGAACTTTGTATTTCAAATATTAGGTGATATAATTCAATTAGTTAATGCATCTTAAATCATTCCAAAACATTGCAAATCAATCATTTATATCATAAGAAACTACAGATCTCAGAGATCCAAAATAGGGTTGACACACCTTAAGGTTGAAATTCAATTCCATCCTTTTGTGATCTCCTCTCTTTCGAATGAAATTTAGGGATAAGAGTGTTTGAACTCTAGGCCATTATATTCCACATTAGTTGAATTGATCTCCCCATTTTCCCTTCTTATCATTTTTCTGAACCTAACATTGTAGATCATAGATTATGATTTTCAAGTCTCTAAAACCCTAGATTTAGGATTTGAATTAGCTTGTTTGCATCTTGTTTAGGTTTGAAAATTGAATTTTTGCATCATTTAAATTCATATAAATCTAAAAATAATTTATAAATCATGCATACATATTGCATATTAGCTGTATCAAGGGTGTCTTTCAGTCATTTAGATCAGAAATTCAGTCAAAATTGCATTCCAAAAGTTGTCATTTTTGTTCACTTTTTGTCCTTCTTTAAGTTTGCATCTAGACAATAAAGTTTGGAAAATTAGTCATAAAAGAAACATTCTAAAACCTGAAATAGTGAACATAAATAGTAGCTTAGACATTACATTTTTCATTTTTAGAACCTTGAGCAAGGACCCATTCACCCTTTAGCGAACCATTCTTTGTATAAGTGTCCTAAATTTTTTATCAATGCATTTCTATCTCTAATTGTGCTTCATGTTTCTCTTGTTACATCTAGAATTTGAAATTCTATAAATTTCATTTATGTACATCAAATAAATTTGTCCTTTTGGTTAAATTATCTAGGTGTATTCCTTGGTGATTCCACTTCTTCTAATAGTGAGGATTTTGAACCTCCCTCTTCTTTTCGAAAGAAAGTGATAGTTGTTCCTGAACTAGTATGTGCTTCACTAAATAACCTTAAATATTTTTAAAGAATTTGTTCAAATATACCTTTTGGTTTAAGAAAGGGGAGGGAAATGTAGAAAATAAGACTAAGGTGATACACTGATTTGTTTTTACAATATTTGAAATCGTTAATGTATTCTTAATTTAAAAAAATGAACACATAATGCTACAAAACCTTTATTGTTGAAAGGAGAATAAACAACTAAGGCCTCTATGAGCATGAAAAATTCATTCAAATCCTTTTGTGGGAAGCACCTATTAAGGTTCAATAAAATATGATAAATCTAAGACAAAACTATTTTTCCCCAATAGCATAGTGTGATATCTAACACAATTTTAATAGAAAATGAAAGAGTATCAAAACATGGCCCAATTCACTATAGATCCAAGTTATAAAACATAAAATCTAGAACTAAGCATTTATTATCAAGATTATATCTGAAAGATAAAAATAAAATAGAGAATGAATATGTATGAATAGAGAATAAAATGTAAAATATAATAGCACAAAATATGTTAAGGTTGGATAAATGATTCTAATAGTTATCTTGAAAATCGATTAAAAAATTGATATAGTGAAATGAAGTTTTGTAAGAAATATTCCACCTCATATCTATATTTTTTTAGAGGCTGAAAAAAATTCCCTTTTAGAAGATAAGGGAAGAAAACAAGAAAAAAGCACTTTCCACCACCTAAATAAAAAACCCCAAGAAGTGGGAATGTATTGTTGCACCAAAAAATTGACAAACATCAAATCAAATTATAAAAAGATCAAGCAATAAAATTTCAGTTGCTTCATCTGGTGATCTGCATAACAGCTTATTGATCTAGAAATATAGGAGTTCTGAAAAATATTCTTTAATAGATAAAAAATTGTGGTGCCATGAAAACCCTAACTAGTAAAAAATATAATCCAATCATCCATAAGTAGTAATGGCGCCATTGAGTGGATATAAACATCTAGGATCAATTGGAGAAGGAACAAATATCGACACCTAGAAACACTCTTTGAATATGCCACTCCTTACTGTTGGAAAAACAAGGATAAAATACTAAGAGGGGGGGTGAATCAGTTGTTGTAGAATTTAATAATTATTCAACCATAATAAACCTTTAATCTTATATTTGATAATTAATAGTGAAATCATGAATCAACAACACATCAGAAAATCATGAACACCAATATTTTCTATGTGAAAACTCTGTTAGGGGAAAAACCACGGTGGGTGTTAGTGCGCAAGATTATACCCTATTAGAAGTACACTACCTAGAGCTCATTTATCTAAAGGAAAGGCTCACTTCCTCATGTAAATCAATCAGATTAAATCCCTCTGATGAGGTTGAACTGAGAAATTGGCTTTTGCAAAAGCCTGATGACAGTTCTGGTTAAGCACAAAAACACTTCTTCACACTTCGCTCAATCTTCCTCACACTTTGCTCTAAAATTGAATGATATGATATTTATTAGCACTTAAAATTCGCATACATTGACTAAGCATACACCATACACTCTTGAAAATGAAGAAACAATCACTCTTATATGTCTTCTACATGAATTTACATCAACAACTCTATCAACCACAAGCAAAAGAATAAATTACAAACGGTTAGCCCAATTCATGAACAAATCTCAATGCCCACCAACCTAAGTCGGTCACAACATAATGAAGACCTAAATCAACATACTTGAACATGCCAAATAATAAGAAATCAATCCATAAGGATCTGCAA
>CM021100.1:906740340-906855218 GCA_007115665.2 Sequoiadendron giganteum | reverse complement strand
AAAAATGTGAATAATAAGGCTTTGGAATGCATAATCTAGTCAATAAGAGGCTTAATTTTGTCTAGTTAATTAAGAGGATGCAAACATAGTGTGAAATTATAAAGGTATATAATTTTGTACACTACACTCTAAGAACATCCTTTATCATCTAGAAGAATTAAATAGATCAACAATAACAAAATATTATGATTTTGTTGAACTAAAAATAAATAAAAAACTTGCATAGATCATTTTATAGCGCTAGCATGCTAAAGTTTCAATATTTTACACATATTTATTGGGGTTGGCCTAGGAGAAAGAGTTTCCTTGTAACATAGTGCCATCCCTTCTTACGTATTTCTAAATATTGTTAGCCATTAGATAGAAAGCAATAGTAGAAGAAACAAAGGAAAGTAAAGAATGCATCAAAGTAGTAGCATACATCACCTAGGGTCAGATCCAAACATAAATAATAAATCCATGGACTTAATAAAAAATTACAAACTGGATCCGAAATAGAGCATACATTTAGTGTGGGATCTTTAAGAATTAATTGATACAAAGATCAAATTTTCTAAAATAAATAATAAAGATCCACAATCTTTACAAAAAATGCATATTTTTCAATTAGCAAGATAATAAATTTATTTTCATATAACTAACATTTAAACTTACACTAATCCACAACTCTTATTTATCAAATCTAGATTTATCTATGCATATTGGTGTGGATCTTTATTTTTTTCATTCCTTTAATCTATTGGGAGTTAGGGGTGCAAATAAAAAAAAATCACTATTGTGACAAGATGGAAAAACTAGAATAAACACACAAAAATTCAATAAGGATAGCACAAATACAAATGTAGATAATATATTTAAATATATTCCATTTTTTTGAACCACCAAAAATATATGCTAACAAGGGAAAGTGGATTCTCTTACTAGGCTCTTAAGGTTTTTCACCCTAAAGGCACTTGGTTAGGAATGACACTCTTTCCTCTATGTTGATATGTTTATGGGTAGGTTAATTCAAAGGAAGGATGCTTCATGAGACTTGTGCCAAGTGTGTTCTATGTATGGCTAGAACTGAAATTAAAATGGTGCTAATCTAAATGTATGCAAAAAGAAATAAAAAAAACTAAACTATATGCGCTAAATGAGAGTAATTTGGAAAATAATAGAGGAGGATAGAAGATGTGTACCTGGAAAATTGATGTTTTATTTGAATGCTCTCAGGATCTCCTGGAAAATGTTTGAACTGATAAATAGGACACTCACAACAACTAGGGCAACCTATTCCTCCAACCTGTAAATTCTGCCAAAATAGGTTTCAGTGTCCAAAAATAAAGAAACCATTTTTCTAGGCCTAGCATAGGGACAAGGTTGCCAATAGGGGCAACCTAGTTCTCTTGTATCTTTTCAATGAACCAGGCTTTGATTTTTTGTTTGCCGATTGATGTTTCCCTTTTCTGTAACAATTTGTAACAAGAACTCCCAAAAATTACCTGTAAATTATCTTCTTGTCCTTCTAGGGTTTGAGGCTTGGATGTGACTTGAGGATAATGTTGGTACTTCTTGCAACACTTTGTACTTCACCTAATCTACATCAAAACCCGCAATCACATGCAAAGACCAAGAAACTATTGGGGTTAGGAAATAGGAGTTTTCCTAAGTCAAACCCCTTTGTAGGTGATTAAACCCAAATGAGATGAAATCAAAGGAATTTAAGATTGAAGGATAAACTTAATATAAATTCCTACCAAACCTTTGTTGTTGATGTTATACAACATGCATGAGTAGCTCCAATGGAGATATCCTGAAAACCCTAATGATTCTATGATTGCTTGTGAAATCTTGGTTGCTTGAGCACTTATGAAGAGATGAAAGTGAGAGCAAGAGAGTAAAAAAGAACTTGGAGAAAGGTAAAATGGAGATGAAAACCCTTATTTCTACATGTGAAACCCTAATTTTCCGGAAATGCAACCTAATAGGCCGACCCTAGGGTTTACGAGGCAATATTTCATTTTAATCTTATTTAAATTTGAATAATTTCCTAAAGGGACCATGTCGCCCAAAGTGGTGACCTAGTCCACTTGGGAAAATTTAAGTAGTGGTCATAAATTATTATTTTTTTATTGAAGTTAATCATTTTTTCCTCTCGAAACACACTTAGGTCGGGACTAAGGATGCATTAAAGGGGAAAATTAACATAGAAAAATGGTTAATTTAGGGGTGATAAGCCTAGATAAGTGTGAAAATGCAACACAACAGTTTACAACACTTTGTCTTAAGGATTAGGAAGGTGTAAGAATGTATTATTTAGGTTAATTATGTTGAAAGGGTCTTAGAAAAGTGAGGAAATTCATTACAAGACTTCACAACACCTTAGTAAAACATCGTTAGGTTATTGATGAATTGCAAGCTTACAAGGCTAGATTAAGGTAAACAAGGTCAAAATCTAGTGGAAAAGGCCAAAATGAGTGAAAAAGCGCCAAGGTATACACTTTTTAGCGACACATTTAGCCCCCACTTTAGTGAGAGTATGAACATCCTTCAAACTCACACTAAAGTAGTTGAATCATATGTGTCGAGCAGGATCTAATGTACTCATACTAGTAGGGTGAGATGACTCATGATCAAGAGGGATCATCAAGCCCCCAAGATCAAGATCCCATGGCCAACTAAGCATAATTATAATAGATCACACAAAGAGTGATGTAAAAAAATCAGATCAAGCTTCGACCGTTTGTCCATCTAGTTGTGGATCAGATCTAGGTTGTTTGTCTAAATGGAAAAGATGTACTCACTCTGGGCTGATGATATTTTTGATTGTTCGAAGAGTGAGAATGTTGAAAGGTGGTGAGATACATACACCTACTTAGTATGCACTCAAACACAAAAAAGTGGCTATGGGGAAAGTTGTGCTAGTAGTTGGCTTCCTGCTCAACCATACCAAATTTATACCTCCTGATAACTTTGATAAGGCACCACAAAGGATAGGGGTGCAGTTAATGAGACAAGAAAAGCCTTGGATTCTTAGAAACCATGAACAAGTGCAAGATGGCACTATAGTCATGTAATTTATGTTATGCAAGGTGGCCATGTATCCACAAATGAAAAAGTGCAATATGCATAATACAAAAGTAAAAATTTAAAACATAAAAAATGAAATTGTTCGAAGGAGTCTTGTTTAGTTCATATGAGGTCTTTGACTTAGGGAACATTGCGTGTAATGTTTCCACAAGAGGAAAAATCAAAGGATAGAAAATTGAAAACTTAGGGGATGGAATGCATTGCATCGAGCCACTAAGAGGAATATAATATGCTAAGATAGGTCACACCTATGAAGGACATCACATTGAATGTCATTCACAAAGTGAGAAAAGCATCATGTGAAGTGACAAGCACAGACAAAGAAAAAGAAAATAAAAATGCAGAAATAAAATAGTGCCAATGTATGCCCCAACTTTAAAGGGATTGCTACACAACGTTATGTGAGAAATTTATTTAAAGTAGAGAAAGGGAAAATGCAAGAGGGACATGAGATCCTACTTGAAAATCCCAATGTCAAGTGATAGGTATCCAAGAAAGGCTACATCATGTGAAAAAGAAGAAAGCAAGAGAAAAAGAGGGTATATGCCCCCAAAACGAAAAACACACCAAACACATAAGGGATCTATGGATTTGCCAGGGTCAGTCAGTTTTTTGCTGCAATGTTTATTTTAGAGAGTGTGAAACTATCATCATTCCCCCAAATACATAGAACTAGAAGAAGGACACATAGAGCAAAAAAATGAAAAAGAAGAGCCCTTTTGGGTCAACCTAGAAGATACACAGGATGTCTCAACGCTTTACATCATCCCCAAAAAGGAACATAGAAAGCAAAAGAAAAATACAAAAGAAAAAGAGCCTTGGTTTTTGAGTCAACATGAAGGAGACATATCAGTCTCAATGTCTTGCATCATCCTTAAATGAAAGGAAAAAAGGGACACAAAAAGAAAAAGAGGTTCATTTGGGTCAACATGAAGGAGACATTCTGGTCTCAATGCCTTGCATCATCTCCAAATGAAAAGACAAGAAGGAAAAAAATATTAGAAAAAGGGAAAAAAGAAAGGAGTTTATTTGGGTCAACAAGAAGGAGACATTGCAGTCTCAATGCCTTGCATCATCCCCAAATGAAAGGAAAAGAGAAAATTTAAAAGGGGTTCATTTGGGTCAACATGAAAGAGACATTGCAGTCTCAATGGCTTGCATCATCCTCAAATGAAAGGAAAAAAAAGGAAAAGGAAAAGGAAAAGCGAGAAGGGGTTCATTTGGGTCAACATGAAGGACACATTGTGGTCTCAATTCCTTGCACCATCCCCAAATGAAAGGAAAATCAAAAATTGAAAAGAAATGCATGACACTTAGAAGAAGGAAGATACATATAGAAGAATGTCACAAAGAGTAAGAAAACATCAAACAAGACAGGGAATACAGTAAACACAAAAAAACACAAGACTAGTAAGGAAATTATAAGTCAACTATGAAGCAAGTCATCCACCCCCCCATCTTGGTGGGAAAAGTGGGAGGTGGATAATGAAACTAAGGGGAAAATATAATTACATTATTAGGGAAAGGCTAGCAACCTCTTGCCCCCACTAGGTGCAAGGTTGGAGGGAGCCAAAATAGGCGATGAGAGGGGTAATGTAGTAGTGAGAAGGACATGTTATACCACTATTACATGGATGTGTACATGACAGCGTACTATGGGTTGATAGGATAGCATTCAAATCAAATGAAGTGATACTTACTCATTATCTCTCACAGATGGTGATATTCATCACTTCTATGGCCATGAACACGAGGATAAGCATAATGTGGGGCACTGGAATCTTTAGGACGACTGACCAAATTATTACGATGAGGTAAGGTTATGAGGCCTTTGTTTAAGAGGAAGTATAATTGTCTCTCACATTCAAGTGGTGGATGGAGAGGAAACTTAAGTTTCTGTAATTCATATGGCCTCTTGCATCGGCTAAACTCGCTAACTTCAAAGGATGGTATGGGAATAGGAGGTCATAAAATGACCAAGGGTTTATCATGATTGATAGGAGGAGATGGTGACTTTTCCCTAGGAAGGAGAACATCCAAGTCGGGAAGGGTATCAAATATTACCATGCCATCATTACGGAGCTTAAGGAACTCTCCAAGGTGCACCTGAGCATGAGGGGGATCATGATAACCGATGCTTGTATGGTGTTCATCAAGTTGCAATTGATAATAGTATTTGTGAATTTCATGTTCATTTGTAAGGTTGCCACCTTGTTTTCTTAAAATGGTGAACCCTTTTCCATAAGTTTATTGCAGGTTAATGGGAGGGTGGGTGACTGGGTTATTGTAAAATAGTTGAGGTGGGGCTGGTTGAGAGGGACTAGGCTCACCTTGAGTAGGTAGTTGAGCTCCAGTGTGAACTTTCGGATGAAGATAAGAAAATGAGGCAAGAGGTGATATGTTAGGCATCATGGGCTGGTTCAAAGAGGGGTAAAAAGAAACATTTTCTTCAATGTTGTCAAGGCACTCATTAAGGAATTGTTACATGCTAGCATCATCATCCCCAATGACTTCTACTATGATAGGAGGATGTTCATGAGGATTTCGTGGAGTAGGAGTGGGTTAAAGGTCATTAGGATTAGTGGCAAAGGTGCAATTTCACATGTCCATTAGGGATTTGAGGGAGGTCCACAACTTCTTGAAGTATGTGGCCATGATGAGGTTGAATTAATGACATTAAATGGATCAAAAAAGTAGACCTAGAATGGACCATAGAGGAGAAATTACAAAAACCAAAATTATAGACAAGGTGCTGAAAATGACAGAAAATGGGATGCAAATTATGCAAAAGGACTAGGTCGCCTAGTGTGGCAACTTAGTCCCAAGAGTGTTGTTTTTGAAATATTTCTATATTTTTGGCTAATGTTTATGGTTTTCCTAATGTTTAAGTGCAAACAAAAACTGCAAATGCAAAAAAAAAATTGTGCTTTCTTATTAAAATTGCAATCCAATGTGCAGATTGATCATGAATTTTCACTAAATGCACTTTTTTTACTAACCCTAGGATGAAAACAATGCAATATTTCAATGCAATGCAAGCTATCTCTAAGATGAAATGAATAAATCATAAAGATAGCTAATGGTCTATGGGCAGGTTCACCAAAAACATATGCTAAGAAGGGAAAGTGGACTCCCTTACTAGGTTGTTAGGGTTTTTCACCCTAAAGGCACTTGGTTAGGAATGACACTTTTTCCTCTAGGTTGATATGTTTATGAGTAGCTTCATTCAAATGAAGGATGCTTGATGAGGGTTGTCCTAAGTGTGTGTGATGTGTGGCTAGAACTAGAAGGAAAATGGTGCTAATCTAAATGTATGCAAATGTAAATAAAACAAACTAAACTAATGCAAACTAGCTAAACTATATGTCCTAAATGAGAGTAATCTGAAAAATAAAAGAGGAGGACAAAATATGTATACCTGGAAAAGTGGTGTTGCATTTGAATGCTCTCGGGATCTCCTGGAAAATGTCTGAACTAAGAAAAATGACACTTACACCAACTAGGGCGACCTAGTCCTCCAACCTGGAAATTCTGCCAAAATAGGTTTCGAGGAAATGGGTGCCCAAAAATACAAAAGCCCTTTTATGGGCCTAGCATAGGGAAAAGGTTGCCAATAGGGGCAACCTAGTCCTCTTGTATCTTTCTTAGGAATCAGGCATTGATTGGGTCCTCATTGATGTTTCCCTTTTTTGCAACAATCTTTGACATGAACTCCTGAAAATGACCTGTAGCTTGTCTTCTTGTCCTAATAGGGTTTGAGGCTTGGATGTCACTTGAGGATAATGTTGGTACTTCTTGCAACACTTTGTACTTCACCTAATCTACATCAAAACCTGCAATCACATGCAAAGACCAAGAAAGTATTGGGGTTAGGAAATAGGGGTTTGCATATAAGTTAAACCCCTTTTTAGGTGATTAAACCCAAATGAGATGAAAGCAAAGGAATGTAATATTGAAGGATAAACTTAATGGAAATGCTTACCAAAACATTTTTTTATGGTCAGCAACATGCATGAGTAGCTCCAATGGAGATAGCCTGAAAACCCTAATGATTGTATGCTTTCTTGTGAAATCTTGGTTTCTTGAGAACTTGTGAAGAGATGAAAGTGAGAGCAAGAGAGTAAAAATTAGCTGGGAGAAACATAAAATGGAGATGAAAACCCTTATTTGTACATGTGAAACCCTAATTATCCAAAAATCCAACTTAATAGATTGACCCTAGGGTTAAGGAGGCAATATTCTCATTGAATCTTATTTAAAATTTGAATTTTATGCCTAAAGAGACTAGGTCACCCAAAGTGGTGACCTAGTCCATTTGGGAAAATTTAAGTGGTGGTCGGGAAATAATTTTTGTTTATTGAAGTGAATCATTTTTGCCTCCCAAAACACACTTAGGTTGGGACTAAGGATGCATGAAAGGGACAAATTAGCATAGAAAAAGGGTTAATTTAGGAGTGATAAGCCTAGATAAGTGTGAAAATGCAACACAACACTTTGTTTTAAGGCTTAGGAAGGTTTAAGAATATATTATTTAGGTGAATTATGTTGAAAGGGTCTTAGAAAAGTGAGGAAATTCATTATAACACTTCACAACACCATAGTAAAACACCGGTAGGTTATTGTTGAATTGCAAGCTTACAAGGCTGAATCAAGGTAAACAAGGCCAAAATATATTGGAGAAGGCCAAAATGAGTGAAAAAGTGCCTAGGTCTACACTTTTTGGTGAAAATTTTTCTTTCAAAACTTACAAAATATAGAGTAAATCCTCTGTTCAACAACACAAAATAAACTTAAACTTATTTGGACAGATGTCCAATACTAATGGTGCTACTCTCACACCTATTTTGTAACTTTTGTTGTCACTACGCAAAATTTTCTAAACTTCTATGAATTATTGTTGTAACATTCCTTGTTATGTGTTGCTCCTTGTCTTCTGCTAAGACATTCCATTGCTACTACAGGTTCAATCAACCCCAATACAAAAACTTACAACTCAAAACCAATGGTTGCCACATTCTTTTTGTCTATTCTTTATTTTAACTTGAATAAGAATGAGCACTAAGTTCAAATTTCAAATCCACCTAATAAATTAATTGTAGACATGCTATAGCAACAAAAAAAATCTTAAAAACGAGTGCAAAACTTCAAATTCAAAAACAGGGTATGTGCAGGATCATGATGGGCCAAAAAGTGGCAATATCTAAGTGATATGATGGCCCATGTGGCTAACGACTTCTTTTTTACCCAAAATTGATGAAATGAAAAGGGTTTTTAAAGGAGATTCTCATCTTTCCACCAATATAAATTATGTTTTACTTTGAATTAATAAATAATTATCATTCATTTTCTATTTGAATTACGACTAAAGTCCTTATTGATAGGCTAATTGAAAAAAAATTATAGATTTCAAATGGAATCACATTTTTTGAATCCAAAATATGTGTCACATTCTATGCTTCACATACTATAGGATTAAAAAAATAAAATTGATTTTCATGAATTTTTGACCAAGTTAAGGTGGCCAAACATATGAGTTTTTATATTTTTTAAAAGTTTTAATAAAAAAATCAAAGTTAATTATTTACTTGGAAAAAAATTACAACAAAATATGCATCACATCGAGACATGAGTCCCCTATTTATATATAAAATATTATAAAAAAATATTATCATTTTATTGTGGTTAGGGTGGTCAGACAAACACCTACTTCTTATTTTTCCCTGAAATTTAAGTACTACTGCATTGAAATTTCAAATTTTCACCAAATAGATTTAAAAATAAATAAAATAAACCTCTAGTATTTTAGAAACTACATTAAATTTTCTACAGATTCTATTCTTAGATATTTTTTAAATAATATAGATAACTTATTCAAATTTTTACATCAAGTTTCCTAACTCTGATTTTCTGAATTTTATTGCCACTTAAGGGCCTGTTTTTTGCATGATGATCCTGCACATACCTGTTAGAAATCTTGAACAAGATTAATAACTAGGAACACCTGCAAAAACAATGACGAATCTTCCACAAGAGGACATGCAAGAGCTTGCTTGATATTAAGACCTCTCAAAATGATGAGGAAAAAAGGATGATACAAATGATATAAAAACCCTCCTTATATAGGAAAGGGTGAGAAACAAGATGTAGTAAGATGTTGCCATGTGTCTTGATCTAACAATATGTGACAACAAGGAAACCCTAAAAAGATTAAATGCATCCTAAGGTTAAAATAACCTAAGTTAACTTATGCTAGTGTAGAAAACAAATATTTACACTAACACCCCCCCATAAGTGCAACTTAGGGAGGAAAAGAAAATGCAATGATTATGCATGAGGAAGATGGGTCCCGACTGATAGCCATATTACGTACCCATGTACATAGGATGAAAAATGCAGCTAATCTCCCACAAAAAATGGAGAAAAGAGGAAAACCTAGTGGGAAGAAAACCCCTCTCTGAAAAGGAGATGAAATGCAGAAAGGTGATGATTGGAAGACTCAACATTATCCCCCCAAGGACAACAATTATCACATGGATACAATACAATCAATGGCCCCCCCATAGGAGGGAAATAGAGAGACAATATAGCCTCCCCAAAATATGTGATCACCTGCAAAAAAAGGTAAGTGTATGTAGACAAGACATGATCTAATGTCGACAAACAACTTGTCTCCCTTTCAGAAGAACCAAAACCAAGTGCAAGTGCAAAGATGCTTCCTATTCCAAATAGGAATTGAAGGAAGGATGGATTTATGTGAATGCTAATGATGTCTCTGAAAGCTGCTCATGTGTCTCCTTGTCTGATGAAGATGAAGATGCCACAACCCACTCAGGTACATACCCAATCAATGTAGAAGGTGACAAATCAGGACGATGTGAAACCAGATTCTAAACAAGATCCAAAGACTGTGATGATTTGACAACAGGAGTGCAATGACTGTCATCAAATAGGAGAGATATCCCCTCAAATATGTCCTGATGAATGATGATGATGATGGACGCCTCAATCAATGACTCTGGACAAGGAATAACTGAATGTGAAGGGATACCAATAGTCTCTGATGGAGAAGAAGGATAATATGCAAGCCCCATAATGGACAAAAAAATTTCTCCAAAAGTATAAAGACAATGACCTTCAGCAACAGATAGAAACTTCCAAATAGCTGATGTGCAACTGAAGTGATGCCACCCAAAACAAGACCTTTTCCCAAGCTTCAAGATATCCAAGTTATTGAACAAATGCACCAAATTTGAACAAAACCAATGCAAGAGTACCTAGAGCTAAAACTGATAAAAGTGACAGGATGGATGAAAAGAGCTCTGAATCACCTTCCTGATGCCGTTGGAATCACTGAATTTCGATCAACGGTTGTGAAGATATGAGCCTTTATGTCCAAAATGAAGGGTTGACTTTAGTTGACTGTAAAATTTTCTAGAAGATAGATTTCATAGAATGGATGTCACCATTGAAAAGTAGACCCAATCCTCTTTCCAACGGTATCTCGTTTTCTGATTTTTGATACCCTGGCGAAAAGATATGGCGTTTTGAAAACATTTGCCCTATTAGGGCCTGCAGACTAAATAGGTGCAAAATTTTAGCACCCTGGGCCAAAAAAAATTAGCCCCTGGTCATTGATATGACCAGGGCGAGGGCTGGCAATTTAAAAAAAAAAAGTCACCAAATCGGTGGCGGCGTCAGAGTGGCGCTGTGGAGGTGGAGCAGGTTGCACGGTCGGGCAGGAGGGAGGCGCCGCTGAGTAGGCAGAGCCCTCGGTGCTGTGGATGACCGGGGGCTCAGGTGGCGGGGCCAGTCGGATGCCGATCGCCGGAGCTTGGATGCCGGCGGTGAAGAATCGGCCAGCGGTGATTAAGCCGATCATCGGTCGGCGGTGAATGCGCGGTCGGCAGTGAATGCATGGGCAGCAGTCGGCGGTGAATGCGCGGTCGTCGGTTGGCGGACGTCAGCGGATGGGACGGCGGTCGTCAACGGATGGTGAAATTTGATTTATATTTTTATTTTTACAAATTTTTTTTAATTTTTCACAAAACTAAAGAAAAATGATAATTTTTTTTTGAATAATTTTTGACAGAGCAGGAAAAAAAATGCAGAAAAAATTTGATAAATTTTTTTTTGCAAATATATCGTACCCTGTACCTGGTGGGTCGTACGGCCTGCTGGGTAAAAAAATTTTGCCTCACGAACAGTAGACGTCAAATATGGGCGTGTTATATGTCGATCTTCATCTCTCGGGCTCTCTGGATCTGATGGCGTGGTCGATTTGAGGTGAAAAAGCTCCGATAGGTCTGCAATCTCCAAATCTTGCAAAACTTTAGATCCTCATAACTTTGGCATAAAGTGTCAGATTTTGGCGAAACAAAAGTCGATTCTAACTTTTTCGATAGCCCTGGACTCGGATATGAGCTCAGATTTCCTCCAATATGCACTGAAAGTGACCTTCCAAAGAAAACCTAATATAGAGACAACCTCAGAGAAGATCTTACAGCCATAACTCAATCCTCAGATTTGGGAAGAGTTTTGTAGGAATGGCTCTGATACCATGTTAGAAATCTTGAACAAGATTAATAACTAGGAACACCTGCAAAAAAAATGATGAATCTTCCACAAGAGGACATGCAAGAGCTTGCTTGGTATTAAGACCTCTCAAAATGATGAGGAAGAAAGGATGATACAAATGATATAAAAACCCTCCTTATATAGGAAAGGGTGAGAAACAAGATGCAGTAAGATGTTGCCATTTGTCTTGATCTAACAATATGTGACAACAAGGAAACCCTAAAAATATTAAATGCATCCTTAGGTTAAAATAACCTAAGTTAACTTATGCTAGTGTAGAAAACAAATATTTACACTAACAATACCCAACATCTAACATATTAATTGTTGTAAGGTTTATGTTGGCTATTATAAAATACCTGCAGGAAGATTACATGTGTCAAGGGAGAAATTTTGTGGGCTATAGATTAATTAATATTCCAACATTCCCCCTTAATTTGAAGTCTATTGTCACTTTGTAGTTTCTTTCTAGATCTGATCTCTGGAGCTATCCACAATGCCAAGGCTCTCTTAGGTGTTCAAATATATCCTTCAAAAATTCCTTGGTGAAGATATCAATGATTTGCTACTCAAATGTATAAAATATTGAATTTCTATCTCAACTTTCTCTACCAGCTCCCTTATGAAATGATATCAGATCTCGATGTGTTTGCTTCATCCATGGAAGATTGGGTTCTTTGTCAATATTATGGAAGATACATTGTTACAACGAATGACTGTTTTGTCTTCTTGATGTTGTTGTAAATCTACAAGGATCCTAAATAGCTTGACAAGTTGTTACATTTTTTGTTATGTATTCTTCCTTTTTTGTGTTGAGGGGTAATCCCACAATAATGGGTTACACTTTTTGGCCAAACTTGACATTGAAATCAACATTTTTCACCAGATCTTCACTTTCTTACACCTATAGAAGCTAAACCATTAAGAATTTGAGGATGAAGAAAACTAATGATTTGTGAGATTTTAAGTGTAGATTCTAGTTATATTTTAAAAAAAAAAAAATTAAAAAAATTGTGAATCCTTCTGTGTAATTTTTATCAACTTATTTTTTCTATGAAACAACATTTTCAAAAAGTGATGTTTACTTTCAGCTGCATAGCTTATTTTATAGAAAGGATAAAATTCTCTTTTTTTAATTGTAGTTTTTCCACACCAATATCTAGTGGATGGATATGTTTTCATAATTTTTTGTTGCATATATATTTTTAATAAATTTTCTAAGTCACAGTAATTATAATTTGGAAATATTATACTTTCAGCTGCATAACTTTTTTTGTATGCATTTGAATTAACTTATTCTTTTTTTTTTTCGGAATAAAGACATCAATATCTAGTTTACATGTATTTTTTAGAAATTTTTCTCTCTTTTCCTATTTTTCTGTATGTGTGAAACAAAGACCTCGATGTTCATTAAGAAACCTACATTCACAACAAATAAAAAATAAATATAATAATAAAATTAAATATATTTAAAATTATAATTTTTGGGAAGCTTATAATAAGGACTACATGTTTACAAAAGATAAATTTTAAATAAATTAATTTGATCCCCAAAAGGTAAATCAAAAGTGGTTTTTTATCAACATTTTGATAGGTGTAGAGGAGACTCCATTATAAGTATGGTTTAAAACTAGCTGGTTTCTATCCAAGGGAGTTTTATATAAGTGGCTTTGATCAAACCATCTTCAATTAAAATCCTTTAAATGGAACCTTTTTAAGGCTTAAATCATTATATTTTCTAAAAAAGTGTGATTTCAGCAAAAATCAGGATGTCCAAAAAAGTGTAACCCATTATTGTGTCAGCACCTTGAGAGAGACAAAAAGTCGCTTCTTCGATGCCCATGATATTTTACCTGATCCCATATTGAAGACATCCCTTGATGTACTCTTCCTATCATCCGCATTTCCTACCCAATCACTATCTGTGAAGCCGTCTAGCTTAAATTCATTAGATGCACTATACATAATGTCATAATCTATTGTTCCATTAACATACCTTAAAATCCTCTTTCTTGCTTGCCAATGCATGTCCTTAGGTTCCTCCATGAACCTAGAAATCAAATTTACTGCATACATGAAATCAGGCCTAGTTGATGTTACATACATAAAACTTCAAACCATTTTCTTGTAGAGAGTTGGGTTCACTTCCTTATTGCTATCATTCTTATGCAGTTTCAGAACTATTGTTGTTGGTGTGGGGGCTACGTGGTGGAAAATATGTGTATCAATAAGATAAAACTAAACACACATCAATGAAATATATTACGTGAATGGAAGCGAAATAAAAAAACTGAAATTCTATCACTATCCTCCCAAATTATCTCAGTGATCTCTGAATCTATGCTCTCATATTTATTCGGTGCACATGAATCTACAAGATGGCAACCTAAAAAACAAGATGCTATATGAAATACAAAGATAAATGGCTACATCTTCATGTTTTTGGTATTTGTATTATAATGCTAAATGCTATAATGAAATGTTGCTATATTCATAATGATGTTGGGCATGTGCAAGATCATCATGGAAAAAAAAGGCCCTTAAGTGGCAATAAAATTCAAAAAAATCAGAGTTAGGCAACTTGATGTAAAAATTTGAATAAGTTAACTATATTATTTCAAAAATATTTAAGAATATAATCTATTGAAAATTGAATATAGTTTCTAAACTACTAGGTTTATATTTATTTTAAAAAATTCTATTTGGTGAAAATTTGACATTTCAATGCAATAGTACTTGAATTTTAATGAAAAAATAAGAAGTGGGTGTCTGTCTGACCACCCTAACCACAATAAAATGATAATATTTTTTTATAAGATTTTATATATAAGTAGAAGACTCGTGTCCCAATGTGATGCATATTTTTTTGTACTTTTTTTCCAAGTAAATAATTAATTATGATTTTTTTATTACAACTTTTAAAAAATATAAAAACTCGTATGTCTGACCACCTTAACTTGGTCAAAACTTCATGAAGTTCAGTTTTTTTTTTTTTAATCCTATATTATGTGAATCATAGAATGTGACACGTATTTCAAATTCAAAAAATGTGATACCCTTTGAATGCTATAGATGTTTTTCAATCAGCCTATCAATCAGGAATTTAGTCGTAATTCAAATAGAAAATGAATAATAATTATTTATTAAATTCAAAGTATGGCATAATTTATATTGGTGGAAAGCTAAGAATCTCCTTTAAAAACCCTTTTCGTTTCATCAATTTTGGGTAAAAAAAAAGTCATCAGCCACATGGGCCATCATATCACTTACATATCGCCACTTTTTGGCCCATCATGATCCTGCACATACCTTGCTAAAATAATTATCTATGATAAAGTTGTAAATCTAAATGAAATGATGTATAAAACACAACAACTAAGATGAAAAAACTAAATTGTCATGATAACACTAAATGTGAACTAAATGCTAAATTCTTAAACTAAAATTCTCTTCAAATGCTCTCAAATTGCAATAATGTTTTTGTATCATAAGTCTGTAATCCAAATCTATATGAAAAATTGTAGAAATGCCTTCTATTTATAGATTTTTCCAAGCTTGGGATGAGGTGGCGGAGATGGATGGTTCAGATTGTGATCCCAAGACATCAACAATTGACCACAAAGAGGTTGGAGGAATTCATGGAGGCTGATCCACTTGGAAGAAAAACTTCTCTAAGTATCAAGGAGCATCATTTGAAAGAAGGAGCCATGTGTCTCCAAAGAGGTTAGGAGGTTAAGAGATTGAAGTGATATTCCAAATTTAAAAATTAGGAATAAATGAAATTGTGTGACATGTGATGAGGTGTCCAAGATGATTTGGAGGTGGTTAGAATATTATGAAGTTCAATGTGCTAAATTTGAATTAAAAATTCAAATTTAAATGAAGGATGGAAATTAGCTTAATGACAAATTATTTAAATTTGTGCATTTAATTAATTTAAGACAAAAATGATTTTTGGATAGAAGAATTAAGGGATGAACCATATAAACAAATTTATCTATTTATTCATTCAAGTAGAAGAATTAGGATTTATTAATTAAATATAAATTATTTAATTAATTGTGCTCCAAACAATTTTTATGTGTACACATTTTTCCCCTCTTTGAAGTGATGTGCGTAGATGCATTGCTTCAAAGAATTTATTTTGTTAGAACCTAATGATAAAAATTCTGACATGCCCCAGATGCTGATATTTTTAGTGATGATGAATGAATGCCCCTTGGGAGATAAATCAAGGTTTTTTCAATTTTTAATGATTTTTGAATGTTTTGGAAACTTTGATGATTAAATGATTTTTTAATGATATTCTAATTATTTTCAAATTTGATGATGGTAACCTGAATTACCTCTTGAAAAATGAGAATATTCTTACCACATTATTGATTAATTGATTAAAAAGGCCCATTTTGAAAAATTAAATAAATGCCACCAAAATTACCCCTTTAATTACCTCTTAAAAGGTCAAAATTAGTGAAAAGAAGCTCATTTGTAACTTTGCATTGTAAAAATTGAGATATTGAAGAGAGCCAAGATGTATAGGATTCCACGCCATACCCACAGATTCGAGCGAGTTAACCACCACCAGCGTCCAACCGCATATAGACCTTTGGTATGTACCTCGAGAAACCCTAATTGTCGCTTTGGAATTTTAATTTTCTCACTTTTTCCAATTTAAAAAAATTGGATTTGGAGGCGTTTGGCACATAGGATTAACGTTTTAGTGCATAGAGTACCTGATACAAAGCATAGGATATGGGCTTTAGTGCATAGGGTAGTAAGAAACACTTGAAATAGGTTTAGTGCGTGCAAGTCCTGTTATAGCGCATAGAACAATTGTTTTAGCGCAAAGGAGTTCTAGCGTATAGAGAAGACAAGATAGTGTATAGGATAGTTCATTTAGTGCATGCAAGTTATCTTCTTGTTGCAAAAATGTGTACTTCAATGCCAATTGTTTTTCTCCTTAGGTTTGGTCGATATGGTATCTACACATTATGTGAAGGATAAGTATCAATTAAGGAAGCATGTGATTAATCCAAGATGTTGTTTTGGTTCCTACTTAAGTATTAATTTAGTCCACTCTCATTCTTATCCACTATGGAAATGTTGGGTCACCGACCTAATTTGAAATTATTAAATAAAGAATGTGTAACTGACCTTGGAGAAAGTTTCTAAGATCAGAGATGGTATAAATACAAGGCAATATGTTTATTTTTGTAAGCCACAAGTGTTAGAAGTGAAGTAGATGTGAAGGATTGTGCGAAAGTAATTTGAGGCAGTGAGAAATTCAATGTGTTAGACTCTTAAAGACAGTGAGTTGATGGTGTCTACAATTCTCTAATCAAGGCTACAAATGTGTGGAAGTTGTTGTGGTGGATCTTCTATTGCATTGAGATAATTTTCTATGTGTAACATTCTTCTTTCTATGTTTCTATATATGTAGGCAATGAGTCCTATCTGGATAGGGAGTCCTATCTTGGGAAGTGAGCCCTTTGGCAGTGAGCCTTTGTGTCTAGTTTTGCAATTAGTATTATATTGTGAGTTAATCCTCATCGTGGTTTTTCCCTTATTGGGTTTTCCACATAAATGTGGAGTTTCTTATTTTGTATTTCTTTCTATTATTGCACTTCATGCTCATACTTAATAACAGATTAAAGTGGATATGGAGTTAATAATTGTTTGATATTTTTGAATGTGATTGGTGACAACTGATTCACCTCCCCCCTCTCAGTTTTCTTGTGCATTTCAACACTCTAGGTATGTGCTTTCGCAAGTGAAGGCCCCCTGTGAGTCACCAAAACTATGAATCAATTTTTCCTTAATCTTCTTTTGATTTTTGGGTTTTATACATTTTTGGCTTCAGGATGAATCTGTGCTTAAAGAAAAAGTTGTTTCAAAAAGCACATAATGCGCCGTGTGGTTGTTACATGAATTTTTTTCATTTTCCTCTTTTTGGAACAAGTCAGAACACATGTCAACTTGGCAAGAATTGTCTCTAAGGCTATTTTCACAAATCTATGCATATTGGTGTGCATCTTAATAGTTTATTTTCCTTTATTCCACCTTGGAGCATAGTATCAGAAATCTTTGTATGGCATATCACGAAGTTCCATTCTAGAGAATTCCTAAAGTGCAAAATAAAATCAAATTAGAAAATGAGGAAACTTTAAAATTCATTCTCTAATTGTGGCTTAAGATGCTATGTAGATCAGTTATCAATCTAAAAAAAATGCAATGGACCCATTGCTTATATTTAACACAAGATGGTAACCGTTTTATGAATTAAGTTCCTGTTGAACTACTTTCGCTAATGCATAAAGATTCCTCTCTCAATTTATGAATTAGCAAAAGTAATGACTGACAAGATATGTTAAAGTCAAGCAGCAACAATATGTTTGGAATCAGTATGTGTAAAAGCAATGTTGAAAGTTGGATTTAAAAGGAATGGTGGATACCATATTATGAAGACTTTATATGGATGTGAATTCAACGGTTCAAGTTCAATACTCACCTACATTCAACGAAATTGATAGATTAAAAATGGTCAAATTTCAATGAATCGAATCATTTTACTCCATTTTGTCTACAAGTTAGCGTATATAAAGAACTAGAAAGGCACCTGATCAATATCTATGTTCTGGTCTCTCTGTGTTCCTCCAACTTCTTCAGAAAGACTTCTATTTCTTTGAAGTTATAATTTATTTGCTGAAGAGTTTGGAGGAACTTTGGGAGTCCCTGAACAATCTCTTATCATGAATGAGATTTATGGCATTCTCCTCTCTATTAAAAGCCAGATATCAAATGTAATTACCTAGATGTTGATATGCTCATAAAAGATTATACATGTTTCAGTCATGAAATATTTTAGGTGAAAGTGTAGAAGCCAATTGTCATTCTATTGAATTCTTTGCCTTGAATGAGCATATATAGCATCGAAATTAATGTTACCTCAAAATTTATTACGTTTTTTACTATGCATTTCATTTGTTAGCACTAATTTTTTTTGACATGGTTACATTGTGAATAGTTTACGTAATTAAATTTTTATATATTTACGTAGTGATTTATTCAGGTTAAGCCAGGCAAGAGGAGGTTTCAATGGTGGCCTTTTTATTATTTTATTGTGTTTAATTTCTTTTTATCTAATAATAGATTAATATTTTGAAGTTATTGTTCCATCTGAATGTAATGCCTCGATATAAATTTTATATTCTTACATGGGTGATCCCACAATAGTGGTTTACAATTTTTGGCCAAACTAGACACTAAAATTATTATTTTTAACTAAATCTTCACATTCGGGCACCTATAGCAGCTAAACCATGAGGAATTTGAAGATGATGCAAATAGAGTCTCATCACATTTTGTCTGTAGATTCTAAAAATATTTTTTTCAAAATTTTTGGAATAAGATTGCACTTCTTTTTCCATCTCCCACGAAAACTGGTTTTTTTCAAAAAACAATATTTTTAAAAAGTGATGCTCACTGTATACAACATAATTTTTTTTGTATGAAGGATAAAATTATATTTTTTTCAAATTTAGATTTGTAACTATGATATCTAGCACTTTCATTTTGTCTCATAGTTTTTTATTGAATATTTTTTCCTTAATAGAGTTTCGAAGTCAAACCAATTGCAATTCAGACATAGGTGGACTGTATACAACATAACTTTTTCTATATGTATTGAAATTCAATTTTTATTTTTCTAATGGATCAAGGACATCAATACCCAGCACAATAATATTTTTTGAAAATTTATTTTGATAATTTTCTATTTTTCCACATGTGCAAAACAAAGAGCTTGATTTTAGGTGAAAAACCTATGTTTAATAAAACTAAAAAAACACATACATAATAAAACCAAAACATATTAAAATAATATTTATGGGATAGCTAATTTAGAGGACTACCATAATAATTTTAAATGAATTCATTTGATCCCCCAAAAGGTAAATCAAATGTGATTTTTTATCAGCATTTTGATAGGTGTAAAGGAGACTCATTTATAGGTATGGTTTAAAACTAGAGAGGTTCTATCCAAGGGGGTTTGATCTAAGGTGGTTTGATCAAACCCTTTTCAATTGGAATCCTTAAAATGGAACTTTTAAAGGCTAAAATCATTATATTTTCTAAAAATATTTGGTTTCAGCAAAAATCAATTCCTCTCAGAAATTGTAAACCAGCTTTGTGGGATCCACCCACATAGTCTAAATTTGATGTGTTATTAAATACAGATATTGAGTTTTAAGGTAGAGAAATTGATTCCTAGACACTATGGAAGCCTTTTTTGGGCACATGAAACATTTTTCATGGGCTGATGGAGTTGTCTATCACTTTAACCTTACATGTCTTTTAACCTGAGTGTTGTTGTAGGAAACCGTTAAATGATAATTGTTTGAGATTTTTTCAGGCTTGCTTACATTTGGTCTAAAGAAAACAATAAAAACAAAAAAATCAAAACAAAAAATCAAACCTTTGATCTCACTCTCGTATGTTCGACAAGAATAGGAAAATAGAAATGGTTTTATTTTTTTAATGAGGTAGTACGTGACTGCACTGAATCTTGTGTAAGGTAGATGTTTTTTAAATTTTCACAAACATTATGATTTTAAAATCGTACATTCCATAATTTTAAAGATCTTAGATCAGTTAAGTACAATTAAGGGGAAGGTAGTTCTTCTTCACTTTTGGCATTATAAGGTGCAAGGAGATGTTCCTAATAGTTTTTTATAGGATAATTAAAGAGAAATGAAATCAAAATAATTTAACAAAGCTAATATTCACTTTTTCTTCTTCATTCAAAAAGTAAAACATTTCACAAAAAATCATATCATCTAATTGCTTAATTTAAAAATTCTTAAAAATTCTAAATGAAGTCAACATTTAACCATAGCCTTCCAATCCAAACCTCCTAATCTCAACAAAAAATCAATTAAATATAATTCTAAAATATAAATAATCAAATACAAAATAAAATTAACATTCATTCCTAGCCATCAAATCAATCAGGTAAATCATATGCATTCATCTCTAATTACCTTCAATCCATATTCAAATCAACTTTTAGTCCAAACCATCAACTCGATCTAACCAATCTCAACTCTCTATGCACTAACTAGCCACATTTAATTCTCTCCTCCTCAAATTCAAAACTATAATTTCTCTCATGCGATTCTAACCATTCATCATAAAATAATTTGATCCCCCCATCATTAAGCACACTACGCTAGCACATCTATACAAACCATGTTTGATCTAGTTGTAAGTTTTATTTTATTTTTTATACTTAGTTTTCTTAATTACAGGTAGTGGTAGGATTTGAATTATAATTATTTTTTCCTATTTTCTCTTTTACGTTTCTTTCTTTTTTCTCACCCTATATTTAGCCTGCCAAGTTTGACTACATCCCAAGATAACTTGCATGTTTATAAGGTTGTTTTAGGTGGATTTTTGTATATTTTCTCATTGAAATAATAGTGTTTCTAATTTGGTACAAGCTATATATCAAATGGCACATATATTCCAACTTATGAAGTATCCATACTAACTATTGGCATAGCTATACAATAACTACCTAATTGAAAATATGCACTACCTAATGGCACATTAGCTCTATCTAAACGTAGGTTTGCTTTGAGTGGTGCAATTTTTTTTTAGACTAGCTTACATATGTGTAGCAAGGTCATCCTCCTAGTGTAGGTGCAACCATAGTGGTGCAAGAACATCGTCACTAGTCTAAGAAGATCCTCATGTAACATACGAGAATAAATTTTGGTGCATGTACACTCTCATATTTGGTAACATATTTTAGCATTTGTACATTATTTTTTACCATATTTGAAATTCTCATAGAAATTTTACATTGTATTCAATATATCTCAATTTTTATATTCTTTTACTATTAGTTTATTAGTATAGGAACTCTATGTATTAGTATATACACACTCTATGTGATGTATACACTATGTGCAATATTGCATGCACTTTGGGCTGGTTGTTTTCTTATTCTTTTGGATCATCCTTCTAAACCCTATCCCTTATTTTCATACATTTTGATCATTTGTTTCATTTATCAACCATCTATTATAGGTTTGACTATTTCATGATAAACCAAAAATTAATAATCCACCATAATTATAGGTTCATTTGTAAATCCTACATAAGAAATATCTCCTACAATCCTTGTAAAGACCAAGCTACCCATGAATATGATAATGAAAGCATCCACAACATAAAAATGAATCCTAATGACCAAGATGATTTTTTTAAATATGAGTGATGATGAGCCATGTTGGACCAATGTGTCTTAAAAAATAGAGACCATATCCTTAGCAAACTTATGGAAATGGGAGCTAGATTTTTCAAAAATATGACTTCGGAAAAAAAGTTGTAAAAAATGCAAGGCAAGTGGTCTGAAGCTTCAAAAAAAGTGATGAACCTATGTGAATGTTTTGAGAAATGAGAAGAATGGGATACAAAAGAATTTGACCAATTTCCAATCCCAAGTAGCAGAAGAAAAGAGTGTCAAAAAATTGGCAAAGAAATAGCTCGAAGAGAAGATGTAAGAGCTATAAAATGTGTAGCAGGATTTATTTGATGTTTCAAGTCTTCAACAGAAAGGCCAGAAAGACCTTCAACATCAAGAAAGTTGATTTTAGGAAGAACTCTAAAAATCCCAGATGACAATTGATACAGAAAAATAGGAGAAACAATTTTTTTAGTCTAATCTACAAGCCCATAATGAGGACCTACAATGGCTATGCCTTGAACTTTTAGGCTCTTTGGAGATAATTGATTAGTAGAAAGAGAATATTAAGGAAAATGATTCTTAGGCTAGAAACAAGAGAAGACTATGACACAAAAGGATGAGTTTATCCTTGTGTTACAAAATTCATGTGTCTCCTATTGGGAAAATATCAAGGTCGCAATGACATCCCTAAGGCTTGCTCTGACCTATTCATAGAAGATGAGTAGGAGCTTAGTACAAAGGTTGGTCTGATAGTCAATAAAATATTACATTTATTTTCTCCCCAGTCTATGGAATCAAAGGACTTGATTATTAAGCTCTATATTTAGCTACCGAAGAGACTCTAGAAAGCACTGGGATGCCTCATAGTAGAGCAGCCACAAAGAAAGAAAATGAATTCATAGTTTTTATCCATAATTCTGAAAGGGGTGGAAACTACCAGATTGCATTGACAACCACGGTCAAAAGAATGCGAGATGATTTTTATGGATTGATTCAGATGGGACAAGTTCTTCCTCCCTTACTTGATGGAATGGTGTTAATTCAAGCACAAATCAAACAGTCATTAGAAGGTAAGAAATCAAATCAATCTTCTTTCCAAGGGCTAGGCCCATCACCAAGTGTAGAAGAAATTGAAGAAATACTCCTTCCACTAGCTAGATATTACTTTCATATTGAAGTTTTGTAATAAACAAGATTGGCTAAGGTCATTTTTAAAGACACTTGATTTGGACCAGGCTTCTGAAATATTGTGTGTGTTAGTTCTATCTTTTGATTCAAATTGGGAATATCTACATTTTGTATTCCTCAAGCTCAGAGGATTGCATGTCTTTTTCAATATTTTTTAATTTATTCTTCTTCTAGGTTCATGCCTCCATAGGTGCAGGCCCCCTATGAGATTCAAGAAATTTTAGAGCTTTCATTTGTTATAAAACATTTTAATATGTTATCTTTAAGTCTTTTCGGCCTTGAATATTTTCTTATTGTTAATGTTTTTTGTTATTTGTTCTCGGCCCTACAACGTGTCACATTGGTGCACTTTTGTAAGGGTTGCGAGGTTCTTTTTGGTAAAAATCATGCAATTGTTCCATGTATTGGCTACATGAATTTTTGATATCACATTACTATTGGATGCAGAGTGAGACACATGGTTGTTCCACAAGGTTTTTCATCAATAATATCAATGGATTTTTAAGAAATGACCGCCATTGTGCCATATGGCCTAAAAATTCATCAAGAGAGACCCTACATTGTGAATGATGGATGTTGTGTTTGTGTTGCGTATATGTGGTTTTCATTCATGTCGACACTATTAGCATTGATGATTCTAAAGGCTATATATGGAGGATATTGAGAAGATGGGAATAAATATGTTGTAGACAGTCTGTGAAGTTTTGTTGATTAGAATGGTGGAAATTTATATAAATTGGTAATCAAAAGTCACTCATCAAAGGTTTTGTTGTTGAGCCTATCTAGTATGCTATCTGGAATTTTCAATGGTACGCATCATGATTGGAGCGAGTTATGAGTTTCTAAGTTCCTATAGTTATTTTTTTACTATAGCAGGAGATTCTTGAAGAAGAGAATGCATTTCTAGTAAGTTAAGTTGTTATGTATGCTACTATGATTTTTAGTGATGTTTCTAGATTGTTCTCTATCATTGTTGTACATCTCCATTGATCAGTGTGATCGTGATCAAGAATTTTCCTTTGTGTGTTTGAGATTTTCATTTTCTTGGCCGACATGATGGTGGTAGCATGTTGCAGATCCTTATGAATTATTTTCTTATTGTTTGGCATGTTCAAGGATGTTGATTTAGGTCTTAATTATGTTGTGACTGACTTAGGTTGGTGTGCATTGAGATTTTTTCATGAATTGGGGTGACAGTTTGTAATTTATTCTTTTTCTTATGGCCGACAGAGTTGTTGAAGTAAATTCATGTAGCGGATATATAAAAGGGATTTTTTCTTCATTTTGAAGAGTGTTTAGTGTATTCTCGATGAATGTATGTGAAGTGTATGTGTCAATAAAGATAATATCATTCAATTTTAGAGTAGAGTGTGAAGAAGATTAAGCAAACTGTGAAGAAGTGTTTTTGTGCCTAACCAGAACTATCATTAGGCTTTTTAAAAGCTAATTTCTCAGTTCAACCTCATCAGATGGATTTAATCTGATTTTTTTATGTAAGGCAGTGAGCTTTCCCTTCTGAGCAGTGAGCTCTAGGTAGTGTGCCTGAATGCATGTGCATTCCTTATTCATTTTTCATTATACTTATAATAGGGCATAATCTTGTGGACTAACATCCACCTTGGTTTTTCCCATAATAGGGTTTCCACATATAAAATATTGGTGTTCATGTGTTTCATATGTGTTTTTGATTCATTCTTTCACAATTAATTATCATATATGAGATTAAAGGTTGATTAAGGTTTAATAAGTATTAAATTATGCAACTGGTTCCCTACCCTCTCTCAGTTGTTTATCCTTTTTTTTCCAACAATTGGTATCAGAGGAGATTCCTCTGAAGAAGTTTAATAGCTTGAGGTGATTTGAGATGACATATTATAAGAAGGATAGTCCCAAATTCTATGGTAAAAATTACTCTCTGTGGAAAGTTAGAATGGAGTGTCATTTGAAGTGCATTGGTAAACCCTTCTGGAACATTACAAAGAATAGATATAGTATTCCTCGGAATGGTCCCTCTACTCCTGATCAGATAAAATAAGTTGTAACTAATATTAGGGCTATATAAGCATTGCTAAGTGCTTTGACATATTTAGAGATAACAAATTTGATAAGTTTGAATAGAACACATGAGATCTGGAAGAAATTAGAGACATTGTATGAAGGAGATGCACAAGTGAATATTGAAAACTAACAAGTTTGAAAGCAAAGTGGGAGGACTTGAAGATGAATGAATATGAAAAAAATGTCTCTTTCATGTAGAAGGTAAATGAACTAGTGATGGGTATTAGATGTGTCGGTGGAGTCATGGAAGAAGATGAGATTGTGGCTAAAGTGTTCAGATCAGTGCCTAATTCCTGCAAAATTAAATCTCATGCTATTAAAGAGCTCATGATGGTGACAAATATGACAAGATACATGTTGATTGGTAAACTATCTGCCTTTCAGTTGAGTGAATTTTGTGATTCTACTCCTAAAACAAAATATGCATTTAAAGCTACAGTATTCGGAAAAATCCAACAAAGATATGACCAGGGAGAAAGCTCCAGAAATACATTCAAGTATGAAGATGAGATGAGACACATTGAAGATGAAGAAAGAGAGCTAGAAGAGTTGGAAGCATTGATTGTGAAAAGAGAATCTAGAGGACATGGTAATTACAAAGGAAAGTTGCCTATTAAATGTTTCTCTTGTAGTAAGATAGCTCATTTTTCATCAAGGTGTCCTGAAAGAGTTTATAAGTATAAACCTAACAAGTCTAGATTTCAAAAAAAATTCTATTATGCTGAAGAAGGTGTTATTGATGATAAATCTGATAAAGAAACTGAAAATGAAGATGGATGGGTATTCATTTCTATCAAAGAAAATGGTATAGTGTCCACTAAATCTGCCAACAATCAGAATACCGAGAAAGCTCATGCAGCCAAAATTGATGAAAAAGATGAGTGGGTGACTGACAACAGATACTCACATCATATGACTAGTTACAAAATAAAGTTTATAAGCTAGGAAAAGTATGATGGTGGTGTTGTAATATTTGGAGATAACAATGTTGTTATGATTTGTGGCAAAGGCACTCTTTCTCTTGGTGGTAAATGTAATATTGATGATGTCCTTTATATTAAAGGATTGAAGCATGAGTTTTTGAGTGTTGGAAAAATGGTAGAAAAGGGATACAATATTCAATTGAAAGATGGTAAGTGCAAGATATTGGGAAGCTCTGGAAATGTAATTGCTTTAGGTACAAAGACAAGAGGTAATATTTTTCACCTAAGTGTTGCTAGTGAAATTTTCTTAATTGCTCAAGTTGATGTAAGCTGGATATGGAGAAGGAGGCTATGTCATGTGAATTTTGATAATTAACACTGTCAAAGTAAGCTCCACTCAAGTAATCAGAGATCTACCTAAGTTAGTGAAGCCTATTTACACTATATACAAGGATTTATTTTTGGAGAAAACAACGTCATTCAAATGGACTACTGGAATTGGTTCATACTGATCCATGTGGTCCATCCTGAATCAGAAGTCTACAAAGAGAAAGGTACTTTATGTTGATCATTGATGATTACTCTAGGATAATATGGGTTGCTTTATTGAGAGAAAAACATGAAGTTGTAGAACAGTTCAAATGTTTCAAAACTATGGCAGAAAATGAGATAGATTTGAAGGTCAAATTATTAAGATCAAATAGAGGTGGTAAATTCACTTCCCAAGAGTTCAAAACCTTATGTGAAGAGCATGGAATCAAAAGACAGTTATCTGCTCCTCAAACCCCTCAATAGAACCAAGTTGTTCAACAGAAAAACAAAACAATTCGAGATGCTGCTAGAACTATGATGTTGGAAGGTAATGTACCTCGTATCTACTGGAGAGAAGTTGTGAGCATTGTTGTTTACACTATCAACTACGTAAATGTTAATGGTAATTATGGTAAGAATCCTTTTGAGTTGTATTTTGGTTATAAGTCTCTGTTAAATATTTCAAAATCTTTGGAAGTAAATGTTACATCAAAAGAGATGAAGATATTGGCAAGTTTGATGCTAGAAGTGATGAAGGAATATTTTTGGGTTACTCTACTAAGAGAAAAGCATACCAGTGTTACAATTGAAGACTAAAGAAAATGGTTGAAAATGAAAATATCAGAGTTGATGAAGACATTGTTAGATCATCCAGTTATTGTGGATATGACTCAGATAATCAAAAAGATAGTATTGATAATGGAAAGGATGCACAGACGCATAATCAAGTTCAAATTGTTCTGGTGAATCAAGAAAACCATGAAGGAGAAGCTAGTGGAAGTGCAGAAGAGAGAACAAAAGAACCAAAAGTTAAAGAGAATCCCATAGTCCCAGGGTATTTAAATTTGAATCACTCTGAGAATTAGATTATAGGACACAAGAACAAAAGGTGTGCAGACTAGAAGAAGAATTGTAAAAGAATATTGCCTGATTTCCAAAATTGAGTCTAGTAATGTCAATGAAGCATGAAAAGATGAATATTGGATGAAAGCAATGAAGGAAGAACTGATGCAGATAGAGAAAAATGATACATGGATTCTTGTTGCCAAACCTCGGGATAAAAATGTGATTAGAACCAAATGGGTCTTTTGGAATAAGTTGAATGAACAAGGTGAAGTGGTCAGAAATAAAGAAAGACCGGTATGTAAAGGATACTCATAGATTGTAGGTATTGATTTTGAAGAAACCTTTTCCCATATTTCTAGAATTGAATTTGTGAAGTTATTTATTGCTTATTCTAGTTTCAAGAATTATAAAGTCTATCAAATGGATGTAAAGTCACCATTCCTAAATGGTCAATTAGAAGAAGAAGTTTATGTTGAGCAACCATATGGATTTCAACTTACTGATGAAAAATACATGGTTTTTTTATTGAAGAAAGCACTATATGGACTCAAACAAGCCCCTAGAGCCTAGTATGCATGACTAGATACATACTTGTTGAAGCTTTGATTCAATAAAGGTACTTCTGAAAACAATGTGTATTTAAATATGGATCAGGATAAACACTCATCCATAACTCTTATTTATCAAATCTAGATTTATCTATGCATATTGGTGTGCATCTTGATTTTTTTCATTCCTTTAATCTATTGGGAGTCAAGGGTACAAATAAAACAAATTCACTATTTTGACAAGATGGAAAAACCAAAATAAACACACAGAAAATGCATAGGGATAGAAAGAATACAAATGTAGATAATAGATTTAAATATATTCCATTTTTTTGAACCACCAAAAAAATATGCTAAGGTAAAGTGGATTCCCTTACTAGTCTCTTAGGGTTTTTCACCCTAAAGGCACTTGGTTAGGAATGACATTCTTTCCTCTATGTTGATATGTTTATGGGTAGGTTAATTCAAAGGAAGGAAGCTTGATGAGGGTTGTGCTAAGCGTGTTCTATGTGTGGCTAGAACTGAAATTAAAATGGTGCTAATCTCAATGTATGCAAATGTAAATAAAAAAACACTAAACTATATGCCCTAAATGATAGTAATTTGGAAAATAACAGATTATACAAGATGTGTACATAGAAAATTGATCTTGTAGTTGAATGCTCTCAGGATCTCCTAGACAATGTTTGAACTGAGAAAAAGGACACTTACACCAATTGGGGTGACCTAGTCCTCCAACTTGGAAATTCTGCCAAAATATGTTTCAGTGCCCAAAAATAAAGAAACCCTTTTCTAGGTCGAGCACAGGGACAAGGTCACCAATTGAGGTGACCTAGTCCTCTTGTATATTTTCAATGATTCAGGCTTTGATTTTTCGGGTCCTGATTGATGTTTCCCTTTTCTACAACAATTTGTAACAAGAACTCCCGAAAATTACATGTAAATTATCTTCTTGTCCTTCTAGGGTTTGAGGCTTGGATGTGACTTGAGGATAATGTTGGTACTTCTTTCAACACTTTTTACTTCACCTAATCTGCATCAAAGCTTGCAATCACATGCAAAGACCAAGAAACTATTGGGGTTTGCCTAAGTCAAACCCCTTTGTAGGTGATTAAACCCAAATGAGATGCAATCAAAGGAATGTTAGATTGAAGGATAAACATAATAGAAATTCTTACCCAAAATTTTTTGTTTATGGTCTACACCATGCATGAGTAGCTCCAATGTAGATAATCTGAAAACCCTAATTATTCTATGCTTGCTTGTAAAATCTTGGTTGCTTGAGCGCTTCTGAAGAGATGAAAGTGAGAGCAAGAGAGTAAAAAAGAGCTTGGAGAAAGGTAAAATGGAGATGAAAACCCTTATTTGTACATGTGAAACCCTAATTTTCCGGAAATGAAACCTAATAGGCCAACCCTAGGGTTTAGGAGGAAAGATTCCCATTTAATTTTATTTAAATTTGAATTTTTGCCTAAAGGGACTGTGTCGCCCAAACTGGCGACCTAGTCCACTTGGGAAAATTTAAGTAGTGGTCAAGAATTAATTTGTGTTTATTGAAGTTAATCAATTTTTCCTCTCGAAACACACTTAGGTCAGGACTAAGGATGCATTAAAGGGGAAAATTAACATAGAAAAAAGGTTAATTTAGAGGTGATAAAGCCTAGATAAGTGTGAAAATGCAACACAACACTTTACAACACTTTGTCTTAAGGCTTAGGAAGGTGTAAGAATGTATTATTTAGGTTAATTATGTTGAAAGGGTCTTAGAAAAATGAGGAAATGCATTACAACACTTCACAACACCTTAGTAAAACATCGTTAGCTTATTGATGAATCACAATCTTACAAGGCTAGATCAAGGTATACAAGGTCAAAATTAAGTGGAGAAGGCTAAAATGAGTGAAAAAGTGCCAAGGTATACACTTTTTAGCGACACATTTAGCCCCCACTTCAGTGAGAGTATGAACGTCCTTCAAACTCACACTAAAGTAGTTGAATCATGCGTGTCGAGCGGGATCTAATGTACTCATAATAGTAAGGTGAGATGACTAATGATCAAGAGGGATCATCAAGCCCCTAGGATCAAGATCACATGGCCAACTAAGAATAAGTATAATAGATCACACAAAGACTGATGTAAAAAAATTAGACTCGGTTTCGATCGTTTTTCCATCTAGTTGTGGATCAGATCTAGGTTGTTTTTCTGAAAGGAAAGGATGTACTCACTCTGGGCCGATGAGATTTTCGATTGTTCGTCGGGTGAAAATTTTGGAAGGTGGTGAGATACATACACCTATTTAGTACGTACTAAAACACAAAAAAGTGGCTATGGAGAAAGTTGTGCTAGTAGTTGGCTTGCTGCTCAACTATACCAAACTTATACCTCCTTATATCTTTGATATGGCACCACAAACGATAGGGGTGTGGTTCATGAGACAAGAAAAACCTTGGATTCTTAGAAACCATGAACAAGTGCAAGATGGCACTATATTCATGTAAGTTATGTTATGCAAGGTGGCCATGTATCCACAAATGCAAAAGTGCAATATGTGAAATACAAAAGTAAAAAGTGAAAACATAAAAAATGAAAGTGTTAGAAGGAGTCTTGTTTATTTCATATGAGGTCTTTGACTTAGGAAACATTGCATGTAATGTTTCCACAAGAGGAAAAATCAAAGGATAGAAGATTGACAACTTCGGGAATGCAATGCATTGCATCGAGCCACTAAGAGGAATATAATATGCTAAGATAAGTCACACCTATGAAGGAAATCACACCTAATGTCATCCACAAAGTGATAAAAGCATCATGTGAAGTGACAAGGCTGCACTAGGTAGCACATACAAAGAAAAAGTAAATGCAAATGTAGAAATAAAATAGTGCCAATGTATGCCCCCACTTTAAAGGGATTGTTGCTACACAATGTTATGTGAGAAATTACTTTAAAGTAGACAAAGCGAAAATGTAAGAGGGAAATGAGAGGTTACTTGAAAAGCCTAATGTAAAGCGATAGGTATCCAAGAAAGGCTACATCATGTGAAAAATAAGAAAGCAAGAGAAAAAGTGGGTATATGCCCCCAAAAGGAAAAACACACCAAACACATAAGGGATCTATGGATTTGGGGTCAGTAGGTTTGTTGCTGAAATTTTTGTTTTAGAGAGCATGAAACTATCATCATTCCCCAAAATACATAGATTTGGAAGAAGGACACATAGAGCGAAAGAAAAATGAAAAAGAAGAGCCCTTTTTGGTCAACATGGAAGATACATAGGATGTCTTGACACTTTACATCATCCCTAAAAATGACCATAGCAATAAAAAGAAAAAGAGCCTTGGTTTTTGAGTCAACTTGAAGGTGACGTAGTGGTATTAATGCCTTGCATCATCCTTAAATGAAAGGAAAAAAGGGACACAAAAAGAAAAAAAGGTTCATTTGGGTCAACATGAAGGAGAAATTGTTGTCTCAATGCCTTGCATCATCTCCAAATGAAAAGGCAAAAAGGAAAAAAAAAGAGAAAAAAGGGAAAAAAGAAAGGAGTTTATTTGGGTCAACATGAAGGAGACATTGTGGTCTCAACGCCTTGCATCATCCCTAAATGAAAGGAAAAGAGAAAATCGAAAATGGGTTCATTTGGGTCAACATGGACGAGACATTGCGGTCTTAATGGTTTGCATCATCCCCAAATGAAAGGAAAAAAGGAAAAGGAAAAGCGAAAAGGGGTTCATTTGGGTCAACATGAAGGAGACATTCTAGTCTCAATGCCTTGCACCATCGCCATATGAAAGGAAAAGCGAAAAGCGATAAGAAAAAATTGAAAAGGAATGCATGACACATAGAAGAAGGGAGATACATATAGAAGAATGTCTCACAGAGTAAGAAAACGTCAAACAAGACGGGGAATACACTACACACAAAATAACACAAGACTACTAAGGAAATTATAAGTCAACTATGAAACAAGTCATCCACCTCCCCATCTTGGTGGGAAAAGTGGGAGGTGGATAACAAAACTAAGGGACAAAGACAATTACATTACTAGGGCAAGGCTAAAAACCTCTTGCCCCCACTAGGTGCAAGGTTTGAGGGAGCCGAGATAGGTGATGAGAGGGGTAATGTAATAGTGAGAAGGACATGTTATACCACTATTACATGGATGGGTACATGATAGTGTGCTATGGGTGGATAGGATAGCATTCAAAACTGATGAAGTGATACTTACTCAGTATCTCTCGCAGATGGCGATATTCATCACTTCTATGGCCATGAACATGACGATAAGCACAATGTGGGGGACTGGAATCTTTAGGATGGATGACCAAATTATTACGATGAGGTAAGGTTATGAGGCCTTTATTTAAGAGGATGTATAATTTTCACTCACATTCAGGTGGTGGATGGAGAGGAAGCTTAAGGTTTTGTAATTTATCTAGCCTCCTACGTCGGATAAACTCACCAACTTCAAAGGATGGTATGGGAATAGGAGGTCATAAAATGATCGGGGGTTTATCATGGTTGATAGGAGGAGATGGTGACTTTTCCCTAGGAAGTATAACATCCAAGTCGGAAGGGGTATCAAATTTTACTGTGTCATCATTACAGAGCTTAAGGAACTCTCTAGGGTGCACCTGAGGACGAGGGGGATCATGATAACTGATGCTCGTATGGTGTTCATCAGGTTGCAATTGATAATAGTATTTATGAATTTCATGTTCATTTTTAAGGTCACCACCTTGTTTTCTTAAAATGGTGAACCCTTTGCCATAATTTTTTTGCAGGTTAATGGGAGGGTGGGTGACCGGGTTATTGTAAAATAGTTGAGGTGGGGCCGGTTGAGAGGGAATAGGCTCACCTTGAGTAGGTAGTTGAGCTCCAGTGTGAAATTTCAGATGAAGATAAGAAAATGAGTCAAGAGGTGATATGTTAGGCATCACGGGCCGATTCATAGAGGGGTAAAAAGAATAATTTGCTTCAAGTTTGTCAAGGCACTCATTAAGGAATTGGGACATGCTAGCATCATCATCCCCAATGACTTCTACTACTGTAGGAGGATTTTCATGAGGATTTGGTGGAGTATTAGTGGGTTCAAGGTCGTTAGGATCAGTGGTAAAGGTGAAACTTCACGTGTCCATTAGGGATTTGAGGGAGGTCCATAACTTCTTGAAGTACATGGCCATGATGAGGTTGAATTAGTAACATTAAATGGATCAAAAAATTAGGCCTAGAAAGGACCATAGAGGAGCAATTAAAGAAACCAAAAATATAGACAAGGTGTTGAAAATGATAGAAAGTGGGATGCAAATTGTGCAAAAGGACTAGGTCGCCTAGTGTGGCGACTTAGTCCCAAGAGTGTTGTTTTTAAAATATTTCTATATTTTTGGCTAATTTTTATGGTTTTTCTGATGTTAAAGTGCAAACAGAAACTGAAAATGCAAAAAAAAAAATTGTGTTTTCTTATTAAAATTGCAATGCACTGTGCAGATTTATCATGAATTTTCACTAAATGCACTTTTTTTACTAACCGTAGGATGAAAAAAATGCAAGATTTAAATGCAATGAAATCTATCTCTAAGATGAAATGAATAAATCAGAAATCTATCTAATGGTCTATGGTCGGGTTCACCAAAAACATATGCTAACAAGGGAAAGTGGATTCCCTTACTAGGTTGTTAGGGTTTTTCACCTTAAAGGCACTTGGTTAGGAATGACACTCTTTCCTCTATGTTGATATGTTTATGGGTAGGTTCATTCAAAGGAAGGATGCTTGATGATGGTTTTGCTAAGTGTGTGTGATGTGTGGCTAGAACTGGAAGGAAAATGGTGCTAATCTAAATGTATGCAAATTTAAGGGTATGTGCAGGATCATCGTGTAAAAAACAGGCCCTTAAGTGGCAAAAAATTCAGAAAAATTAGAGTTAGGGAAGTTGACATAAAATTTTCAATAAGTTATCTATATTTTTTCAAAAACATGTAAGAATAATTTTTTTAGAAAATTGAATGTAGTTTCTAAATTACTAGGTTTGTTTACAGAAAAACAAAATCTATTTGTTAAAAATTTGAAATTTCAAAACAGCTAACAGGGAAAAAAATAAGAAGTAGGTGTTTGTCTGACCACCCTAACGATATTAAATGATAATACTTTTTTATAATATTTTAGATATAAGTAGAGGACTCATGTCTCGATGTGATGCATATTTTTTTGTAATTTTTTTCTAAGTAAATAATTAATTATAGAAAATTTATTACAAGTTTTAAAAGATATAAAGACTCGTATGTCTGACCACCTTAACTTGGTCAAAACTTCATGAAATTCAATTTTTTATTTTTTAATATTATAGTATGCGAAGCATAGAATGTGACGCATGTTTTGGATTCAAAAAATATGATACTGTTTGAAAGCTATAGATGTTTTTCAATCAGCCTAAAAATCAAGACTTTAGTTGTAATTCAATAGAAAATGAATAATAATTATTTATTAAATTCAAAGTAAAGAATAATTTATATTGGTGGAAAGCTGAGAATGTCCTTTGAAAACCCTTTTCGTTTCATTAATTTTGGGTAAAAAAAAAAAATTCAGCCACATACCCATCATATTGCCACTTTTTGGACCATCATGATCCTGCACATACCCGTAAATAAAACAAACTAAACTAATGGAAACTAACTAAACTATATGTCCTAAATGAGAGTAATCTAGAAATTAACAGAGGAGGACAAAATATGTATACCTAGAAAACTAGTGTTGTAGTTGAATGCTCTCGGGATCTCCTGGAAAATGTTTGAACTGAGCAAAATGACACTTACGCCAACTAGGGTGACCTAGTCCTCCAACTTTGAAATTCTGCCAAAATAGTTTTCGTGGAAATTGGTGCCCAAAAATACAAAAACCCTTTTATGGGCCTAACACAGGGACAAGGTTTCCAATAGGGGTGACCTAGTCCTCTTGTAGCTTTCTGAGGAATTAGGCATTTATTTTGTGGGTCTTGGTTGATGTTTCCCTTTTTTGCAATAGTCTTTGACATGAACTCCCAAAAATGACCTATAGCTTGTCTTCTTGTCCAAATAGGGTTTGAGGCTTGGATGTGACTTGAGCAGAATGTTGGTAATTCTTGCAACACATTTTACTTCACCTCATCTACATCAAAACTTGCAAGTGCATGCAAAGACCAAGAAAGTATTGGGGTTAGGAAATAAGGGTTTGCATAAGTTAAACCCCTTTGTTGGTGATTAAACCCAAATGAGATTAAAGCAAAGGAATGTAATATTGAAGGATAAACTTAATGGAAATTCTTACCAAACCTTTTTTTTGTGGTCTGCAACATGCATGAGTAGCTCCAATAGAGATAGCCTGAAAACCCTAATGATTTTATGCTTGCTTGTGAAATATTGGTTGCTTGAGCACTTGTGAAGAGATGAAAGTGAGAGCAAGAGAGTAAATGTGAGCTTGGAGAAGGGTAAAATGGAGAGATGAAAACCCTTATTTGTACATGTGAAACCCTAATTTTACCAAAATACAACCTAATAGACTAACCCTAGGGTTAAGGAGGCAAGATTCTCGTTGAATCTTATTTAAAATTTGAATTTTATGCCTAAAGAGACTAGGTCACTCAAAGTGGTGAACTAGTCCACTTGGGAAAATTTAAGTGGTGGTCGGGAATTAATTAATTTTATTGAAGTTAATCATTTTTTCCGCCCAAAACACACTTAGGTTGGGACTAAGGATGCATGAAAGGGACATATTAGCATAGAAAAAGGGTTAATTTAGGGGTGATAATCCTAGATAAGTGTGAAAATGCAAAACAACACTTTACAACACTTTGTTTTAAGGCTTGGGAAGGTTTAAGAATATATTATTTAGGTGAATTATGTTGAAAGGGTCTTAGAAAAGTGAGGAAATTCATTACAACACTTCAAGACACCTTATTAAAACATTGTTAGGTTATTGTTGAATTGCAAGCTTACAAGGCAGAATCAAGGTAAACAAGGCCAAAATTTATTGAAGGCCAAAATGAGTGAAAAAGTGCCTAGGTATACACTTTTTGGTGAAACATTTTCTTTCAAAACTTACCAAATATAAAGTAAATCCTTTGTTCAACAACACAAAATAAACTTAAACTAATTTGGACAGATGTCCAATACTAATGGTGCTACTCTCATACCTATTTTGTAGCTTTTGTTGTCGCCACCCTAGTTTGTGCTCATTCATTCATATCGGTGAAGTGCAAAGAGCTGAAAAATGAAAGAATAAACACTCAAACATCCCATCACTCGTTGTGAATCTGCCCCAACATTCGAGTGTTCAATCAATGGTAAGAGAATCGACATGATGGATTCACAACCATTGGATTACTGTCCTCCTTGGAGATCTCTATCTCATATTACACATCGCTGATACACTTCACCTTCCACAAGTTCTAACAATGATGTGAGCATCCACATGATAAGATCTTAGTTGTTGGATCTAAGACCCATCCTTAATCATGTTCCCTTTCTATCACACATTGCTAATTCATGCTTCGTTCTCCGAACCATATCAACGATAGGATAAAAGGAAATAAAACAAGATTACGACACTTGCACCTGCTTAAAAATAAAAAGGCACAAGATATCACTTATACTTGATTAATTCAAATTAGCGATAGAGATTGACCTCATCACTCATCACTAATTTGAAACTAAAATCTTAAAATGGATCTATGATGAGCAATAGGAGAAAATAAAAAAGAGTACCAAGGGCACTCACGTATCGCTAATCCACATTATAAAGTACATGAGCAATTAGTGATACAAGAGATACAAACAATAACACATAAAACAAGTGCATCATAAATTGATAATTCAACACTGAACATTCATAACCTATCTATGATGTGTGAAATAAAAGAGACACTGCTCATCACTCATTTATCATTTGAATTTACATTTCTAAAGCTATTAGCGATGATCGATAAAAGAGATGGTGAATGGGACTTAAGTGAAGAATTTACCACGTGCCTGCAAGTTATTTAAAAAAAAGGGGAACTACCTAGGATGATGAATACAAGGCTCTAAGAGGATATTAGAACATATTTTTTAGAGGATGCAAAGGCCAAACAAGGTTAATTGCTTAACCTTCTAAAATAAAATATATTTCAGGCCTAGGCATAAGGGGCCAGTAATTTCACGAGCTCTAATGACATAAGAAATTTTAACATGACTGGGGATAAGCAATAGAAGGTCAATGATAGATCATAACATCAACTAGGGAAAAAACTTAGGGTTTTAAAATAGAGAAAGATCTAGACAATTAAATATCAAGGCAAGATCCATGAGCAAAACCCTTAGTATAGGCACACTAAAACTGACAGAACTTGAGAGAGTTATAAAAGTGGAACCAAAATTTTAGGGGCTCCATCACACATCACACTCAAAATATATTAATGTCACATGACATGCCATTACAGTGATAACAATAAGTAATCAAAAGAAGAAATATCATCTCATTAGAAAGACAAGTCAAGAATTGGGAATTAATAGAAAAAATTATCAAGATTTGTTGGAAGGTTCCAAAGAATCGAGTACACCGATGCCAATAAATTATGGACATTCTTCAAGAGACTACAATGAAAAGATAACTCAATTTTTAAGCATTGAGATCATAAATTGAAGGATTTTGGAATAATTTCACAAGGGCTTCTATGAATCAAAGGGATGTAGTAATAAGGAGAATTAGTAATTGAAACTATGAACCACATCTAAATAATTTTTTTGATACGACTCAAACATAATTTTTGGGTAAATTTCTAGAGATTTACCTTCAAGTTAAAATTTTTCAAATATATTTTGAAATGCTAAAATATTTCTATGTCAAAATAAATCACACATGAACTACTTGTTGTTGTAGATTTCATATTGAATTTTCCAACCATTTTGATGTTTATTGGTCTATGTGTTTAGACTTGCATACTAACAACTTTTTGCAAGATTGTGGCATACATACCGCACCTGCATCTTTATGATACTTCATATCAAAAAATTTATGTGAAAGAGAGGAATTCCAAATACTCTACGAAAATTATGGTTAGATTGCACATGAAAACATTGTGGTCACTTGCAATGTATGCCAATATGTGAACATATGGAAAACAAACATTCAGTTGGAAATGAACTAGCAGTGTTCGACATGTATAAAATAGTGGCCTACAATAAAAAATATGATAAAGAAGAAAAAATGTGTGATTTTTGTATTCAAAAGATTCTAGTGTATCAGTTTATGTCTACACTTCGGCAACTTATAGTGTATGAGTATGCAAGGCATACTCATAAAGCTTGATGGTTGGACTTGCAATTGAAGTTATGCAAGGGCATATTTCCACTTGTTAGAATTTTCTCGTCATCAAATTTGTAGAGAACTAAATTATATAGCCACAACATGAGGTGCAATCACAATATTAAAAGTCCACACATGTTTTCATATTTGTGCACATTGTATTCATTCATGCCAATTATAGTATAAAGGATGAAAGAAAGATCATACGGGAGTATAATTTTTATATTTGTGATGATCACACACATTTTACAGACTTCATGCAAGGTTTCTTTTAGGTGTTCTACAATGATTTGGATAGAAGCCCGACATATCATTCAATCAACATATCATATGGTTGGATAACAGTGCATCACAAATCAAGAACTCACAGATGTTCTATTGGTTGAGAAAGATGCATAATTTTATAGGTGTTCAACATATGTGGAGCTTTTGTGAGACTAGGCATGGAAAGGGGGACCATGATGGTTCAAGAGAATGTATCAAAAGAGCCATAGAATGAGAAGAGTTAAAGTATACATATAATCTAAAGTTGATAGATGATAAAATCAATTGTCAAGTGGTGTAATGATTCGATGTGTCTAGGTAATGAAGGTAAGTCTTCAGTTCGTAGATTTTTTGGTTGATAGATGATACTAACTTTGCACCAAATGAGGATTTTTGTACACTGATAGGATCAAGTGAGATACACTCTTTCAAAATCTCAAATGTAGGTTCATGTAATATCCATATGCGAAAGATGGCATGCTTTTGTTCTTCATGTACAATTCAACCCTAGAATGAGTGTGAGTCAAAGGAGTAGGCTGAAGAATGGTTGTTAAGTTTTCTTAGCTCACTTGACATGTATTGGCCCCCGAGTGTAGTGTAACTAACACATATGGAATCATCAATTGACTTTGACCACATATCAGATCTAGCTCAACAAGATAATATATCTACTTGCATAGTTTTTGAAATTCCTAATGGTAACTTACCTTGTAGTTTTTTTATAATGTTGACTAATTTCATCTAATTTTCAACACATATCAATGTAGGGCATGTTTATGTAGGTATTGTAGATAAGGACAATGAAGAGGGAATGTATTATTACTTGTGTCATTATGTTGAGTCCAAAAAGAAATTGGAGGCCCCAGTTATAGATGGAGAAAACATCAAATACCCTAAAGGGTTGGTGGTTGTTACTAGAACATGGCTTAGAAGGTACCCATAAAGAGTGTAGATATTTGGTTGTTTTAGGAATTTGATAAAAATTAAAATATTCTTCATTGCTCAAACCTTGTTATGGACCATAATGTCCATTTGATACAATATTAAGGTAGAACTTTGAACAAGACCTTGTGGATGGTGTGTGAGTCTCACCATGAGGCAATACTTGACACAATAAAGAGTAGAGTAGACTCGAATGGTTTGTTGGATTAATTTGTGAGTATGTGCATTTAATTTTTAAAGTCGTATTATTTATATTAATGTATTGTAGTTGATAGTTAAACCTTTTATTTCTATATTTCAACTTTACCTATGTTTTGGTTCCAAATTTCATATGGAATAGGAAGGACTTATGACCCCTCTTAAACTTAAAGTTTTTCTTTTTTTGATGCTATATTTTTACATATATACAATGAATATTGTGTAGATTATATCGATATTTATGGTTTCACCATTTGACCATCTTGATACCTCAATTTTAAAACCTAACCTTTGTAGCCCTAGAGAATTCTTGGGAGACCTCTCCTCAACCATGATTTAACTTGAAACATCAACCATTTCCATCATATCAATCCAAAATATATCATCTATGGCTCATCTTATCATTTTCATCAATTATCATAAGCTAGTAATCACAACCATCAAGTGATTATCCAAGCTTGAGTGAGAAACTCCAAACCTTGCCTAGTCGATTATAAAATTATATTCTAAATAAAATCCATTGTCATCAATCAATGATCTAGTCTATCTAGAGGAAATATTGGTCTTGTATCTACCTTTTCATCATTATCCCATTTTGCTCCATTTTATCATTATCCCTTTTCCATCTAGATTCTATAATTATCCCCTTTACATCCATCATCTCAAATCCAAGGTCTACCCAATCATCATTATTCATCCTTATTCCATTTCATCATTCACAGGTCTCTCTCTCTCTTGCATGCCTATCAAAAGGTCCCAACCATGAGACCAAATTATGGCCTGACAAGATTCCCAACCATTATATCATTATGCTATTCACCATTATATCCTATGTCGTCATATATCAGCATTTATCCCACTTAACCCATCATTTCATTTCCAAACTTCTAGTACCATCTCATATCACCATTTTTTTATGTGTTTCACTATCAATTCAAAATACATATATTAATGTGATAAATGACATTCACCATATTTTTTTGTGTTTCTGTATACAAGGATAAATTCATATTTATGTGATAACAATTGCATTCACTATCTTTTATTGTGTTGAACTATCAAGTAAAACATTTGGCATGATGTGGTTCTCTTAGTGGTGTGTAAGTGTTTTCAAGATCCATTTAGGTGTAACTTGAAATGTATATGCATCATCCAAATTCCAAAACTAGAGGCAATAGGTACTATAATGCATGAAATTAAAAAGGAATCAGCTAGAAAAACACTTTAACAAAATTAGATCAAAGTGAATGAGATAGATAATGTATTGATTGAAGAGATTCTTCCTGCTCTTGAGAATATGAGGAAGGTAGGTGTGTAGTACATGTGCAATCGGAAAATGACAATGCATAACTGGAGAAACAAGCACTAGAATGAATGAAATGAAAAAAATAATCTACTCTTAAAACACTTGAAAATAAGTAGACCAAAGTTAATGAGATTGATAACATATTGACTGAAGATATTCTTCCTACTCTTGTGAAGTTGAGGAATGTGAGTGTGCATTATTTGAAATGGGAAAATGGAAATGAAAAATTTGAGGTAGCATGTACTATAACATGTATGAAATTAAAAATGAATTTTCTCTCAGAGCACTTGAAATGAAGCAAACCAAAGTGAATGAGATAGATAATTTATTGACTTAAGATATTATAACTCCTCTCAAGAAGTGGAGGAAGATGCATGTATAGTATGTGGAATGGGAAAATGACAATAGAGAAGTGGATAAACTCAAGAAGTTTTGTATTTCATAAGAATTTGTGAAGGAAAATAAAGTGAGAGATGATTCTATAGGTGGATTTGAACAAATGAATTCAAAGATATTTGAACTTACGACTTCCATGGAGAAAATACAACTGGAAATAGATGAATTGAAAGTTTCTTGAAATTGACGCAAAACAACTAAAAAATAAAATTAACCACTTAGAAAAGGGTGATCCTAGAATACTTGTTTACAATTTTTGGCCAAACTAGACACTAAATTAAGTTTTTCTAACTAAATCTTCACTTTCCGGCACCTATAGTGGCTAAACTGTGAGGAATTTGAAGATGATGCGAACTTGTGATTTGTGAAATTTTGTATCTAGATTCTAAATATATTTTTTTTCAATTTTCTTTTAATCATATTGTAATTATTTTTCCATATTCTTCAAAAAAATAAAATTCAATAAGCACCATTTTTAAGGAGTGATGCTCACCGTATACAACATACCTTTTTTTCCATCAAGGATAATTTTTTTTTTTTTTTGAATTTATATTTGTAACTACAATATCTAGTGCTTCCAATTGGTTTCATAACTTGTTTTATTGAATATTGAATATTGGTTTCAATGTGGAAGAGATAGGCACATCCTCTTATACTGGTCTAGTGAGTTCTAGTTTCACTGACCACTATGGGTCAAGACATGCCCCTGCTTTATCCTATGTCGAGCCTTCATGTCTCCCTTGGAACTCTCGCATATCAAAATAGTTTGGGATTTTATTGAGGATAAAATTGCAATAGAGTTTCCTAAAAAAATATTGTGGCGCCTCATTGTTTTTGCATTGTGGATGGTCAAAAACAATCCACCACCTTTGCCAAAAATGGTTCTTTATCCGTTGGTGGTTGCACCAATTGATATAGAACCTCTTGCTTGAAGGGTGTAAAGGTTGATTTTTTTTAGGGTTTCTAAATATGGAATGCAAGTCAATATTTTTTAATTTTCTCATCTTTCGCTTGTTTATAGGATAATTTATCAGCATAAAATTGTTTATACTCTCTTCTCTTATCTACCCAACTAGTTATTTTCTTGCTAATTGAATCTACATTTGATAAAATCGATTCAAGTGATTGAGAAGGCCTGACTCTATGTGAGGTTGATATTATAGGATATTTCAACCTTGCAATTATATCCTCAATCTTTTTTTGTTGATTTCAATTTTCCCCATTATATTTTCTTGAGTTCTTCGAGCATATTGAGGAATTGTTGGAGGTGTTTATTGTTGGGGTTGTTCTTCAATAGGTATTTCAGGTTGAGGTGAAGGAGGATTTTGAGGATTAGGAGGTTCGTTACCATTTCCTATAAATTAAATAAATTTACAACCAAAAAACTATTAAATCTACTTATTTAAAAATAAATTCACACAAAAAAAAAAAAAAAAACTTACTCCTTTGACCTCCTCGACATTGTGGTAGCATTTTAGTGAATATCTCGCAATGATTTGATGAAGAAAATGATCTCCAATAATGTTAGCACACTCTTGAGGGCTTGAAGGCCATGGGTTTGTGAGAAAATGCATAAACCAAAATGAGGAAATGTTACTTTGTTTGTTATAATGAGATGGGTATGTGCATGATCATCATGGAAAAATAGGCCCTTAAGTGGCAATAAAATTTAGAAAATCAGAGTTAGGCAACTTGACGTAAACATTTGAATAAGTTATTTATATTATTTCAAAAATATTTAAGAATAGAATCCATAGCAAATTGAATGTAGTTTCTAAACTACTAGGTGTTTTAAAAAAAAAATCTATTTCGTGAAAATTTGAAATTTCAATGCAGTAATACTTAAATTTTAGGGAAAAAAGAAGAAGTAGGTGTCTTTCTGACCACCCTAACCACAATAAAATAATAATATTTTAGATATAAGTAGGGGACTCATGTCCCAATGTGATGCATATTTTTTTATAATTTTTTTCGAAGTAAATAATTAATTATGATTTTTTTATTACAACTTTTAAAAAATATAAAAACTCGTATGTCTGACCACCTTAACTTGGTCAAAACTTCATGAAATTCAATTATTTTTCTTCTAATCCTATATTATGTGAAGCATAGAATGTGATGCATGTTTTGGATTAAAAAAATGTGATTATTTGAAAGCTATAGATTTTTTTCAATGAGCCTATCAATCAGGACTTTACTCGTAATTCAAATAGAAAATGAATAAAAATTATTTATTAAATTCAAAATAAAGCATGATTTATATTGGTGGAAAGTGGAGAATCTCCTTTAAAACCCCTTTTTTCTTCATCAATTTTGGGTAAAAAAAAATTCGTCAGCCACATGGGCCATCATATCACTTACATATCGCCACTTTTTGGCCCATCATGATCTTGCACATACCCACACAGTAGGGGTAGTTGGTTTAGGGTTTGTTACTATAGGTGGCTCTGACATAGCCATGGATGAAACATCCTTGGTTTTGATCCTCTTAACTTTCTTCTATTTAGGTTTTCTCTTCAGCCTAGTACTGGATTCACTAGGCTTTGGCTCACTCATATTTACAATGTGGTGGGACTAGGGTTTATAGTTTCTTTAACTGAAAAGACCCACTCGGTTTCCTTAAAATCCAAAGCACAAATTACTAATAAAAATAATCCCAAATCCTCTACAATATATATCACCCCAAATGAAGATGCTCAAATAAATAAATTGTAATAAAATTATCTCCAAATTCCTCAAGATAATTCAGGAAGCACAATTCATAACTTTTGACATGAAGAGATACATGATTTGCTTACCCGGGTGAATACTTGACACTAATGTTGTTGAAATTTCCCTACTAGAGTACTTTGCGCAATTTCCTCAACTTTTGGTTTTCCTCCCCACTCCTGAGAAGCTTTCAATGTGGAAGAAACAAACCTACTACCTTCTTTATGGCTGGGAAGTGGAACATATCACCATAAATGTTTGATAGAATGCTCGCATGAGCGAACTGACATTTATTCATTGATATTAATTTAAAGCCTAATCTTTGATCATTATATTATAAAACCACATCAATGATTCTCCTCCACCTTGCTACTTTTTTTTTTCCTTAAACAATGTCCTCAGGCTATTGCCATGTTGTCCTTCATCTAGAATCCATCACTCATCGCTAATAAATTTCATCTTTTACAAGTCCTATTAGATATGTGAACATCCACGTGATGAGATGTGTCATTAGATCTAAGACTCATCCTTGATTAAGTTCCTCTTCTCTATCATGCATCGTTGATTCGTGTTTTGTTCAAAAGATCACATCAAAGATGGGTGATAAGGTGATGGAGAAAGATTAAGACGCATGCACCTTCTTATAAATCAAAGGAACAACATACATCACTCACAAGAGAAACTCAGATCAATGAAAGAAAGTTTGAACAAAATACTTCATCGCTCATCACCAATTTGAAACTCAAATCCTAAAATGGATCTGCAATGAGCGAAATGAGAAAATACGACGAGAACCAAATGTCATCGCATATCGCTAATCCATATTATAAAACATATGAGCAATTAGGGATACAAGATATACCAGCGATAACATAGTCCATCATGCATCACTAATATAGTTTTGAAGATTGAAAACAAATCCATGATGTGTGAAATCAAAGAAACACCTCTCATCACTCATCACTCATTTGAATTCACATGTCAAAATACATCAACGATGAGTAATAAAGGAGACAGTGAATGGGACCTTAAGTGAAGAATTTAGCATGTTCCCATAAGTTGTTTTGAAAAGGGGAACCTCTTAGGATGACGCACAAAAGGAATCAATGAACATTAAGACACATTTTCAAAGGATGTAAAGGCCAAACAAGGTCAATCACTTAACCTTGTAAAATAAAATTATTTCAAACCTAGGCACACGGGATTGGTAAATTCATGAGATCGAATGACATAAGATGTTTTAATATGATTGGGAATGGGCAATAGGAGGTCAATGATGAATTAGAACCATGGCCATGACACAAGCTTGAGAGTTATTGAAGAAGGGTTTTGGGCAACATAAAACCCTATAATAGTGAAAATAGACAAAACCCTAAGCTCTAAGGATATATACAATAAAAAATTTGTAGGATGATAAATGGAACGAGAATAAAATTCAAGGGTTCCATTAGTGGCTCTAGATGGGGATGCATGCCTCTCGCAAGAATGGTGAGATCTTAGAATCTCAGGTTGAACTAGACCTACCAAAACATAGTGAACCAAAAACCTAAGGAACTACCTAGACAAGGTAGTAGGACCAAACTAGACACAACCAAAGAAAACACACCAATTTACAAAATATAAAAAACCTACAATGTACATGAAGCAAAACATACTTAGAAGTATGGTTTTAGGAATAATCCATGTAGTAGTAGTTCAATAAATTCACCTGTCAAACTTTGGAGGAAGTATGAATCCTCTATTTGAAATATGTCTTATATTGTCATTGATGTCACCATGGTGGCTTGGTACCCTGTACCGGTGTGTAGAACTAGTTTATCCCATCTGGTATTTTCTTGAAGGGTAATTATGGTATTTTTGGTTCGCATATTCTCTCTGGTAATTGGTATGATCTAAGGTTTTGAGAAAAGGCTTATTATGGCTGATAGCGTGTATGTAGGCATTCTCAGATATTCATATGTTTTGGATGATGCGTTGGCATCAGTTTTTGTGGTTGCATTTCGATACTAGGTTGATCTTGGCTGATCTAATATTTAGTCGATAATGAGTTATGAATTATACAAAATATTTGTTCCTAGCTGACATAATGATGCTAGACATGGGTGAGTTACTCTTAAAGCCGACCTAACTAATGCATACGGGTATATATACAATATTTTTAGAAGATCTAAAAAGGTGTGTAAGAATGAGAAGCGAAGTGGCAAAAATTAAGTAGTATGTGAAGTGAATTCGAAGAACAGAAGAAGTATAAGTGTGTGAACTAAAGATCATTCTACGAGAAATTAGCTTGAGCATATAAGGAACTAAATATGCACTTGTGGTGCATCTTCATCAGTTCAACCTTGGTAGTTAGCCAATATTGTCTACACAATTTTTGTAGGCAGTGAGCCTCCATCTTTAGACAACAAGTCCTTGTAAGGAGTGAGATTCTATATCTAGTAGTGACCCACTCCTTTTAGTACAACTATATATTGTGCGCTAATCCTCGCTATAGTTTTTCCCTCATTGGTTTTTCCACATAAAATCTCGTGTTTTTTGTTTTATGGAATGTTATGTTTGTTATTTCTCTTATCTTCTCTGTGATGAAATAATTTAATGATGATTTTTTAATAATTTTTAGTGGATACTGATTTACCACCCCTCTTAGTATCGATTTATTCAACAATTGGTATCAGAGCTTGTAGTTCCTACTGAAAAGTCTAATAGGTTGAGGAAGTTCATGTAGATTGAACAATGGACAAAGAAGAGCTTCAGACTGCCCTTGAAGATCTTGATAAGGCTGAAATTGAAAATAGAAATTTGAAAGAAAATCTAGATGAAGCAAATGAGTGTATCCGGAAGTTGAAGGAGTAGTTAAATAAATTCAAAGAAAGATACAAAGAAGTGAGTGAAGAATTAAAACAAGCAAATGATGAAAATACTAGACTGAAATTGAAGATATATGAAAAGATAAAAGTTGAAGAATGTTTGAAAATAGTGATACAAAACAAGGTTGATGTTTTCTCTAGGCTTGAACATGAAGTGATGAGTCTGAAACCATATCTTGAGAAAGAAAAACTCTATGAAGATGAATTTAAAACAAGCTCCACCAGGCTTGATGAGTTAATAGCTAGATAGAAACCTCCTAAGGAAAAAAGTGGCTTAGGAAATGAAGCTGATGGAAAGTTGCAGAACTCTGATCCGGTAAATAATCAGAAGAGTCGAACTAAAGGAAAGAAGAAAAGAAACTTTGGAAGGAGATCACCTATCAGACAACCAAATGCACAAAGATACTCATTTTTTAATGGTGTTTTTTTTTCATGTAACAAATTTGGGCATAATGCAAGTGAGTGTAGAAGTAGGATGAATCAGTTTTCTAGTCCCTTCTCTAGACAATTTTATGCATGCAAGAAGATAGGACATAAGGCCACTAAATGCAAATCACAAGTAAGGATGGTTAGTAGAATGAACAGATTTAATGGAGGAAGAATAAATCAATATTTTGATGGCTATTTCTATACCTGTAACATGTTTGGACATAAAGCTAATCAATGCAGAACAAGGATGAATGGAAATCAAACTCGATAGAGAAATGGTATCTGTTACTATTGCAATAAACTGAGACATACTTCAAAAGTCTCTACAAGTAAAAAAGGGAAGCAGGTTGCTCTGATGGAAGATGATAAACCGGTTGAAAAGGTTGATAAGAAGAAATTGAGAAATACATAGAAAATTAAAGAAGAACCAGAGACTATTGATGCATCGATACCCTCATCTAGTGCAGATGATTCCTCTGAGAACTAAACCTAGCATGGTCCTAGGGGGAGTTTTTATCATAAAATCAATTAAAACCCCAGAAGTGAAATGTGTCAGGTGCTAGCACATGGATATGTTGTGATAAGATAGAGGTGTTGGAAAAGAAACCAAATGAAAAGAAGTGATCGTGTTCCTTTGAAAATCAAATTAGGGTTTCTTAGTTGAAATAGAAGAAATTTTTTGTCAATTTTTTGTAGTTAATGTGAGTTAGGGTGAAATGAAGAAGTATAAAGGAAGTTTCTCAAATAATTTTGATCATCATTCATTGGAATGATTCATAGAGTGACTCAGAACTCTCTCAAATCATTTTTGAAGTGATTCGAAGACCCTTGAAGAGAACATTGTGGATATTTGAAAGCAGGTGTCGAAAGTTTTTTTATCTCATGACTACAGAGAAAGGTGTCAAATTTTTTTGTATCTCGCGACTTAAGAGCTATAATAGAAATTTATATTAGAGGATTGAGTAGGAATACTTCTTTTAATTTTAAAGGAGTCAATTTGGATGAATTTGATAATTGAAAAATAAAGAAATTAGAATTAGGTTTGGAACCGAGTGAATTTCAGACTCTACAAACCCTAGGTTTGGATATATGGGAAGAATTCCCTTGGTTTGCGGATAAATAATTCATTTTTTTTCTTCTAAAAAGATTCAAGTATGACTGCATCATATTGGATAAATCCTATTTTGTTCTGAAAGAATCGATCGAAGTTGTTACTAGTCTATGCAATGTTGGAGAGCTTCTTGGACGAAAGACTATTAAATACAAGGAAGTAGAACAATTGACAAGAGTTGACAAAGATCCTTGAGCATTGTTGATCGATACCATTACTGATTATTTGGTCAGGTATCTTGCATATGGTGTTTCATATAAAATATTTTTCAAGAATAGAGAAAGCTCTACTTCGGTCATTGCAGTATATTTGGTGCATAAACTAGTTAAGGAGAACAATCAATTTGATCTATGTAAATGAATTCTTGATAATCTCATCAAAAACATACAATTGTCTCTTAGAGACGGTTATCCCTTTCATTTTGGATATTTTATTACATGTTTAGTACTTTATTTTCTGAAATCCCTACCGAGAAAGAAGGATGTTGAGTGGGAATTTGGGATTCTCGTTGCAAAATAGATATGCAAAAATTTGGAAAATTTAGAGGATAAAACAAGTGCGTGCAAGAACTTTTTCTTATCATTGTAGAATGAAATGAGCTCCGATGAAATTGTGGCTAGTAGGTTTGAGGAAGGTTATTCCTTCAAAACAAAAGAAATGGAATTTTTTGCAAGTGATTCCCCTCCAGAATTGAGGAAAAGAAAAGCAGTTGCTGAAAATTCTATTTTTATTCTTGAAGAAATGGAAGAAGGAGAATAATCTATGCCTAGATCTTAATCTTCCGATCTAGATGACGTCCAAACTATGCTGGTGAAAAGAAAAATGAAGTTGGTGAATTTTGGATTACGACCTCTCCTATTGACAGGCTCAAAGTTGATGATGCTCTAATTGAGTATTTTTTTCGTAAAAATATTGATGGTTCTATTGTTTCTGATTCTCTGCCTAAGAATCTATTTGAAGTAATTGAAGAAAGAATGTTGCTTGAAGGTCTGGAAGGACACAAGCTAGAAGCCTTGGTTGAGAAAATATGTTATAAGTAAAAAAATATTTTATCTGAATTGATGGTGGAGACAAAGAAATGCATGAAATAAATGGCTAATATCTACAAATATTGCCTCTAGTGGCCTGCAGCAATTGATAATATTTGAAGCAGGATTGAAGCAATAGAATCTAAAGTGAAAAATATTGGGAAAAAAATTGATATCTCTGAGGATAAATATGGGAAGCAAAGGTTGAGAATTAGTGAGTTGCAAGACAAAATAATCATTTTACATATGAAAAGGGATGATGTAGTAAAGACCTTCTAGCTTCTAAAAGAGATTGTTGAGGCTCGGCTAGACCATCTTGCCAAAAAAAAATTGATGCAAAAGACTGTGAGAAACAATGTTCCTCCATAGATTGGTCATCCTCCTTCACACTATTGGTCATGTTGGAAAGATTGTATACAAGAATGGATTCCATAGTACTGGAATGGAATAAATTGCTTCCAGTAATCAAAGAAAGGTACAAAAGGGTTTTTGAGGTGGAAACAATTTTTCTAGTTTGAGGAATTGAATGCTTGAAATTTTTTTAAGTTTTGAAAATTTTGATGTCACCATGTTGATATATATTTTTCTAGCACCCTTTTTCATTGATGTCAAAGGGGGGGAGATATTGAAGAGAGGAAGAGATATTGGAGAACTAAAGTTAAGGGGAGATATATGGATCTAAGAGGGAGAGATATGTTTTGAGGAGAGATATGGAATGAGAAATTATTTTTGATCTTTTGTTTACATGTTGCTATCAATTCCAAAGGGGGAGATTTTTGGAAATATGTCTTATATTGTAATTGATGTCACCATGTTCGTCTAGTACCCTATACTAGTGTGCATAACTAGTTTATCCCATCCAGTATTTGCTCTAATAATTCTGGTATTTTTGGTTTGCATATTCTCTCTGGTAATTGGTATGATCTTAGGTTTTCAGAAAGGGCTTAATATGGCTAATAACATGTATTTATGCATTCTCATATGTTCATATGTTCTATATTATGCATTGGCATCAGCTTTTGTGGTTGTATTTTGATACTAGGTTGATCTTGGCTGACCTAATATTTATTCGATAATGAATTGTGAACTATATGAAATATTTGGTCCTCTTTGACATGATGATGCTAGACATGGGTGAATTACTCTTAAATCTGACCTAGCTAATGCATATGGGTAGATATACAAGATGTTTAGAAGATATAAAATGGTGTGCAAGAATGAGAAGCGAAGTGTTGAAAAGTAAGTAGTGTGTGAAGCGAATGTGAAGAAGAAAAGAAGTATAAGTGTGTGAACTAAATATTAGTCTATGAGAGAATAGCCTGAGCATATAAGGAACTGAATCTTCATTTGTGGTGCATCTTCATCAGCTCAACCTTGGCGATTAGCCAATCTTTGTTTACATATTTTTTGTAGGCAGTGAGCCTCCATCTTTGGGAAACAAGTCCTTGTAAGCAGTGATATTTGGTATCTGGTAGTGATTCCATCCTTTTATTATAACTATATATTGTGAGATGATCCTCACCGTGGTTTTTCCCTCATTGGTTTTCCATGTAAAATCTAGTTTTTTTTGTGTTATATGGAATGTTATGTTTGTTATTTCTCTTATCTTCTCTATGATGAAATAATTTAATGATGATTGTTCAATAAGTTTTAGTGAATACTGATTCATCCCCCCCTCTCAGTATCTATTTTATTCAACATCCTCCCCATGTGTACCAATTATCAAATTAAGGGCCTAACCATAATGCATCAAATTTACCATGCTTACCATTATCTTGCATCCTCGCATTCCAAAATAGTACCATACTATTCACTTCAAATTTTCGAGGAGAAGATCACTTGTCATGCAAGTGTTTAACCTACAACTATATCTTTTCATTTTTAGTATAATCTTATCTTCTAGTTTCATCTAGTTACACTAGATTATCGATTTTGTGTTGGATATCATCACAAACATCTTCATCATATTCCTGGACAAATTTATACATCCTCAGCAAGTTTTTTTGTGGAAACCCTACCATCCAAACCATAAACCAAACCAAATGGTGAATAACTAATAGCCTTCTTTGTAGTAACTCTATCTACCTAGAGTGCTAGCTTTAGCTTTGAATCCCAAGCTTTCTTGTTCTTTTCTATCACTCTTTTGATAATTTTCATTAAGCTCTTATTAATAGACTCATATTGACCATTTCCCTGAGGATGGTAAGGTGAAGAATAAGAAATTTTTATGTCATTCTTATCACAAAAATCCTTTAACTCTTTTGATCTAAAATACATAGCATTATCTGAGATGATTTTTTCTTGAACTCCAAACCTGATCAAGATATTGTTCAATAAGAAGTCAACTACCACTTTTCTTGTTTCTTTCTTTGTGGGTATTGCTTCTACCCATTTTGTGAAGTAATTGGTAGAAAAAATAATCCATGAGTGCCCTATTGCTGAAATGGAGCTTAAACATAAATAGGCCTTAACGGTAAACTTCTAGAAAACTTCAATTTTCTTACAAATCTCTGACAAGGATCACAAGTCTTAACAAACTTGTGAGAATCCTTAAAAATAAAAGGCCACTAGAATCCTTCCCTTAAAATATTATGAGCAGTGTTATTTTCCATGTAATGACCACCGCATACCCCATTATGCATTTCTTGCAAGAGTTCTAATGCCTAATTTCCATCCACGCACTTAAGCAACATACCATCCAGGCTCCACCACATCTCATTGCCAATAATTACATAATTAATGGCATGAAATTTTAGTGTCCTCTTGTCATTATTAGCCATATCTACAGGACATTGCAAAGTTTGTAGGTATTGGACAATCCTTATATACCATTCACATTTTTGTATATCATAGATAGGTGCAACATCAACAATGTCTATTTTATTTATCTGATTAGCTTCCAAGTTATCTTTTGCCATTAATTTAGCTAGGCCTTTCCCTCTTACTAACTTGGTGATTTAGAAATCAATGTTAAATTCTTGGATCTTGTTGATCTATTTGCACCTTCTACCTATAGTTTCTTGTTGAGTGAAGATATATTTCACAACAACACATGGTACACAATTTGTGGTTGTAGCTCCTACTAAGTAAGTTCTAAAAATATTTACTCCCTCGTCTAGAGTATAAGGTTGTTTCTCAATCATATCATATTTGAGTTATGTGGCCTATAAATATTTTCTAAATAATGCAATAGGTTGTTGAAATCCTTCATCATTTTAGTGTAGTAAGACACCAGCAATAGTATGGAAAGAACTAAAAAAAAAAGTGCATTGGCCTAGAAAAAATAGAGAATTCAAAACTTGAGCCTCCTTAATAGCTTGTTTAATGCTCTTGAAGGCCTGACTAGGCTCTTCATTTAAAATTACATTTTTCTCCTTTCTTCAGCATCTTGGAGATAGGTCTTGTAATCTCTGCAAAGTTAATTACAAATCTCATCAAGAAGTTGATATGTCCAAACAATGATTGAATTATCTTGACATTCTTCGGCTAAGGGATCTTATCTATGGATACTACCCTTTCAAGGTCAATCATCAGTCCTTATTTGGACACAATGTGCCCCATCAATTTCCTTTCAATAACCCCAAAGGAAAAAAAAAATTGGATTTAGTGAGATCCCATACTCTAAATCCCTTATAAATACCTTCTCCAAGTGTGCACAATGATCTTCCTCCTTAGAGTAGGTTGTCAATTCATCCTGATAGATAGCCATGAAAACATCTATGAAATCAGAAAAAGCTACATCCATAGCCCTCTAAAAAGTAGAACCTACATTTTTTAAGCCAAATGGCATCCTCACATATATGTAAGTGCCCCATGGAGTAGTGAATGTAGTCCTGTATTGTTCAGAATCCTTTACTTTTACTTGGTTATAACCAAAAAATTCATCCATCATGGACATTAGCTTGCAGCCAATCACCTTCTACAACATGGCTTCTATATTTAGTAGAGGATATTTTTCTTTTAATGATGATATGTTGAGATTTCAAAAATCCACACATAACCTTATATCACCAGTCTTTTTTCTAACATGCACCATATTCGACACTCATGAAGAATGCTTAAGAGTTTTTATGATACTAGCATCCTTTACCTTCATCAATTCTTCCTACATCTTAGGAGCTAAGGTAGGATTAATTGGTCTTTGCTTCTACTTGAAAGGCTTAGCATCTTCCTTTAAATGAATCTCATGCTGAAATAATTCATCTTTATATGCCTTGAGGTCATTGTATGACCAGGCAAAGACATGTCTATATCTTCTTAGTAAGGCAAAAAACACTGCCTTAACCTTAGGTTTTATCTTCTTTCCTACATATAACTTTTTAGGGGCATTTGAAGTCCCCAAATTAACCTCTTCCAGATCCTTTAGATGAGCAGCAGTTGCTTTAAGCTTTCTCTTATCTTGGATATCAAAGACCCTTTCGAGTGCCACAAGACCCTTGGAGTTTTTTTTTTTCAATTGGATTATCTCTTCACCAAAAATGTTTCCTTACCATCTATATTTTCCACGAAAACCCTAAAATAAATCTCCTAACCTTCATATTCATCTACACATCTCAAAAAGTTAACATATTCATCATTATTAAATATCTACCAATTGTGCACATTATAAGGAATTGAAAGCCTTGATTGTATCTCAACCTTTGAGATACCTACAAAATTTATATCATCTTGTCTCAAGGAAATATTAGCAATTAATTTTGCCACTCTGTTTTGTCCTCTTTCCATCCAGTTGATTCCAAAAGCATCAAAATGCTCAATAGAATCCTAGACATCATTTATGTACTACTTCAATATTTTTTTCTTACAAGAATACCTGGCTCTTACCTGGGATATCACTAGCTCAGAATCACTAATTACCATCATTTTTTTTATCCTATGTTTCTCAGACAGCCTTAATCCAAGTAACAGTGCTTCATATTCTACCACATTATTTGTGCAAACAAAAGATAAAGTGAAAGAAAACTTGTATGTGTTACCACTAGGTGACAACAATAGTATCCTTGCACCAGACCCTTCCTTGGAACTTGCACCATAAAAATACATTTTCCATAATCCATCCTTGGATAACTTTTTTAATTCATTATCTATAGGTGTAGGGAACCTATCAATTTCTCTTGGCACTTCTTCCACCTTGAAGTCACTCATATTAGTATCAATAAAAAAAATTGCATCATCTTTAGGAGCATGCTCCAACATATGTGGAACCTTTGGTTCTCTTACTACTTGCACATCTTTTCATCAATAGGGAAGGTGGCATAGGACATGTCACACTGCATACTACCTCCCATTGAAGCACTCCATTTTCTAGAGAATAATAATCCATAATTAGGTGGGATATCTACAACCACCACACTAATCTTAATCTTTTTCTTTGGATATGTTGCTAATTTATAAGGGAGTTCATTAATCACGCTAGTGACAAGGACCTCTCTTCAATCCATAACAGAGCACTTACCATGAGTGTTTTCAACTTTCAATCCCAATGCATCCATGATCTTGGCTAACATGATATTATTGGATGCTCCAAAATCAATAATACAGTTTTTTAGAAAATTCCCCTCAATAATCAATGTAAGGAAGAATGGGTCTATCTCCCTATGGTAGGTTTTTATTGAGTTTCCTAGAAAGATATGAGGTATTTCAATAATCACTCCCTCATATTATTTAGCTTTCTTATCATTTTCACTCACTTTGGGTGGAGTGGGGACCACTAATTCACCACAAGTTGTAGTAGCACCATTGATAAGGGCTATTGCCTTTTATTTGTGTTCATCAATCCTCATCATCTCGAATAAGTAATTGAATCATATCAATAGGAGTGTACATATGTAGTTGAAACAGAAACATACCTTGTTCTATGCTAATTTCCTTTTGTTTATTTTTTTTTGTCTCAACTTTGAGCTTGAAATTTTTATCATAGTATCATTATTTTGTCATTGTATCTTCATCTTTCTAGTAGGGGTCTTGAGATCTCCTTTTGTCTCTAGTTTATCAACCTTCTTTACCAAAATATTATCTCCCTTGCTCTCTATAGCTTTAACTTCTTTACCTTCAAAATTATGATCTTTTCCTTTCACATTTTTCTCCTTAATGAAAAGACTAGTAGGATTTCCTTGTCCATCACCAACTATTCGATTTCTTAGGTGATATGAGATTTTGTCTTGAGTAGCTAAATCCACTGTATATCTTGTGATCTCTTCATCTGAAGGTCTTCTCAAGGAGAAATTATCTTTGATTACTTCCAAATTGTATACTTCTTTATCACTATACATATCCTCATTCGAGAGAACCTGTTGGTGATATGTACTAGAATTTTTCCTTTGGTCATCTACATCCATTTCATAAGACTCAACATTAGATGAGCCATCATTTTCATCAAAATTAGTATCATCCATAATCATAAGTACATCAATATCCTCATCACTTGATTGGTCATAATCCTCAGGTACATCTTCATCTACTTCAACCATCTGTGTAACTGCACATTGATGAGGATAATGTGGCATATTGAAAACCATACACCAAGGAGTTTCATTAGTAAAATTCCCTAAATTCTTCTAAAAATGATCCAAAGGAACCTTTTTCTAAGTATTTGTTTCTTTGTTAGGGATGGGCTTCCCATTATGCCATTTAGTATTCTATTAGTGATCTTGTAACTAAGGAGGTCTTTCATTCCTATGATAATTGAGCCTTATCTTTCTTTGCAATTATTTCATTCATACTCTTCATGAAATTATTAAGCTTATCCTCAAGAGTGTTTCCTTTAGCACTAGAACTCTTATCCTCCTTTTTTGGATTTCTAAGAATATTTACATCGTCTCTTCTTCCAACTTTACCATTTTCTCTACTAATGTTATCAATATGGAAAACCATCTTGTAAGCCTCTCTTAATGTTTGAGGATTCTTATCAAGTAGGTGGTAGCTCAATTTTGCATCAAAGGCATTGCAGTAATTCACCAAATAAACATTGTCATTTAATTGCAAGTGGGGGGAAATCTTCTAATATCCTTTTGGAACCTTGTATTAAAATAAGTGGAAAACTCATTAGAACCCCTAGCAATGTTATTAAATTGATTCAAAAAATACCTAAAATCTATCTTACCACCATATTTCTCCATAAAGAGCCTTTTAAATTATTCCCAAGAGTCAATAATATCAACAGGAAAACTCGTGTACCACTCTTTGGCATCTTCAATAAGTGGTTGCATAAACAACCTCATCACTACATCCTATGCTTCTATCTCAAAGTCATCGATGAAATTAGCAAAATATTTGATATGATCTTCACCAATCACAACATTGTTCCTAGAGAATCTAGCTAAGGCCTAAAATCCTCAAGAAATGGTTCAGGATAGCCTGATATTCCAACAAAAAATAACTTTTAATACCTCTCTACTTGGAGTGGTCTCCTAGTATGTCGATCTCTATGAAAATTTCTAATCTCATCATCTTTTTTTTTATCATATTGAATCTTATCCTTACCTTTTCCATCTCCATTATTTTTATCTTCTCCCTTCCTTTCTTCCTCTTCATCTTCAGAATAAGAATTCTTACTATTTCCATTTCCTCCAACACCACTTCCAATAGCACTATGTCCTATAGATTTTTTCTTGTGTGATTCACTATCAGTATGTCTAGAGGTTGAATCCTCTAGAGTGGTGTGGTCATATTTCTTTAAATCTTCTTGTAGTTTATCATTCTCCAACTGTAATTTCAAGATCTCGGGGTTTGGGGGTGCAATAGATGTGGTAGGATCAATCTTGGCATTTCAATTGGTGGTATTGATAGATGAAGTATTGGTATTGAAATTATTGAAGGTAGTATTCTTTGTCTAATCAATGGGTTTATTCCAATGATCTATAAATGATGATTTATTAGTAGTAACAAAAGGATAAAAATATTTGGTAGTTGCAATAAATGTGGTACATTTATTAGTAGTAGAGGTCCCCATTTGGATTGTTACTTTAGGGATTTTAGGAATAATTCTAGTAGTCAACTTAGAGACAATTTCATTAAAGGCCTTCCTGCTAGAAACACCTTATCTAATCTTCTCTATTTTTTCTCCCAGCATCCCTCTCAAGTTTCTTATCTCTAATCCTATCTTCCTTTTCTTTCAACCCCTTCTGCCTATGCTCTTCTTCTTGCTTAAGCCTAATTTCTTTATCAAAAACATTTTCAATAGGAAAACTTCCCTGATCTACCCTAGTTACTTCAACTTCATGCAACATTTCCTGGGTATTTGCAATATTTACTTCATTATTAAAAGTAGTCTTGAGATGATTCGGTAGTTTTCTTCACCCATAATGGTTGCTTATCCTTTGCACACTCAGACTCCAATTTTTTCTCTAGATGCTTTTTGTGTAACTTTCAGTCTTCTTCATGGTGTCTAACAATATGTAAGAATCATTCTTCTCCCATTCTCTTTGATAATTTATCTTTTCACTGGTAAATGAGACTTCAGATTCACCACCCAAAATGCTGGGAAATAGAATTTGATTATATTTTAAATTGGTACTTCTAACTTCAGAAAAGATGATAAATATAACCCAAAACAAAGTGAAAGAAAGGACCAGCACCTAATGCATAACATTGGATGTGACTTTTATACTTAAACCTTTTTAAAACACTTATTCTTCAAAAAGTGAAGAACAAGAAAGTACTCGACTCTGACTGTACCAGATCTGAACTAGAGAATTTGGACTTAGTAGTCCTCAATAGAGTCACCAATTTTTTGTTTCTTTTTATGGTAACCAAGCTGATCTTCAGAATTACCTATGGACTTTTCCATTTCCAATGATTATTAATCTAAAGAGATTGGCCAACGAAAAATTAAAAGCTACAAAACGTTGACTCCTACACTTCGAGCTCTATGAAACCTGGGAGGGTGATCCCATAATGTATACTCAAGAATTCATATGACCAATATTTAAATACATTGTCAACAACAAATACTTCTCATATAGCCACTCAACAATGCAATTCATTGAAAAGGTAGGAAATTCTATTAACAATGCACTACACTTGGAGAATGAGAACAATGAAACTTAACACAACTACAATGGTAACTTATTCAAAACATTTGTAAATAAAGAGTGATTTTCTAATGAATTGATCCATTAAAAATTATTGTGAATATTATACCTAAACCAGCACCTTATCCTAAACATGGATTTGATATCAACCTACGCAACTTGATAACAAATCTACATATAGAAACATATAAATTTTTTTAAAAAATGCATTACAACATTACCATATTATTTTTTTGACCACCACTTATTACAAATATCTTAGCACACAATTCATATGAATCAATAACATCATTCAAGCACTTATACCATTTCCTTGAACTAGTTAGCAAGAGTGAAATCATACAACCACTCAAAACAATGGAGATAAACAAAACAATCCTTGATAATATTATTCACGATTCATAAAATGCATAAAAAAAGAAAGAGAAAATGGCCATGAAATTAGCACCAGTATGCTTCATATTTTCTGTATTTTTATCAAAATTACATATGCAACTATAACCTCAGAACCTAAGACAAAAAAAACTTAAGATATTCTCTATATTCCTTCTACAATTCACTGTGTCAATTACAATGCATTGAAACTCTCTTTTTGTTCATGAATTCATTCTTATAGAAATGAAGGATCAAAACAAGCTTCAAACCAAAAAGCACACATGTCACCTTTCTATTGGACTGTTGTAACATATATTCACTTTTTAGTTACACTTGATCTCTCAGGCGATGGGAATAAACATGAAGCAAAATTATTCTTCATTTGTTGTTGGAGATACAGCCCCACCATCAAAAGGCATCTTTTGTTTGTTAAAATAGCTTCAATGTGCTCAAAAAAAAATTCCACACGCAAACCTAGTCAACAAAATTTGAAAGTATGAAAAGCATGTAAAAATACAAAATTGATTTATCAACATCAACATTCGTGCCACCATCTTTCAAGATGAGGAGAAAACAATATTTTTTCAATACTTCATCAAAAGCCTAATCTATACTATTTTTAGGCTATGCATTTTTATTCTCCTATCCATTATTTAAAACATCCATCAACCTCTTACAATCTTACTCAGTATACTTTTCCAACTAGGTGATGTACTCTTCTTTACTTGTCCATTTTGCATCCAAAATTTTTTTCACCTTCACACTATGCTAAGTATATCTAGCATCAATTAAGACCCTGGCCTCCTTGACAAAAGCATCCATCATTGTTTCAATATCCACCATTATATCAATATGTGGGTTCAACATGGTGTAATCACTTATAGTCAATGCCATCTTAGCTGATATGAGCATCTCTCCCAAATCACTCCTCCATTCATTAAACAATTTTAGTTCACCCTTTTGATTTAATATCTCAGGCATATGACACTTCTCCATTTCTTTGAATGCATTTAGTTTTCTCTCGAGATGCATCCTTAGCTTCCCATGAAAATTTGTATCTCATTCACCAAGTCAATAGCTTGCAATATATTAAGGATATTTGTAGGTGCCTCAAGATCTTCAATTTCATCATAAGGACTTACATAGAAGTCATTCCTCTTCTTAATACTTTTGTCAATGTCTATTATGCATGTCCATTCTCTCTTTCTAGATACAAAAGCCTCATTACTTGTCAAGTTCCTCAATACATCATCCAAGTACAAAAATAGATGACCAATCCGAGATAATTTTTTCTCCCTTCTCTTTGTAGAAACAAAACCCTCTAGGTCAAAAACCCTAACCTCATCAATAAGTAGTGTGAGGTTATTCACCATGATTCCAAATTTTCCATACCCCTCCTGGGTAGTAACTACAAAGTAAGCAAAAGAGAATTGAGGGTTTACCACAGTATCCTTCTTGGGTTTTGTGAACATTTCATAATCCATAAAATCAATTTGCCACATCAAATCCATAAAATCCAATTAGTCAAAAACATACAAGGACAAGTGGTGTGGTGCCACCTTGGAGCCATAAGCTCTGATCAGATTATACTACGTAAAAGCACAAATTTGTATCACACTTTCAGCCAACTTATCAACACAACTAAATTTAAGTATTTCTAACTAAAAAAAAATTTTGGTCAAACATATGATCTAGTAAGATTCATTCTAGCTAAGTTAGATACTTCCACAACTTTTTCAACTAAAATTGCTTGTTAAAAATATATGGAGCACCACTTTGAGTCCAATTTACCAATAAAAATATTATTTGAAAAACTTGAATTTTCAATAACTCTTACTAATGTAAATAACATTTTTTTTAAAATATAAAAAATACCCTTTTGTAGATCCATAAGTGTAGTTTTCAAAAATAGATTTATTTTTATAGTTTAATTATTATTTATATTTTATTTTTTATTTTTACTAAAAGTAGGTTATCAGCATAAAATATTATGTTGATTATCATGCCAAGGAAAAATACTAAAACTTATTAAAAAAAATAAAAAAATATGATGCACTAGATAAAATTATCTATTTTAATAAGATGTTATAATTTTTTTCCATTTTAGATAAATATTTAATATGAAGGTTGACGTCCAATGGAAACATTTTTTTTTTTATTCACAAACATTTTAATATTTATTTAAAAATACATATTTATCAAAATTGAAAAAAAAAGTATCCATGCACTAAAGTTTCAAGCTATAAATACACACAAAAAGTTGAAAGAAAAAAAATAATTTACTATAAAAATTTTGGCGCCTCATGCAACTTCATTTTTAAACATTTATCAGCAACTAAATTATAGTGTTAATTTATTCAAAAATAGTTTAAAATATTTTTTTTAATTTTTTGTTAAATACAAACATAAAATATACTAAAAAAATATGTATTTTACTAGTTTACATCATTTCAAAATTAAAAACATATATGCCACTTTTTAGTGATTCAAGTTCAAAAGTTGGATCAGTGTTGGTTGTTTCCTTTATAAATTACTCTGTTCACAGACTGTACATAGTTTTTCAATCAAGAAACTTCATTCCCTTGCATCTTATCTTTATGATTTTTCCCTAAATCCACTAAAACATGAAAGAACATTCATAGTAGGACAATCTCACAAGAAACTAGAAGATTCCACCAATTAATAAAGGAAAAACATAATTATTTTTGTCTTTGCTTACCATAATTGAAGGTTTTAGCAGTCTGAAGTAAATCCACAATAACTCACACAAATCTTAACTAAAATGCATGAACTTTGATGTAACAAGATTTTTGAAGAAAAATGATTAAAAATCATAGATTTTCCTTGAACTTATTCTTTATTCAACCACCCTCGAAGTTCTAAAAGATACAAGAGCCTTTTTAAAGGAAAAACAACTAAATTTTAGCCTTCTAACTACCTCTAACTAACCCTAATGACTCTTCATCTCTTAATATTTCTTTTTTGATTAAGTTGACAACTTTTTACATTGTTTTCATTTTTGCACGTTTGGACTTAATAAACACCAAATGACCTCAACATGACCTCAAATATATGAAACATGACACTAATAACATGAGTTACAAAGTAGGAACAATAAAATTGAGTCAAATTTCAAAACATTGCTTCATAGAGGCCTAATTATGCCTAGGTGCTCCTACACCAGTACAAGAGATGAAAAAAAGACAAGGAGCCATTAAAAACTTCTCAATATTTCACTGAATCAACCAAACCTCCAAAAGAATAGTACAGATGTCAGCACTAGGGAAAGCCTGAAAGAGAACACTAATGAAAGTGGACATTTTTTTTTCAAGTTTTAGAAGAGTATAAATGGTTTGAAGATGTTGTGGGTGTCTGGAAAATGATGAAGGAATGTTTGATAGGGAGGAACCCAATTAGCCTCTTTAACTGGATTCTTAAGAAAGAAAGAAATTTCGATACATTTTGGGGTTCTTCTGAGTAGGGACCATATTTTATTATTTTATTTGGGGGACCCAAAAAACCATAGGGGTAGAAAATTGTTGAACTTAATCATTAAAGGAAAGGGGTCTGTCCATTTATAATTAGACTAAAAGGATGGTTGCACGAGGGGCTATTTCACATGAAAGGTGATCCAAAAAAATTCATAAAATAACTAAACAAACACTAGTACTAGTACTACCTCAGAGTGAATATTATCTTCGAGAAAGGTGGTCCAAAAACAATCATAGACAGGTACAAAAATTAATAGCAACATTCCACTAACTAACCCAATCAACCTCCAAGAAACAAGACAATGACTCCTCTAGATGTTCCCAAAACCCAAGGCTTCAAAACACAAGGTTGCTGACCCTACAAATCATTCCCATTCTTACCAAGTGATATGTGATCATCAAACCCTTACAAGGTTTATTGATACATTCACAACTATTGTTACCTCCACATGCATTTGACTAGTAGTGACAACCTTGGTTTTTAATCCTCCAACCCCATACCTTGGGATCACATCACCATGAAATAAGTTCATCCAACATCCTTATGAGTGCAGGTACTACCAAATAGGTATTTTTCAGATATGTCTTCCTCGATCGAGGGAAATTTAGGAAGAGAAGAGGAAAGCGAGACATGTATTAGGTGTAAAGGAGGGAGATCAACTAGAGGTCAAAATATTAGAAGAAAAATTCTTAAACGCATGGATTTTTTTATTGTTGAAGGGGGGTCATGTTCTTATGATGATGAGAGCATAGGCAACATCGAGGTGCCCTTGAGGTACAAACATCTACGGAAACAATGGGTACCCAAGGAACTTCCTCCAATAAACATTGATTTTTGTGTCAACAAGAGGATATATCGGAAAGCACCATCATCATTACATGGTTTGGGCCTATTTTGCATGGATGGCATAAAGGTCTATTACAAAAAAGTTATTTAATCGATGGAGTATGTCGGACCTTGTTATAGTTACAAAGATCGGATGCAGCTAGTTTCATTTACACGAAGTATGTGTAGGTATGCACTGTTAGCAAATTATAGACAACTAAAAGATGAGGATCAAAATAAAGGAATTTCTATGTACATTGACGGAAGGCCAAAAGCATCAGGGAATGTTGCAAGTTTTATAAACAGTACATGACCTGGTTCAACAAATAAGCAAACCAATTGCATATTTGAGGCATGTGAGGGAAATTGTGTATTCGTATGTGTGATAAAATCAATAACTGTAGGGGAAGAGTTTCTAATCGATAACAATTTGAATCGCATAGATACAAACATCCTTACTATGGGGGTGGTACATACTATATACCATTTTACCCAATCTCTAATTAATGACTCCAATATACCATTTTATTATTATGTTTTTTTTCGTAAGTCTATTGGTTTCATTTCGGTAATGTTTTTTTTATATTTAATTTTTTTTATAGTGGGACATTGATCATAGGGGGAAGGATCTGGCCCAGAGCATAGATCATTATGCATCTTTAGGCACTTCTACCCAACTAGTTTACCTCATTGTAATTGTACAAAATAGATAAAGGAAAAATGTTTTATTATTATGTTTTTTTTCTTAAGTTTATTGGGTTAATTTCGATAATGTTTTTAATATTATTATCGTAGTTGAATGATCGAAGAAAGTCACTAGCAGTAGAGGAGAGAATCCATAGGGAGGTTTAGTCACTATTATGCGATGATGACATCACATATTCTGCAAACCCTCTCAATATGATAAGGAACACCCAAAAAAATGCAATGAAGAAATCCTTTAGTTGTTATTCATAGTGCCTCAAATAGATGAGATAAGAGAAAGGGTTAAAATATTGATTGAGAGAGCACAAAAATTGCAAGTAAGCTTTCATGAGATCTTAAATTATAACATAAGTTCATTCATGGTTTTATATTTTGTACTCTTTTATGTCATGAACTAAAATATGTGTTGTTTTTATAGGATTTTTTGTGTCCTCATGATGTTGTTGGCCATGATTAGGGTATTGCAAGTGTTGCTCAGGGAGTAGGGGTTGGTACAAGTTTCAATCTTGATCTTCCTTCTCATACATCACATCGTTCGACCCCATCACCTATGCCTATATTGTCGACTAAAATTTTGACAACACATAGCATGCAGGCATCAGGTAGTGCACCCTTTGGCAATCAACATATGCTAGAACATGCATCAAGACATGTACCTAAGGATGCAGAAGCCACTAGTACTAGTGATATTTTAACAACATTTCCTATATCTTCTTGTATTACTAGTATGGAAACATTGCCGGTCACATTTGTGGTGAACTAAGATTTCATTCCCATAAAGATAGAGAAGGTCCCAAGTACTTTAAAATGATTTAATTATTATTATATATAATCCAATTGAAATTTACTTATTGATCACTCTTTTTAGACTAATGATCCCGTGATCATTTTGCAAGAAATGATTTTTTTTATAAACATCTAAATGATATTACATTGGAGATCTTTGAGCCCACCATATGTACACAGTGTAATACCCAAAATCAAGATTTAAAAGATGAGATCATTAACCATTTAGTTGTGATGGTCGATAATAACACATTCAACCGAACCAATATCCTTAAGAAAATTGATCTATCCAAAGTATGTGAGGGACCAATATAGGTCACATTTAGAGAAGAACAAAAATTACGAGTGTCCCCCCATGATTCCAGAGAGGGAGTGGAAGGACCTGGTGTCGGATGGAAAGGAGAAGGCTAAAAAGAAAAAAGGAAAGACACCACTAGGCCAAGGAAGGTATGTGATACTATCAACAATGTAATTATATACTGATTACTCTTTATTTTTACATAATCTAACATATTTCAAAAAATTCATAGGCTACCCGACACATGAAAGGCAGCAAAGGCAAGACTATAAAAACATGGGTAGTACAAACTTGTCTCTGGTGATTATATGAAATTAGCCGCATGAATTGTAAGTATCAATAAATGAAATATTGTATTCCAAATAAAAAATTGCAAACAATTTTGGTTTTATCACACTGTTAGAAATAAGATATGCACCATGTCAAATTTGCAAAAATCGGGCTATCTGTTGCAACATTGAAACTCTTTCCAAATGTGGGTAATCTATAAGGAAAGAGAATCTCTAGAGCGAGTTGGTTCTCTGTATGATGATCCTATTCTAAAAATATTTCTTGGGAAAAGGATAGAGAGAAAACAAAATCTTAAAACCTATTATTTTGAAATGATTTTCAATACTTGATGGTGAACTAATGACTATTTTGGATTTTCCTCACAAACAGTGCTCAAAACCAACACAAATTTCACAACCTCTCAAGAACAATTTTACATAAGTATCTTGCATGAAGATCTATTTTAAAACACCACATACAACCTGTATCCTTGCACTTTTTTGCATCAAACTACAGCCTTGGGACACAATAAGGACTCCCTAAATAGAAATCACAAGATAAACATCAAACTGTAACTACAAATAGACACACAAAATGATAGGTAGGAATATTTTTTTTATTCACTGTAGGAGTATGCCAAAAATAATATCCACTGAGTACAAAATAGTTTCAATCTCAAAAATGTGTAAGAGCCAAAAACAGACTGAACTTGAAAACCCTAAGTTTTCTCCAAAGATATATGTCTCAAACCATAATCCAAGATCTTGAAAAATCTCCATGAAAAGGTCCCAAAAAATATGCAACAAGTCAGTATAAAAGTGGAAAGTCACAAATTCTGCATGCATAAACTATCAGGGTTCTAAAAATAGCAAAAAATTGCTTTTAAAGCAAGGAAAACACCTTATCTCTCCAACTGAAAACCCAATTCCGACCAAGAAGAAAAGTCAATGCTCAACTGCTAAAAATAGCAAGAAAACAAAGCAATTTATAAAGTATTTCTTTGCTTCTGCTTTACAATGTGCAGTTTTATAATTACTCTATTTTGCAACTAAATATTTTCAAAAATATTTTGCACACAATACCTCATATCTCCCTTAAAAAAGTTTGATTTTTCTATAAAAATTCATAAAATACAATACTCTCCTTACATGTTCTATTGTTTTCTCTAAAAAAAATTAAAATGAAATAACCCTAGGTCCTAATTCCTAATCCTAACGCACATTACAATCATTGATTTCTAAAAAAAAAAAATGCTTTAAGATATGACTAAGACCCTTAATTATTAACAACTAAGGCTTATGACTCTTGAGAAATCTCTACAAGGCTTGACCTATGCATGATACCATAGTGACATAAATATTAAACTTAAGACTAAGTTTCACAATGCAACAAAAATTCTTAAGTTCAAAATTCTCCACTCCATGGAAAAGTCACATAACCTAAACTTGAACTAGGTCAAGATGACAAAACAAGAGAAAACCCTAAAAACATTCATTTGCATCTTTTGACTTTGGAGACTTTGGCTTTGTCTGGGAAGGAAGGCGTCGCCATGTCCATGTTCAACCTTGCAGCTTGGGAAAGCTTTGAAACTTCAGACTCTCCTCCATTATGTGGTAAGTGTGACTTGTCACTTTTTATGCATTGTTTCTCGGTTCCTTGTTGAGAACATGGCCTCACAAGTCATGACTTCTCCTCTTTTCACCTTTGATTTTCTCTTGTCATTTACTTTGTGCTTTTCTAACACCACCTTGGGCACCATGAGAGGGCTCAACCCTTAGCATTGTGAACTCCAAATGAGCTTGGGTATGGCCTTTGAGTTCTTGAACAACAATCAAAATGGTAAGCACTTCCTTGCTACACTCTTTCTCTGTATTTTTTCTCTCAAAATAAATCCTACGAGCTTTATTTTTGCAAAAATGGTTGTTATTTTTTAGAAAAATGCAGGCCTATTGACTGGATGCTCCATGAATGCTTGAGTTGAAGCTTATTTATTATGAAAATTTTGTAAATTATCTTCCTAATAGGCCATGGCATGACATTATTTGATTGATGACTTTCCATATGAAGAAATTTGAACTCCACGCATTCTTTGCTTTGATTTTGTTCTCCTATGCAGAAAAACTTGAAGAACTCTCCTCATTATTTCTTGAAGAGTAACTCAAATTCACGCTGGGCTCAACCCATGCATTATCAAGAATTTCTATTTTAAAATGTAGAAACCCCATGTGGGTAACCTGGAAAGTGAACTGTCTACATTTTATTTCTTTAAAACCCCATATGGGTATTTTGGAAAATACACTATATGTGTTTTATTTTTAAAACCCCCATATGGGTAAATTGAAAAACATGGCAAATCTGCATTTCCTTATTAAACCCCATGTGGGTAATTTTGTATAAATGAATAAAATTTGTATTTGAGCAAAAATTTGTATGTGGGTATTTTAGTATTTTTTGTTTTACTCAAAACCCGAAAATGGGTACTTGTCAACTATGAAGAAAATATATTTTAAATTGAAATCCTCATATGAGCCTCCTGCATTTGAAAATATTGCACTCTTTCCAAAACCCAATGTGGGTATCCATTTTTTTTTGAATAAATCTTTATTTTTAAAACACATGCTTGAGTAGAATTCTGGAAACCATGATAAACTTGTATTTGAACCCAAACCCATCATGTGAGTATGCCTGAAACATTGAAACTTGAAGAAGACTAGACTCTATACATATTGTTCCATCCTGCATCTCTAAAGCTCCTTCATGCTTTGATATTCTCTGCTTATCATGGCAACAAACTCCTCACATCCTTACCTGTCCTTGCATCTCCTTAGTTTCTATACTTATCACTCTCCATACATAATCCACATGTAAACCTGAAACCCCTACAGATACTCCCATTTCTTTTTAAAACAATTTGTTGATGAGGCATATGTATGCCTGTTCGCTATCATTGTTAAAAGATAGAGCACTATTGTTCCAAAAAATAAAATATGAAACAACACTATAAAGTGAACAGTCTTAAAAAATAGCAAAACAATGTCATGATAGCAGAACCAAAAATTTTAGAAAACATGATAGATTGATAATTTTTACTAAAACAAGTTGTCCAATTATCATTCATTTGCAATTTTCACTTCCATATGTTGATTTGATTGTTATAAATGCATGGTAGTTCGATTACTTGTTCAGACGTAAAGCTCAGAGGAGCATGATGATTGCATCTTCCTCTCTTGGCCCTCTTGTAACATATAAGGGCAGCAAGTTGGGCTCTACCCTTGTGGGAGCCTGTTTTTTCCCACATGCTTGGTCTTCAAAAGATAAACACCAACATGGATTTTCATATACCTGCACAAGAAAACAAACAGTGTTAGCAAAAAAAAAAAAAGAATGATGATGTTTTTATCTCTCTTTCAGTTCATGCTTCTGCTCTTTCCATTATCTATTTCTTTGCACTGTAAGGATTGAAATATATTTCTGTTAGTATGGCATGCAATTTTATTCATATCCTGAGCTCTTAATTGACACCCTTCTCAAACTCTTATAGGTACATTCAGGAGCAAAAGCATTCAGGAGCTGAAAAAAAAGAGCCAACTTCGAGAGACCAAACTGAAGACCAACTCAGAAAATGAAGGATATGTCTAACATTACTTGCTTTCTATTTCTAGTTGTATATTTCCTTTCCTATTATAAATGGAAATGGCTAAAATCACAGCTTGTGTGGATGTTTAATTTTGTTCTTTCATTTCCATTATGAAAGAAAATCATTAAAATGCAAGATTGTACTAGCATTTGTATTCTTGCAATCAAATGACTCATGTAAAAAATGCATCACTTCATGAAATAAATGAAAGCATTTTTCTTTATCATTTGTATACTTCGTTCTGTATTCCATTTGATTTATGGAAAAACATGAATGATACTTAGAAACTCAGTTTCTCAAAACACCTACACATCTATCATTTGATGAAATAAAAAGAAGTGCAAAAACAACACTCAAGCATATTTAGAAATAACTGCATTTTCACTTTAAATTATAGCAGTATTTAAATCAGCTCCACCATTTGAGTTGTAGCGAAAAATTGGTAACATTTTGGCGATTTCCGCTAGATGCTTGCCAGCTACGCATAGATCAGTTGCCTTTGAAAAATCCATTTAGCACGGAGTCAAAATTGCCCCTTCATGAACTCAGAAAAACTGAAACAGAAACTCCAAAACAATAGCAAAAACAAAACAAAACAATGTTGAAAGAAAACTAATAGGCCCTGATGGCCAATAGAACAATGCATAGCAGCGCTTAGGGAAAGAAAACTACTGAAAATAAATATGCATAACGCACTTATTTGTAGCAACACTAACTCTAAACTACGCTAACCAGCTAAAGGAGTTGGTCAAACGAAACCATTCACTGGTTGGGTGAAATAGTTGCTCTTTCTACAAAAAAATTGATGCTTCACATGATCTTGGACAACTAGATGAAAAGTAACAATGGATAAAAATACATGAGATAGTTGTACCACACCCTGCAGAATGTATACAAGCCTACTAACCTCCTCATATGGAATATAATCATTATTAGCCCGAGGTGGAAAAATGACCTGAATTTGTTCTCCTTCAATTGTACTTTCATGCTTGGGTTCAACCAATATGGGAACCCTTTTTTTTGCCTCCAATCTAGCAATGTGTCTAATTGGACATCCTATTGACAAGACAAAATTGGAATTGTTTACTATGATGTCACTCTCATCAAATGCCCCACCAACCACGACTGCTTCCTGCCTTGGTTGAATCATGCATTCAAACTCACACTCCTCAACAACCGGGTTGTCCTCATTTATTTGCTCATGGATCAGTATGTTGTCTAAAAGGCTTTCATCACTTCACTCTCCAAAACTGGGCATTTGATTGCTATCAGAACTTAGCAGAGTGGAAAGTTCTCTACAAGCAGAACAGTCAGGATCATAACAATCAAGCAAAAAGTCACTTTGAAAAGGTTGGATGTCCTCAGCTGGTAAGTTAGGGACCTACATGTTGTCTTCAGCAAAAAATGGAAATTCATTAAATAAATCAGCTACAACTTGTGAATCACCAACCATTCCTTGATCTAGAATTTGTAGCTCCTCAACTATAGCCTCCTCTTTCTTTTCTAGCAGTTGCTCCCAATTTTTTAGCTCCTCTTCGTCACTATACCAATTGGAGACCTCAAAATAATCTTCAATATTCTACTACTCCAATGAAACAAACCCGACAGCAACCTTTTGTTGTGAAATAACTTCCTCTTCTTGAATGGGATGCTCCGGAATGGTAGGAGTTGCTTGGGCTTTGTGCCTTTGAAACTAAGCAAGCAAAAGCTTTGTTTTTGCAGCTGCCTCCCTCTCCAAAATCTCCTCAAACTGTATTCTTTGGGCTTCCAACTCCTTCTCACGAAGATAGGTTTGATAAGCCATCTCTTCATGTTGTTGATTATACTCTTGATGCTTCCTGATCTCCTCCAATTTTCTCATGTTGTCAAGAAGCATGCTTTTTATGCTTGCCATCTCCTCCTACTGATAAATCATATTTCTTTGGCTCTCTATCTCACTCATATCCCTTTTGTATTTCATCCTTATATCCTTGAAGCTCAAAACTTGACTATCCTAGGGCTGATTTTGAACATATGAGGGTTGAGATAAAAAATGAGCATAGGTGGGTGGGTGGTAATATCCTGTATGTTGATTTTGAAAAGTCATAATATTGAAACCAGCAGCATGATCATGGTATGGTGGATGATATGACACATTATCATGAAGCTTTGACATATTTATTTATAAGTTGGAAAAGTGAAATTTAGTCTTTTAAAACAAACTAGCACCTGATCTAATTTGTACCTTTCTCATGCACAGGTTGTACTAAGTCTACACATAAAATCAAAAAGTCGAAGTCGCCAAGTATATTGAAAGAAGCCTCCAAAAGGCTGAGAAACCTGCTGCATACACCAAAAAATAATTTTTTTTAGAAATTCAACTTCTCTGAAACTGATTTTTAGAGTCCCACTGAGCATGCCAAAAACTATTAGTAATTAGATATGCACCCCGTTAGATTTGCAAAAATCGGACTATCTATTGCAACATTGAAATTCTTTCCAGATGTGGGTAATCTATAAGGAAAGACAATCTCTAGAGCAAGTTGGTTCTCCGTATGATGATCCTATTCTAAACATCTCTTTTGGGAAAAGGATAGAGAGAAAACATAATCTTAAAACTTATGATTTTCAATACTTAATGGTGAACTAATGATTATTCTGGATTTTCCTCACAAACAGTGCTCAAAACCAACACAAATTTCACAACCTCTCAAGAACAATTTTACATAAGTATCTTGCATGAAGATTTGTTTTAAAACACGACATGCAACCTGTATCCTTGCACTTTTCTGCATCGAACTATAGCCTTAGGACATAACAAGGACTCTTTAAACAGAAATCACAAGATAAACATCAAACTGTAACTGCAAATAGACACACAAAATGATAGGTAGGAATGTTTTTTTTTATTCAATATAGGAGTATGCCAAAAATAATCTCCACTGAGTACAAAATAGTTTCAAGCTGAAAAATGTGTAAGAGAAAAAAAAAGACTGAACTTGGAAAACCCTAAGTTTTCTCCAAAGATATATGTCTCAAACCCTAATCCGGGCTCTTGAAAAAAGCTCCAAGAAATGGTCCCAAAAATTGTGTAACAAGTTAGCATAAAAGTGGAAAGTCACACATTTTGCATGCATAAATTGTAAGGCTTCTAAAAATAGCAAAAAACTTCTTTTAAAGAAAGGAAAACACCTTATCTCTTCAACTGCAAACCCAATTCCGACCAGGAAGAAAAGTCAATGCTCAACTGCTAAACATAGCAAGAAAACAAAGCAATTTATAAAGTATTTCTTTGCTTCTACTTTACAACATGCAGTTTATATTTACTCTATTTTGCAACTAAATATTTTCAAAAATCTTTTGCACACAATACCTTATATCTCCCTTTACAAAGTTTGATTTTTCTATTAAAAATCATAAAAATACAATACTCATCCTTACATGTTCTATTGTTTTCTATAAAAACAATTAAAATTAAATAACCCTAGGTCCTAATTCCTAATCCTAAGGCACATTACAATTATTGATTTCTAAAAAAAAAAAATGCCTTAAGATATAACTAAGACCCTAAATTATTAACAACTAAGGCTTATGACTCTTGAGAAATCTCTACAAGGCTCGACCTATGCATGATACCATGGTGACATAAAATATTAAACTTAAGACTAAGTTTCAAAATGCAACAAAAATTCCTAAGTTCGAAATTCTCCACTCCATGGCAAAGTCACTTAACCTAAACTCGAACTAGGTCAATATTTCAAAACAAGAGAAAACCCTAAAACATTCATTTACATCTTTTGACTTTGGAGATTTTGGCTATGTCTGGGAAGGAAGGTACGGCCATGTCCATGTTCAACCTTGCATCTTGGGAAGGCTTTGAAACTTTAGACTCTCCTCCATTCTGTGGTAAGTGTGACTTGTCACTTTTTATGCATTGTTCTTGGTTCCTTGTTGAGAACATGGCCTCACAGGTCACAGCTTCTCCTCTTTTCACCTCTGATTTTCTCTTGTCATTTACTTTTTTCTTTTCTAACACTACCTTGGGCACCATGAGAGGTCTCGACCCTTAGCATTGGTAGCTCCAAACGAGCTTGGGCACGACCTGTGAGTTCTTGAATAGCAATCACAATGGTAAGCTATTCCTTGCTACACTTTTTCTCTATATTTTCTCTCTCAAAATAAAGCCTACGAGCTTTATTTTTGCAAAAATGGTTGTTATTTTTTAGAAAAATCTAGGCCTATTAACTGGTTGTGCCATGAATTCTTGAGCTAAAGCTTATTTATTATGAAAATTTTGTGCATTATCTTTTTGATAGGCCGCAGCATGAAATTAGTTGACTGATGACTTTCCATATGAATAAATTCAAACTCCATCCATTCTTTGCTTTGATTTTGTTCTCCTATGCAGCAAAACTTGAAGAACTCTCCTCATTCTTTCCTGAAGAGTAACTCAAATTCACACTGGGCTCAACCCATGCATTATCAGGCATTTCTATTTTAAAATGTAGAAACCCCATGTGGGTAACCTGGAAAGTGAACTGTCTGCATTTTATTTCTTTAAAACCCCATATGGGTATTTTGGAAAATACACTATATGTGTTTTATTTTTAAAACCCCCATATGGGTAAACTGAAAAACATGGAAAATTTGCATTTCCTTATGAAACCCCATGTGGGTAATTCTGTATATGAATAAAATCTGTATTTGAGCAAAAATCTCTATGTGGGTATTTTAGTATTTATGTGTTTTACTGAAAACCCCAAAATGGGTACTTGTTAACTATGAAGAAAATATATTTAAATTGAAATCCTCAAATGAGAATCTTGTATTTGAAAATACTGCACTCTTGCCAAAACCCAATGTGGGTATCCATTTTTTTTTAATAAATTTGTATTGTCAAAACACATGCTTGTGTAGAATTCTGGAAACCATGATAAACTTGTATTTGAACCCAAACTCATCATGTGAGTATGCCTGAAACAATGAAACTTGAAGAAGACTGGTCTCTATACATAATTTTCCAACCTGCATCTATAAAGCTCCTTCATGCTTTGATATTCTCTGCTTATCCTGGAAACAAACTCCTCACATCCTTACATGTCCTTGCATCTCATTAGTTTCTATACTTAGCACTCTCCATGCATAATCCACATGTGGACACAAAACTCCTACAGATACTCCCATTTATTTTTAAAAAAAATTGTTGATGAGGCATATGTATGTTTGTTCACTATCATTGTTAAAAGATAGAGCATTGTTGTTCCAAAACATAAAATATGAAACAGCACTATAAAGTGAATAGTCTTAAAAAATATCAAAACAATGTCATGACAGTAGAACCAAAACTTTTAGAAAACATGATAGATTGATAATTTTAACTAAAACAAGTTGTCCAATTATCATTCATTTGCAATTTTCACTTTCATATGTTGATTTAATTGTTATAAATGCATGGTAGTTCGATTACTTGTTCATTCGTAAAGCTTTGAAGAGCATGATGATTACATCTTCCTCTCTCGGCCCTCTTGTAACATATAAGGGCAACATGCCAGGCTCTACCCTTGTGGGAGCCCATTTTTTCCCACATGATTGGTCTTCAAAAGATAAACACCTACATGGCTTTTCCTATACTTGCACAAGGAAACAAACAGCGTTAGCACAAAAAAAAACAAAGAATGATGATGTTTTTCTCTCTCTTTCAGTTCATGCTTCTGCTCTTTCCATTATCTGTTTCTCGGCACTGTAAGGATTGAAATATATCTCTGTTAGTATGGAATGTAGTGTTACTCATATCCTGAGCTCTTAATTGACACCCTTCTCAAACTCTTGCAGGTACATTTAGGAGTGAAAGCATTCGGGACTGGATAAAAAAAGGAGCCAACTTCGAGAGACCAAACTGAAGACCAACTCAGGAAATGAAGGATATGTCTAACATTACCTGCTTTCTATTTCCAGTTGTATATTTCCTTTCCTATTATAAATGGAAATGGCTAAAACCATGGATTGTGTGGATGTTTAATTTTGTTCTTTCATTTCCATTATGAAAGAAAAGCATTAAAATGCAAGATTGTACTAGCATTTGTATTCTTGCAATCAAATGACTTATGTAAAAACTGTATCACTTCATGAAATAAATGAAAGCATTCTTCTTTATCATTTGTATACTTCATTCTGTATTCCATTGGATTTATGAAAAAACATGAATGATACTTAGAAACTCAGTTTCTCAAAACACCTACATATTTGTCACTTGATGAAATAAAAAGAAGTGGAAAACAACACTCAAGCATATTAAGAAATAACATCATTTTCACTTTAAATTATAATAGTATTTAAATCAGCTCCACCATCTGAGTTGTAGCGAAAAATTGGTAACACACACCATAGAAGCAAAATTCATGATCTTATACAAAAATGTAGGGCTCTGAATTCAACAGAGTGCCCATACAAGAGGACCTAAAAATTGCCTTCCAGCAAGGCTATGGAGTCATGGTTTAATGCCTAAGACTCTTCACTAGGAAAACACAATCTTCCACTGCATCTGACACATAGGTAATAAACTCAATGAAGTTTATTTAAAATTGAATACTTGTGTAATCTATTCAATATTAATTTCCACCATAAACTAATTATGTGCCTATTTGTTTTAAATAGGAAAGCCATGATAATATTGCACATGACATTGGATTGCAGCCTGGTGAGGGTGCAGCACAACCTATACATGAAGGTCATGGTGTGCATCTCGGTACTGGATGTATTCATGTGTTATACAAAACACAGTATGGATTAATACAATTAAACACATTTAATTGCAATTGGTGTATTAATTAATGTAATCTTCTATGTTTCAACTTTAGAGCATGTAGAGTGTGATCAATATGTTGAGCATAATCAAGCTAGACAAGATCAGGAACATGATGTGGCCCCATCGGGTAAAGGGGACCACTCTAATGTTCTTTTAAACATATTTAATTGTAACTGGTGTATTAATTAATGTAACCTTTCGTGTTTCAACTCCAGAGGATTTAGAGGGTGTTCAGCATGTTGAGCATGAGGCTATAAGACAAGATCAAGAACATGATGTGGCCCCATTAGGTAAAGAGAACCACTCTAATGTTCTTTTAATTAATGAAATACTTGTAATAATAATAATAAAATATATCAATTTAACATTTATTTTTTATTGCAGTAGACCCCCCCTTGCAACGACCTCCACGTTGTGAGTATATGACTGGGCATACATTAAGATCATGAGCAGAGGCAAGAACAACTGAAGGGGTGACAAATGATTTAGAAAATGATACTCCACTTCTTTTTTTAGCTGCAAAAAAGAAACAAAAAAAAAAATGATTGTAATCATATTATGACAACCATATTTTTGATAGTATGTTAATGAATGTTAAAAAATGATATTTTTGATAATATGTAAAAATTGAAAGAATGAATGTTATATCTTAATGAATGAATGTGAATATGTTAATGAATGAATGTTATATTTTATTAATGGATAAACAAATGAATTTTATATGGTATTAATGGATGAATAAATGATTAATGTTATATGATCAGGTATGGGGAATTGAGAGTGATGTAAGAGGGAGGAGGGGCCAAATGATCTTCCACCTTCATGTGGTTGGCCCTATTAAGTAGAGAATAGTAAACAATTCTTGAAACAAAGAGAATCTCAATAAGCTAATGCACTTTTTAATAAAATAAAAAAATTAAACTGCAAGGTTTCATCACAATTTTGACAAACATAGCCTGACGAACCACAAAAATTTGTGATGAGGTTGTTGTACATGCAATGTATTTTTCGTCGTAGGATTTCGTCAGAAATTGAATGAATTTTTGGTGTTTTTTCGGTGATTTCAAACTGGTATTTTGCAATGTTTTGTGATTTTTTTCGTCGATAGATGGACGAAGCTACATTGATTTTGTGATGGACATCGCCAACATTTTTCGTGGCTTTGACCTATGATGGTGGGTCATGGTTGTAACATATAAAAATTTGTTGTTAAAGCGACAAAAATCCAGCGATGAAATATAAATTAGTGTTGTGTTAGTAAGTCGACAATATTTTGTTGATATGTCACCAAACATGCATCAAAATTTATAGTCAAATACAATAGTGAATGCAAGGGATTTTCCAGGCCAACCATGTTGGGGAAATGGGAGCTATGAAGATACAAAATGTACTTATTAAGATTGAAAACTTGAGTGGTGCAGAAGATGAGGGGTAGAAAATCTACTCCCATATTTTGCATGTAGCCTCCATGCATTGGTATAGTACTTATCTCGATTAGAGCTCCTCAACCTAGTTCAAAAACTGCCTCAGAAGTCAAGTGAACCAGATCAACTTATTTCCAATTCTACCCATTCTGAACTTGAAGTAAATTGGTCTTTTACTCTGTAACTACATAACTGGAGGCAATAGAATTTAGAGTACCTCAATAATACCACATCATCTTATTCTTGAATCCTTATTAACCCTACAAAATGAAAACCCTTATGACAATTCAAAACCAGTGCCTTCAACAGTAAAGCCTTTAGCCTTCAATGAATGATTTTAGTTGTGCTCACTATTCCTATTTATGGGCCACTAGTGCCACTATTGGATTGATCCCTATTTACTCGTGATTCATGTCATGTGTGAGGTTGGGTATAATGATAATCATGATTTGTGCAAACCAAAAAACCAATTTAATCGATTCGTGTAACTTAAGCCTTACATTTACAATTAAAATGTTTAATTTGATTGATGTCTAGTTAAATACAATTTGTACCTCAAATTAGCAAGCTATCAAAATCACCACTAAAATGATATGAAATCATTACAAATATTTTTTCACTTTATCATTGGATTAATTCCATCATCATCTATAGTACAATGTACATCATGTAGTTTTCAATATAAATTTATCCAATCAATCACTTTGGATGTTCATATAGCATTAATCCACACTGCCAACCGTAGTAATTCAAGGCATTGAAAATAATGAGAATTAAATGAAAGGTAGAGTACTTTGAGGCATTGAAAAGAGAGAATTAAATGGATTGTTTTACCTTAATCATTATCAATGTCCACTAATAAGTCACAAAAAAAATCTCACTTATGATCAGAACTATATCTTGATAATTACTATTAGTTTTAAAAGCCACATTTTTATATTGATCAAAGAAAAAAGGGTTTACAATAATGCAGCCAAGAAAATTATTTTAATTTAAGTAGCTAATGGCTAAAGTACATACTACATAACCAGATTGGCCAAAAAGCCACTAATCATGACAAAAAACTAGTCAAAAAATACATATTACAAGAACTATTACATTGTACAATAAAACATAGACACATGACACATCACATAATTCAAGGCCTAATTTTTAGGCTCTACCAATTTCATCTTTCCCTATTCCCTCCCAAACCCATCTCTATTGTGCATGTTGAGGAGATGGAACCCCCTAATGTGGCCCCTATTAATCCCTCCCCTACTGCCACTGAGGGTTCTAAGAGGAAAACCCCCACTCCTAAAATTGATCCCATTTCTAAAGTTAAGCTAAAACCCTTTCTAAAAAGAATAAAAGAATGACTAGTATAGCCCAATAGAATATAGTGGTCGAGTTATGTGAGCTAAAAAATAAACCCGTCAAGAAGGATAGCAGACCCACCACCAAGAAGAAGGGGAAAACAATTTCTCAGAGCCTGACGGTATTAGCGCCCTCTGACAACGAAGGTAGGAGTGCTAAGGAAAAAGAATCCAAGGGTGATACCATGGTGGTTGTGAGTGTTGAAGTGGGGATGGAAAAAAATAGTGTGAGGAGGCTCCACTTACTGGCAAAGAAAAAAAAGGTACCCTAGTTGATGAGATTTCCAATGACTCAAAGAAGAACGATGGTAGAATTGAAGGAAAAAAAGACATTGTTGAAGACATGAACGAAGGGTTTGTGGAAGGCAATAGAAATTTTTTGGACATGAACATGGAGATTAAGGAGGATTCCACTCATTCCTATGACCCCAAAGCTAGTGGGGAAGAGCATAAATCGAGTGGGAAGGGAAAGAACATGGACCCTAATGCGTTGCAGGACCAGGTTGCTAAACTGGAGCAAAAATTCTTAGGCCTGGCCTGTTCATGATTAAGGTGATCCATAGATCTATTGTCACTCTATCTAATGACATCAAGGAGGAAGCAGATAAAAAATTTGAGGGATAAGGACCCAACTGGATTGGGGATGATGTGTTGAATCTCTTGGTCTAGAAATGGGAAAATGTAGACAATTAGTTTTCAGGTTTGGGTGCTACTGGTATTTTGTTGTTAATGTGTTGTGTCTATGTCTTATGTCCTTTTTTTTTGTTATAGACTTTTTGATAATTTTTTGAACTAGTTCCTTTTTGGCCCTTTGGGCTCTGTATGTAAAAGGTACAACACCCGATAAAGGTTGCTTAAATAAAATAAAAAATAGTTGAGACCATAAACCGGATGTTTGAGTAGAAGGTGAAACAAATTTAACAAAGTAATAACAGAGAAGAAAAGTGAATCACCCAAAATATTCCTCCAAAACTCAATACTCTTTAATGATTCATTTTTCGTATCACATTGCAAACCACATCTCATATTAACCAAGGCAAGAGCCTGCACTATAGAAGCATGTGATTCCACTTTCTGAAAGATTCCACCAATAGGCGCTAACCCACTTTCAAAATTGTAATGCTCCAATGTCGACTCCAACAAAGAAATAGAGTAAAGGAAAGGTTGCAAATAATGTATTACCAACATCTTCACCAAATCTTTATCGAGAAAAATATCCATGTAGTTGGAAAAGAAAGCCAAAACTACCTTAGAATTTAGAGCATGGGGGTTGTTCTAAAGTCATTCCCTACCTACAATTATTCTATAGCATCCTCAATCTGCACACAAGGAATTGTAAAAACCATACCCAGCTTTCGTCTATCATATGCATCATCACTTCTTTTCTTCCAAAAACATTTCAATAGAGTGGCACACCATGAAGACTCCATATCATAGTTAAATTGAGAATAAAGAAGAAAGAAATCAAAGACATAGATTATAAATGATATGAAGAATATCGATTTGGTGAAGTATATAGAAGTTAGAACGAAGACAATAACATCAAATACTCAACAATTAGCATTTAATTCACCACTTGATAAGTTGATGTGACATTATTATTTTGAAAAAGTTGAGTCATGAATTTAAATCATTTAAAAAATATTAAAATGTCAACCATTTATTTTTGGAAATCTAACGGTTCTAGTGTTATTCTAGAGGTTTGAATTCACAAGTCTGGAGCTTCAAAAAAAATCTTCTGAAATGCAACTACAACCGTCCATTGAAAATTCATCAAATGGTTGTGGGTTATATTGATTTGCACTAACATCTGGATTCAGACATATGGAATATCCTTCACACATATTTCCTTCATTACTTTGGTTCGGGGATTCAATTGTTTTATAAGGTTGGTAATTTGGCCTTGTTTGGCCTTTACATCCTTTGTGTAAAAGGTTCTTAAGTTTTTAAGCCCTAGTCCTACGTTCTTCCTAGGTGGTCCCTCTTTTAAAACAAAATTTATGCATCTGCATATTTCTGCCACTTAATTTCTTGTATCACTCATCGCCAAAATGCTTCAACCCATCGAGTTCATTACCGCAAGGAGTGATGAGCAATGAACCTTGATTTTCTCTTGTATCGTGCATCACAGAAGGTGTTTGGTCTCCATCTCTCATTTTTGTAATGAGTGATATGCTTTTTTTCTTTCATGTCACTTATCGTTGAATATCTTTCATTCTTTGGTTCCACTTTAGCGAAGTGCGATGAACACGAGTTTCTCCTTTATATCGTGCAATCGTAGAAAAGTTTTGCTGTTTATTTTGATTAATGCGATGAGTGATATGAAGGTAAGGAATGATGGGTTGTGATCTTGCCACATGTTCACATCTACCAGTTCTAGTGTTACTCCATAGTTTTCAATTCGCAAGTCTAGTGCTTCAGAGATTTACTTTCGAAATGCAGCTATAGTCATCTATCAAAAATTCATCGAACGGTCGTGGGTTATATTAATTTGTGCTGACATCTGGCTTCAAACATAATAAATATGTTGACACTTGTCCCCATTTTGGACACTTTATGAAGGAGTTTGAATGTGTAGAAAAATTTTCCTCAAAGAGAACAATATGTAATTATAGCATTTTCTATTTTTGCCAAGCATGCAATGATTTTTTATTGGCATATCAGTTTATTTCGCCACTGAATTTTTTTATTAGTTTGAGATTATGTTTAATTCACCAATATTTTTTTTAGTCATTTGAAAATAGATTTAATTCACCAATGAAAATATATTTTTTGGTTTGAAGAAAGTTTTAACCGCTAACATTTTTTATTTTATTTTTGAAAATAAGTTTAATTCACCAATAGAAATATTTTATTGGTTTGCAAATAGGTTTTAATTGCCAATGACAATATTTTATTCGTTTTAAAAAAAATTCAATTCATCAGAATTTTTCCACAAACTTTTGGTGATTACAAAAGATTCGCCAATTGAGATTATTATTATTTTTCGAAAAACCGAAAAAAATTTGCCAATAAAATTAATATTTTTTCAAGAAATATACAAAATTCGTCAGGATTTTACACCTTTGCCTAGGGGGGGTTCTTAAAGTTATCCCTCGACTTGGGTTATACTAAGGAAATAGGTCTTTCGTAATGCCTAATTACTCATTATGTGAAGAGAATGAGGAACCTTCCACTGTAAATTTTCCATAATCACTAAAATCTTAGATATATTTTTAAAGTTGTATGCACTAGAAAAGGTTATTATTTTTTTATTTTTGGTTAGGTAAGACTACCCATTTGATAGGGGATAGTTCCCATTTTATTTAATTTTTATTAATTTGATTTAATTTCCTTACTAATTTTCTTTGTTATGTAGATTAATGGGGTTTGTGTGTTAGATATTTTTGTCCCTATTAGAGTCATTGTGCATTTAGTCTTACATCTATTTTCTTGTTTGATGTTTGCCTACCCAACTTTCCTTAGTTTGTATCCACCTAGCATGCCACACTTGTTGGCATGTTTCACTATGTTCCCTCTGGTGGTCAGATTGACATGATGGCCTGAGTCGACACTTCATCCCATCTCTCATTTTGGCCAACCATCATTTTAGATTTGATCATTACGTGGTGAGGCATTCCGCTCCAGGAGCGTACTACTACCTTGTGATTTCTCTTTGGTATTCTTTCTGCATTTTTTGAATTTGAAAGATGCTTTGGCTTTTGGTATAAAGGATCGCTTCAAAAGATAAGGCGTTTTCTCTCTATGCCTTTTTATGTATATTCCATTATTGTAAATTTGTCTTTCTTATTAAAAAAGATATCATGTATAACTGTACTGGGTCAGGGTTTTAGCCCTTCTTTTGCTATTACAGTAATATTCTAGGATCACTTGCAGGCTGTCGTGCTATATTATTTTTGATAAATATACTCTATTTGTAAAAGTTGCTAAATGAATATAAAGAAGGTTATTGTATAGACCATGCCTATTTATACTTTTTTTCTTCACAGCTGGTTTGGAACTAATAGTTCTTAGCATATGTTTTACACAGATATGGTAGGTTATGAAATTTAACAAAATGATATTTACAACATTAATCTAGTAGGTTTTGGTTTATTTTCATGAAAATATATGATCATGTTAACATTAATAATTTTTTGGAATAATTCTTCTGTAGATTCCATTAAAGGAGTATATATACACATTTAATTTCAAGTGGGTCTTGGTTTTACTTGTTTTATAAAAATAAGATTTTTTTGTAAGAAATTTTGAACCTCATGGATTGCTTTATTTAACATCATTTTTGCAATTTAGACAAATTTGAAATCAGTGATCCCATCACTTATAATAATTTTGTCTTTGGACCAAAATCTTAATTTTTCATTAGTTTGGGTGGTATTATTTATCCCTGTTATATATTTTGATCAAACCCTTAGAAGCAAGGGATTTCTCTATGGTGAATTTACTTTGTTAAAAAATTTATCGAAGGTTGGAACACAATGGACTTGTAAATGAAAACCCATTTTTGGGATAAAATTTGTGACAAAAATATTGATGAACTTTGTTTTCATAGTATATACCATAGGAATTGACTAGAAATAATTCTAGATCATTGAAGAAGGGAAGGAAAAATCTCAAAATTTTACTCCTTGGAATTACAAAGGTAAAGCATCAAAGTTGTGTTTTATGTTATACAAGAAATAGTTTACAAGTTTTTTAATTAATTGAGGGAAAGTGGTAATGGAACCATGAGGTAGGTTCAAAAACCACTCAAGAGCTTGTACTCGTAAAATTTTAGGAAAAAATCATGTGAGATATATGTTGGTATAGGCCACTAACTAACATGCCATAAAAAATCATTTTACATCTTCATCCAGGTCTCCTTTTCCTTTGTATTTTCCTAATGCTGAGACTTTGAAATTCTAAGGGAAAGAGACTAATGTTATTGATTTGTGAAAGGGTTAGGGAGATAGTTCTTCAATATTTTTATTTTTTCTTTTGTTGTAATACCCTTGTTTTCATCCCTTAAGGGCATCCCTCATCTCTTGGCACTCTCGAGTGAAGGTATTCCTAGTAGTTAGATTTGGCACATATCATGGTGATTGTTGATAATATTTTTTTTGTTGGTATATGGGTTGATGTAATGGGGGTTGTATATACTATTATTTTCTTAGAAGTATAATTGTTTATATGTGGGTTAGAATGTAGTAGGTATATACCTTTTTTTTGTTGTAAATGTGTTTGCTGAGGGGTAAATTGGGATGTGTTTAGGGGTGGTGGATATTATTTTTATTTTTTAAATTACTATTTTTTGTATGTAGGTTGAATGGTAAGGGGTGGAAGGTAAGATGCTATAGGCTATTGGGGTGAAGTGTAAGAAGACATCATGGTTATAGTTGAGAAATTGATAGTTTGGGTAAGGAAAAATATGGTAAATATTGGATTAGTCGCATCAGGATGGGATTGATGTTTGGGGTTGAGGAATATTTTGATTAGTTAAGGTGGGTTGGATTCTAAGGTGAGTGGGGTTAGATGATAGATTTTTTTTGAGAGGTAGGTGGACTCACGGTCCTATTCTAAGAAGTAATAGGATTAGATGATGTTGAACTAGAAAGAGTGAAAAACACTTCTAAAGTGATATATTTTAAGAGGTGGGTTGTTATTTTTTATGATTTTTCATATAATGGGTTTTGGAAGGTGATGTAACTATGGATTCTTCTATAGTGAAGTTGTTAGGGGTTGACTGATGTTAGAGGAAAGTATGGTTATGTGTCGGGATTAATCATACAAGGGGTTTTAAAAGGTGAAGATACCTATAATTTCTTTCCTAATTAGGTTGTAACTTAATTTGGATTGGTAAACATTAGGGGAGAGTACATGATACCATCCCCCACAAGATGTTTTAAGAAACATGTTCCATTTAAATCTATAAGATGATTTAGATGGGTTTTAGTAAGGTAACATTTGATAAACTCTGAAAAATCTATTAGAATATTTTGGTTAGTCCTTATGTTTTCTTCATCTATTATAAAGTGGATTTGTGAACTCTCATCTTGAAAAAGCACAATAAATTAAAAACTCCATAAAAAGAGTCTTTTCAAGTCATCTTATAAAACAACTAAGCTAAAAGTTTTATGTTTTTTAATTCTTTAGATTTTAAAAATGTTTTTTTTATAAATTTTTAATCTTTGGCCAATGAAGGATATTGAAGAAAAATATTAGACAGAGAAATTACAAAATCAAACTAAAAATAAGCTATACAATCTCCCAATCCTTCTAGGATATAGTATACTATAGTCTCTTCAGACACATGAGATAAAAACTACCCATTTTTTATGGATTAGTTCCTAGTGGTACCTATGAATATTATTTTTAGACCTATATGTGGATATTGAGTCCCTCAATAATAACCTCTAAATTTTTCATATTGGCATCATTTGACCATGCCAAGAACAAATGTATTCTTACAGAAAACATCATTTGAGAATAGTGTAAGGTTGGTAAAAATTATATTTTTCATTCCATGGGGCCAAATTGACAATTCCAACATATTTGAGTGGGTGAGTGAATTCTAGGGTCTTGGCCCTTGTCCATTCTCTAGGTCTCTAAATATTTATATGCTATATTTTACCTATAGTGCCATAAACTACACACCCTTGCCATTTCACACTATGTTTTATACCCACTTTGGTATCCATTCCCTTAGTACTTGTGTAGGTTCATTTCATCCCTTGCATCAACCTTTTTCCCTCTAAATTTTCTCAAGCCTCCTTTTTAGGGTTTCCTTTTTATGTAATTTTTCTTTTAGCCTTATGTTTCTCTTGTCTTTATCATTTTTGAGTGTAGCTTATTTAGACACTGGTGACTAGCATGAATGTTTTGATGTAGCGCTAGTGACTAGCATGAATGTTTTGATGAATATCATATTCAAGATCTTCCACTAGAGCACTCTTACCATTAGGGGAGGTGTTGGGAGATTAATATAAACAAAGTAAAGTGGTGGCAATGAATTCATCTTATTTCATTATGCTATCTTCCCAAGGGGAGTGGGGAGAAGAGAAAACAAGACCTTCATGATTCTCAATGATTGTACCTCCTTTCACCAAGATACCTTCATCATTAAAAGGAGAAGCATCGAGAGAAGTAAAATTATGATCATAATGATTATCTATGTTTGTATTCTCTTCTATCACATCATCCTCACAAATAGGAGAGATAAGAGGGGGGTAGGTGTAAGGAAATTGTCAACATTTTCATTCTCTTGCTCTAAGAGACTCTCATAACTAAGAAATGCATTCAATGAATGACTAACATGTTTGTTGACTAAATTATCCTTTACAATTTTGGAAAAGAGTGAAACTAACATGTTTGAACAATAGTATATGCAAACTTAAAATGCAATGTTAAGACCTAAAATGAAATACAGATTTTCAGATTTCAAACAAGGTAATTTATTGATTACACCATGCAATGATCTGAAAATGAAATGTTGTGAATGCAAATTTGGAATTAAGCAATGCATGAAATGGGCCAATTTAAGCTAGATTTTGTAAAATGCATGAAACAGAAAGTCAAACAATTGAAATATATAAATAATGGAAGAAAACAAAAGCTTAAAAACAAGGCTTTTAGTGTTGTAAAAGGTAGTTTCAAATGGGCATTGGGACTGATTCACCCAAGGTGGTGAATGAGTCCTAGTAGGGATTATTTTAAATATTTTTAGAAATTTTCAATTTATTTTTATGCTTTTGAGTTTCTGTGATATGTATCCTAAATGAAAATGCAGTTTTTAGGTGATTTTCAATGATTTTAGATGCAAAAGTGCAACCTATATGCACTTTCAATAATGCAAAATTTGAAACCCTAGTGCGTCACCAAAAAGTGTAGCCTTGTCACTTTTTCACTCATTTGGGCTTTTTTCCTTAGATTTTTGCCTAATTTTGCTTTGATCTAATGCTATAATGTGGCATTAGGCCTTGAACGCTTGCAAATCAACAATAACCTAAACAATGTTTTAAAAACGTGTTGTGAAGTGTTGTAACACATCTTCCCACTTTTCTAAGACCCTTTCAACACAGTTCACCTAAATAATCCATTTTTACCCCTTTTCAAGCCTTGTGCCAAAGTGTTGTAAAGTGGTTTAATGCATTTTCACACTTTCCTAGGCTTATCATCAACAAATTAACCCTTCCTTATGATAAATTGGTCCCTTAATGTACTTTTAGGCTCAAATTAAGTGTGTTTTGGGAGGAAAGCTTGATAATCATCATTAAACACCTCTTAATTTCTGACCACCACTTGAATTTTTCCAAGTGTACTAGGTCGCCACCTTGGGCAACCTAGTCCCTTTATCCATAAAATTCAAAAATAAAACAAAATTCTAATGAGAATTTGCCTCCAAAACCCTAAGATCGGCCTATCATGGGTCATTTTTAGGAAATTAGGGCATAGTATGTATAAATAAGGGTTTTCACCTCCATTTCCCCCCCTTATATCATTTTCATCTTCACAAGCACTCTTGCACTCAATCTTCTCAATAAAGCATTCAAGCACAAGGCACTTCAAGCAACCTCCATGAGAGTTGGTTCTTGCATGTTACAAACATCTTCAACAAGGGTTTGGTGAGTGTTTAGATTTGTTTTTTGTTCAATCCTTTTCCCTTTCATTTCTATTTCATTTGGGTTTGATTACCAACAAGGGTTTGACTAAGGAAAACCCCCATTCTCTAACCCTAACCCTTTCCTTCTCTTTCAATGTGTGCTTTGCAGGTGTGTATGTAGATTTGGTAAGGATTAAAGTGTTGAAAAGGGTACCATCATTCCATCTACATCAAATCAAGTCATCAAACTCTAGGAGGACCTAAAGGACAACTTGTAGGTCATTTTCTGAAGATTCAAAGACAAATCTATGTCAAAAAGAGAAGTAAAAGTAGGGGCCTACAGATTCAGACCTCAAAATTTTTGAAAGTACCAAGAGGACTAGGTCGCTATCATTGGCGACCTTGTCCCTATACTAGGCCTGAAAAAGGGTTTTACATTTCTAGATACCCTTTAATCAAAAACCCATTTTGGAAAAGTTTCTCGAGAAGAGGACTAGGTCGCCCATTCTTGCATAAGTGTCCCTATGTAGATTTCTAGCAAATTCCTAAATATTCCTGAGCTCCCCTTCTGCAACTTTAAGTTCTGATGTGCACTATCTCTGTTATTTCTAGTTTCTTTCCAGTTTGTATACATTTAGGTCATTTAGTTTTTTTTGCATGTAGTTTACATTTTCTTTTGTTTACATTTCATAGTTAGTTTACTTCCATTACATTCTAGCATTTAGACACACTTCATCACACACAACACAACCATATTCATCCTATGCCCTTTGAATTAAATCACCAAAAATAAAATCATTAGTTTGAAAGATTTTCATTCCTTCTAACCAAGCTCCTAGGTGAAAAACCCTAGGGGCCTATTTAGGGGAATCATTTTTCCCTTTTAGCATTATTACTTTTTTGTCAGTTCACCTAGAATGAAAATTAACCCATACGAATCCTAATGCAATATTAATACAAGAAAAATCTAGGATGATGATGGAATCCAAATTAGAAAAGAGGGTATTCTAAATGCAAGTTCACCAAAATGTAAGATAGAATTTTGGTGCTCTATTAGGGTTTTAGGATGTAGGGTAGCAATCTCCTATACTTTACATTCAAGGATGACCCTAGAGATATCACCCCAAAAATAGAGGCAAGAGATCTGAAAATAGGGTATCTTAGGGTATGATTTAAGATTAGAAGAGGGGTTCACCACCAAGTTTGGATTTGGAAAAGAAGATGTTGGAAAACACAGTGTGATATGCAAAATGACCTGGAAATGCAAACAAAACAAAATAGAAAGCTATGAAAGAGAAAGTGTGCAACTAGGAATTTGTTGGAGATGGAATGGAGACTGGGAATTTTGTTGATTCTTAAATTTTGGCCCATTGGAACTCATTCACCAATCTGGGCAAATCAGTTCCAAATCGAGGTTTCTACACAGGAACAGGTTTCTTGGAAAAGGGTATCCAAAACCACAAAAATCTCAAAATTGACCAAAAATGGGACTCATTCACCACTTGTGGCGAATTATTCTAGTTTGTATTTTCTATAAATTCAAATTTTTGATTTGCACTACTTAGTCTTCCCTTTTTGTTCCTCCAGGTGTCCAGATCTGAAACCCTAATTTTTTGGGTTGTAAGTGACTTTTTGTGAATAGTTTGGCCTTGCAAATGAGGAGACAACTCCAAAAATTTTGTAACCTAATTTTAAATGATCCCCTAGCCTTCAAAGCACCTAGATCTATAATCACACAAAGAAAGAGAGAAAAAATGTTGTTTGTTAAGGAATGGGGGTTTGTCTTAGTCAAACCCCTTGTAGGTAATTAAACCAAATGGAGAAAAATGAAATGAAGGAATGAAACATGAAACAAATAACATGAATCATGGACAACAATACCTTGAATGGTGTCTTGTATATGATGCTTTGTAAATCTACAACTCAACAAGAAATGGCCATGAAGGATGTAGATCTTGATCTTTGACAAGAAGAATAGAACAATGCTTGGTATTGGATCTTAAATGCTAAATTACAACAATGGCTCAATAACATGATTGGTTCTTGATATTCTTGATGGATCTTGAATTTCTGTAACAATTGATGAAGAATCTTGTCGTTAAATGATCTTGAAAGGTACCTTGATGACCTTGGAATGCTTAACTCTTGAATGCTTGACTTGATGACATGAATGTATGATGTTTCCTGGGGGGGTGAAATAATGATTTGGAAGCTTTTTTATATAGGAAAGCCACTCACATGACCATTAATTTGATCCCCAAGGCCGACAGGGTGATCCCACAATATTGGTTTACACTTTTTGGGCAACTGGACACTAAACTAATTTTTTAAAACTAAATATTCACTTTCAAGTTCCTATAGCGGCTAAACCGTGAGGAATTTTAAGATGATGAAAACTAGTGATTTGTGAAATTTTTTCAATAGATTCTAAATTTCTTTTTTTTCAAAATTTTTGGAATCAGATTGCACTTATTTTTCCATATCCTTTGAAAACTAGCTTTTAAAAAAAAACATTTTTTTTAAGAAGTGACACTCATCCTATACAACACAACTTTTTTAATATGAAGGATAAAATTCTATTATTTTGAAATTTAGATTTATAACTATGATATCTAACACTTTCATTTGGTTTCATAAAATTTTACTAAATATTTTATCCTTAATCAAGTTTCGAAGTCAAGCCAATTACAATTCAGACATAGGTGGACTGCATACAACATAACTTTTTCTGTATGTATCAAAATTCAATTATTTATTTTTTAATGGATCAAGGACATCAATAACCAGCCCGAATATATTTTTAATAAAAAAAAAAATTGATAATCTGCTATTTTTCCACATTTGCACAATACAAAGCTTGATTTTCGGTGAAAAACCTATGTTTACTAAAACTAAAAAAACAAATACATAATGAAACCAAAACATATTAAAATTATATTCATTGGATAGCTCGTTTTGAGGACTACCATGATCATTTGAAATAAATTTTAAATGAATTCATTTGATCCCACAAAAGGTAAATCTAAAGTGATTTTTATCAGCATTTTGATAGGTGTAAAGGAGATTTCGTTGTAGGTATGGTTTAAAACTAGCAGGGTTCTCTCCAAGGGGGTTTGATCTAAGGTGGTTTGATCAAACCCTCTTTAATTGGAATCCTTAAAATGGAGATTTTTAAGGCTTAAATCATTATATTTTCTAAAAATATGTGATTTCAGCAAAAATCAGAATCTCCCAGAAATTGTAAACCAGCTTTGTGGGATCACCCGACATTGAAGAAATTTAAACTTAAAACCTAGTTTTTCCCACTCAAACCTCAAAAATAGCTCAAATGGGACTCATTCACCAAAGGTGCTGAATGGGTCCCATAGGGGCTATTTTGCTTGCTGAGATGTTAGGGAGTGCATAAATTAAGTTTATATGTTAATTTTATCGAGTTTTTGATCAAATTTTTCCTTGGGACGCACAATATAGGGTCATAGGGGCCTATTAATGATGATTTCAAGGTTATAAATGAAATAGGGCCCAAAATCCAATGTGAAAGTGTAAATAAATACACTTTACAACACTAAACTAAGGCAGAATTTGATATATTTAGCTTAGAAGGGCCCTAAATCCCATGTGAATGTGTAAAACACATTAAAAAACTAGATTAGGTCCACTTGATTTACAAGCCTCCCAAATTTAATGTGAAGCCATTTAAATAAATACACTTTACAACATTAAATTAAGGCAAAGTTAAGTGAATTTAACTTGAAAAGGGCCCAAGACCTAATGTGGATGTGTAGGACACCTCATGACACTAGATCAAGGTGACATTAAATCCAATTTATCATTAATGATTCCCATATCAAGCAAGGTGTAAAATTTTCTACACTACAGATATATTTGACAACATGATGATACAATATATATTTTAGACAAATTTACATAAATTGCTAGTTACAATTATTTTATCATTTCACAAAAAAAATTAAAAATATTTATGAGTTAAACAAATGTTCAATTAAATAAATATTGTTAAATCATTATATTTGAGCAAATAAATAAGCTCGATGATGATGAATTACTTTATATTGCTACCATTGAACATTCGCTTTCAGGCTTATAAAAGAATGAATAACTTCATTATATTTAATAGCTTTATGAAATTATTTTAATTCAATCAAATTGAAAAAATATAATGAATAGTTTTATTCTTGTCATTACTAGATACTAACCTTAATTCTATTGAATTCCTCTTTGAAAACTAGATAATTGATACTATGGATGTTTCAGAAAATGAATTAGAAATCATTGTTTCAATCCCACATGGCTATGTAAACTCAAACAATATTGTTGAAACCATTATAGATAAATGTGAAAGAGTTGTTTTGGAGCACTGTAGAGAAATTCTCAAACAAATTTAAAACACCGTTTTAATGATCAAAGATGTTGATGAACTAGAAATATTGCAAATGGAAGATGTTGTAAAAAAAGTTAAAGAGGTTTATACAAAAGTAGTTGCATTTCCAAAGTTTCTCACATGATCGATTTTAAAATAAAGGGTGTAATACAGTTCTCATAAGTGGAGAATTTTTCATGTATTTACACCATTACGATGAAGTTTTGTTTCTATAGTCTACATCTTATTTTACCTTCCATAGATCTTATTTAATTTGATATACTTTCAAAATGGTTATATGACTTATGGATGTTACTTATATGATATATTATGGTACTTATGCATTTATGTATTCAAATATATGTTGCATAGTTCAAAAGAATATTTTTATATAGATTATAGATGGTTATTTGGGTTTTGAATTAAATTTATGACATAGATTATTAATGTTATGGTTTATGTATAAACATATAGAATAAAATATTTAAATAAATTCGTACAAACATAGATTTATATTGTCATGGGTAATATTTATATTATTTATAATGTATTAAAGTATATTATGGATGGTTTGAATAAACATGTTTATATGTACCTTAACAATTATTATATGCCTTATAGATACTCATTATGTGATGAATAATTAGTGTTATGGTTTATGTAACATAATATGATTTAATTTATTTTAAAAATATAAATATTACATATATATCAGTAATACCTCAATATATATATATATATATAATCCTAACTCTAACCATAATCTTAACCCTAACCATAATCCTAACCCTAAGCCTACCCAAAGCCCAACCCCATCCCTAACTATTATATACCCCTAAATTTATTTGAATGCTAACCCTTATCATTTATATTTAAATTATAACCAAATTGAACCCTTAATATAATTGAACATTCGCCCCAATTGAAACCCAACCCTATTTTAACCCTACTCATAACCATATCTTTCATTCTACTTATAAGCCTAACCCTAATTCTATTTATTACACTAACCATAACTATATTCTATAATTCATAATCTCATTTTAAGGCTAACCCTAACCTTATTTAAAATTTAACCCTAAGACTAACCCTAATTAAAAACTAACCCTAATGTTATTTGAATGTTAACCATAGTTTAACCCTAACAATAACTCAAAGATTTCCCCTAATTCAACCCTAACCGTAACTCAAAGGTTTATCCCTAATTGAACCCTATTTCAACCTTTATCTTCACCCTAATTAATCTTGAACCTCAACCCTAATAAAATTTTGAACCTAACCATGTTTGACCCCTAACCATAACTTATATTAAATATACTAAAATATTATTATTTTTCTAATAATATAATAAAATAATATTCTATAATTATATAAATTCATGTTATGTGTTGTTCCACAACTTCTACTAGCATATATATCTTAAATTTAATCTATATAAATTCCACTGAGATATATCGAGGCGTTTATTTTTTTCAATTTAATATATTTATATTAAAGTTGAATGATGAAAAATTAAATTTAATCTATATAAATTACACCTAGATATATCAAGGTGTTTAATTTTTCATCATTGAACTCATTTTCATCCCAAGCATTCAACTATTCATTCCTAAGGAAATTTTATGAGATCAAGAGAAAATCATCATGCCTATAGAGCCATCATCAAGATTTAAGCATCATATCAAGGATATTCTTGCATCATGTGTGTTTTAGAGCTAACATTTTTTATGTGGGGTTTTGATTCAAGTAAGCAATTCAAGTCAAGATCTATCAAGAATTCCTTTGATTCAAGATCTACATTCAAGCTAGCCATCTCACACAAGTTTCAAGATTTCATAACAAGGGTTTGGTGATTTGCAGCATAGCACTTTGTTCATTCATCGTTTCCCTCCTTTATTTCATTTCATTTCAAATTTTAATTACCAAAAAGGGGTTTTACCAAGGAAAACTCACATTTACTAACAATCAACAAGTTTTTCCTCTCTTTTGTGTTTGTGTTTGCATATTTAGTTTGAAGACTTGAAGATCATTTGAAGTGAAAATTCGTAAAGTTGCAAAGTTGTCATCTTCTAGGAAACTAACCTATAGTCCAAATATGGAAGTTTCAAAACCTAAGATCAAAGAATAAGGAAGTGTAGACACTAGACCTCGGGATCACATTCAAAGATTTCAGAATGGGACTAAGAAAACAATAAGGGTGTCTTAGTCCTCCCAAGGGTATTTTGCAAAGATTCTTCTAGATTTTGATTTGGCATCCAAAGATTTTGCATTTCCCCCAAAAAATAGCAGTGGAACTAAGACAATAGAAAGGGAATCTTAGTCCTCCTTGGCATATTTTGATAGTGTTTTTACATTTCTAAAATCCTCATCACATTTCCAGAATTCCTAGGTGCACATACCCTAAATTTTTGTTGCTTAATTTCATCATTTTCATTCATGATTTGACTTGCATTACTAGGTTTTGTGAGTTGAATGTTAAGTTGTCTTTTCCAAGCTTTGGCTTGGTGGTGAACCCTTCAAAGCCTAAAAGAACCTTCCTTAGGTCATCCTTTTTTAGAATTGACTCACCTTTGGGTTGATAGTCAATCCAATTTGGGATCCTAGGGCATTCTTGAATGAACAAGTGTTTGGGACAAGAGTGGTGTTCTATGACCTAAGTTATATTTCACCCATCTCCCATTTCACCTATTGTTTAGAGAATAGGAAAAATTTAAGACATTTATGCTACATACTAGCATCCTTTTTCAAGACACTTAGGTTTGAATTGCAAGCTCCTTAACTTCTATATTTTCCAATTTTAAAGTTATTAGATTTCATTTATATTTCTATTTTTGTAGATTTCCACCAGTTTACTTTCATTTAAATATTTTAATTAGTTAATTTAATTTAAATTTATCTACTGATTTTTACTCTCAAAATAACCTATATTTCCTTTGTTGGAGTCAAATTTCCTACATTACAATGATATCGAGGTATTATATTAAGAGCTATAAGAGATAAAAATTATAATATATGATGGAGTATTTCTTATTATTCGCCATGCTTATAAATGTCTTGTTTGAATGTACATGTGTATATATTCTCCATTCATAATAACCTTTATTATTTTATTTTAGCTTGACAATATTTGAATATTCCAAGAACAAAAACATTCTTACACAATATGTCATTTGAGAGTAGTGTAAAGGTATCAATAAGCATATTTATCGTTCATGCATCATAGGGAAACACTAACTACACCAACATGTCCACTTGTGTAGATGAATTCTAGGAGATGCACCCATTCTAAATAAATTTCTATAAAGTTTTCCCTTCTAAATATTCTTCTACTATTCTCTAATTGTATCATTCATTAATGAATTTATGATAGCAATAGGCCAATAAAATAATAAAATTGTGCAATAGGAGAAAAACCTAAAATGAAATGTTATATCCATTTCAAAATCAATGCTTGAGAATTATTCCGCCCAAAATGAATGCTCTAAATTAATGGAAAGCCTCTAAATTAACTCTTGGCAGTTGAAAGTAGTTTCATAATAAGTATAGGTAGGTAGAGACAAGAGCTTTCATGAAATAGTAACACATATAGGTCACAACTTTCCTGAAGGAGCTATCAATGACAAATTGGGCATAGTTGATTGTTTGGTAATAATTTGGCACCCGACTACTCTTTTTTGGGAGAAATTCATCCAAGTGAACCCACTAACTTCATAATACTCATAGAATATCTAGTTTTGATGAATTTTCTTGACAATGATGTTAGGATGATGTCATCCATAGACTGTGGTAGCTCTAAATATGGTGACATCATGATGATGTAAGAAAGGTGGAATGACATCTTCAAGCTATGGATGTAGGAAAATAGGATTAAAAATGCCTACAGATGAAGGCATTTGAACTAGATAAAGAAATTTAGAAGTGAAAGTTCAAATGAATGGAGAAATTTTGTAAAAGGAATTATTCAAAGAAAGGAAGAGAATGACGCAAGTGTAATGGAAAGCAGAATTTCACTTATAAAATCATGGATGAGAAATTTGTTGTCATCGGGGCGAGTGCAGGAAGATGGGATCCATCGAGGCTTGTAGATATTAAATCCTTAGCTAATATTTTAAAGTTAACTATGCATGCATGAAATCTATTGGTAAGTGGAAATATCACCAAAATCTAGAACCAATATGATTCACATGGAAATTGTTACAAAATCGAATGGGCAACATTTTTCTACAAAGTGGAAAAATCAAAGTGAACTGGCCAAAAATAGACCTATTCATTTCAACACAAGATTTTCACAAGATTGGAAGCCAACCAAAAAAAATGTAGGTGGATAGTTGCAAGACCGTGACTCTTAAAGCTAAAGCATGTGGAAAAAATTAACTAAATGAGATGGAAGCAAGCCAAAGGGGAGGTTGGGGCATGTGCAGGATCATCATGGAAAAAATAGGCCCTTAAGTGGCAATAAAAATTCACAAAATAAGAGTTAGGAAACTTGACATAACAATTTGAATAAGTTATCTATATTATTTCAAAAATATGTAAGAATAGAATCTTTAGCAAATTGAATTTAGTTTCTAAACTGCTAGGTTTATTTAAAAACAAAAAAAATCTATTTGGTGAAAATTTGAAATTTCAATGTAGTAGTGCTTAAATTTTAGGGAAAAAATAAGAAGTAGGTGTTTGTCTGACCACCCTAACCATAGTAAAATGATAATATTTGTTTATAATATTTTAGATACAATTAGAGGACTCGTGTCTCGATGTGATGCATATTTTTTTATAATTTTTTCCAAGTAAATAATTAATTGTGAGTTTTTTATTACAACTTTAGAAAATAATAAAAACTCGTATCTCTAACCACCTTAACTTGGTCAAAACTTCATGAAATTCATTTTTATTTTTTTTAATCCTATATGCGAAGCATATAATGTGACACATGTTTTGGATTCAAAAAAAGTGATACCATTTAAAAGCTATAAATGTTTTTCAATCAGCCTATCAATAAGGACTTTAGTCGTAATTCAAATAGAAAATGAATAATAATTATTTATTAAATTCAAATTGAAGCATACATTATATTGGTGGAAAGCTGAGAATATCCTTCAAAAACCCTTTTCATTTCAAAAAATTTGGGTTAAAAAAAAGTCGTCAACCACATGGACCATCATATCACTTACATATCGCCACTTTTTGGCCCATCATGATCCTGCACATACCCATTTATATGACCAATGGGCACAAAGAAAGTTGACACTTAGTCATTTTTTCTATTTTTTACCTTCCATGGAAGTCACTAACTAAACTACACCTATGCAGGAAAACCTTACTAAATTACACCATGTGGGAAAAGCATCTAAAGAACACTTGGGCCAAATGGAGAGAGAAAACCTATAAAAGTGTAACTTTAACTCCTTAGTGAATTTTACAAAACTTCAAAAAGAAGATGAGCCTAATTTTTCATTATTGGACCATCTATACTAAGAGATTTGGAAAAAAGAGCACCCATGATCAAATATATCAAATTGATTATTAGTAAATGGGTTAAAAAGGCTAAAATGGGAAGGGACTCGAGAAAAAATTAGCATGACAATCTGGGTCCCAGCACATACTACACAATTCAGCAAGTCTATCAAAAATAATTTATACTTAGACTCCAAAAAGTGTAAGAAAGATAATTTGAAGCTTAAGGAGGAAACATGAATTATCATTCATTAACCAATAAAATGTATGATCAAATTTAACTCATTTAACACAATAAATTAATATTTTACCCTTACCCAACAAGCACATCATAGGGTAAACATTAATAGAAAAAGGAGGTACAAGTTAGTTGAGATAATTGTTGAAGAATTCTTGGTAAAAGAAATATCAATCATTGAATAAAGATACAACTTATATGTCAAATTTAGAGAAAATTAACTTTATAATGACTTTAAGAGGTGGAGATGAGCAACTCCGACACTCAACCTTGTTATAATTTTTTGTTCTTTTTGACTAAAATTTGTGTTCTCTCATATTGCTTGAATACACCATTGTGCTCTCTCATATCCCTTGAATGCATCATAGTGTTCTCCCATATCCAATGAGGTAGTGTGGGAGTTTTAATTTCATCATTTTTTCCACAACACCATTACTGATTGCTTGAGCAGACTGTTTAGAGCATTGTTTAAATAGGAAGGGAATCGAGAAAAATTTAGCATGACAATTTGAGTCCCAACACATACTACACAATTCAATGAGTCTATAAAAAATAAGTAAGACTTAGACTCCAACAAATGTAAAAAAAAGAGAATTTGCAGCTTAAGGAGGCAACCTGAATTTTCATCCATTAACCAATAAAATCTATGATCAAATTTAACTCATTGAACACAATAAATTAATGTTTTCCCCTTACCCAACAAGCACATCATAGGGTAAAAATTAATAGAAAAAGGAGGTACAAGTTAGTTGAGATAATTTTTGAAGAAGTCTTTGTAAAAGAAAGATCAATCATTGAATAAAGCTACAGCGTACATGTCAAATTTAGAGAAAATTTTCTGGTAAGTGCACAAAGTTGAGTCGACGAAACGTGGAAGTTCTTGCCTTAGCCAAAAAAATGAAATTGGCATTGCAAAAACAAGATCCCGATTTTTCAAAATCGGGATCCCGTTTAGCTTCAAGATCCTGAGCTAAATGTCAAATAGGATCCCACTTTTTAAAAATCAATATCTCATTTGTTAAAGGGTCCCAAACCGACGGACACGGAATGGGATCTTGATTACTATGAAATGGGATCCCGATTTATAAAAATTGAGATCCCATTTTGTCATAATCGGGATCCCGTTTTGTAATGGTATTTATTTATTTTAAATGAACAAACCTTCACTTTAGCAACGCATGGGATCCTGAGTTGTGAGTGACAGCGACCAGCAGGAATAGCCTCTAGGTACTCGTGCACCCCCATTTTTTTGCATTTTTTCATTTTTATTGAAATTGTCAATAGAAGAATTGATTTCAGCATTTTTTTTTAAATTTATTTGATGTTTTAAGCATTTTATTTCTTGTTATAGTAGAAATGAGGAATTGTAGAAATAGATGAAAAATGCAATGAAACCTAAATATATTGAATAGAAACAAAAAAATGAATCTTGAATTGTATTTTAGAAACAAAATTTAGCTTTTGAAACCTAAATTGTTCAATCAAACCAAAAAAAAAATTGTATTTCAAAACCCTAATTGAAATGAAACAAAAAAATTGCATTTCAAAACCCTAGAAATTGAAATGAAATTAAAAATTGCGTTTACAAACCCTAATCAAGCTTTTTGAAATCCTGAATTCAAATCAAACAAAAAAAATGAATTTGAAAACCCTAGTTTGAAATAAAATGAAAAAATTGCATTAAAAACCCTAATTTCTTAGAAATTTAAACCCTAAATTGAATTGAAACAAAAAAATTGCTAAAACCCTAAATTGAAATCAAATAAATCATTTTGATTTTGAAAACCCTAATTTCAAGCTCAAGAAAATTCATTTGCATTGCTTAAATGTTTTAAATTTCATTTCCATTGTATAGAGAAAATGATATGTTAAAATTTGGTTCCAATGTTAAAATATAATTAGATTAGAAAACAATATGTTAAAGAATATTTACAATTCATAAATTTTATCAATGTTTGTTTACAAATTTAGTTAGAAAATTCATAAATCCAAGTGTACAATCGATTTCCAATTGTCACTTAATTAGATAGTATTCAACATTCATTTCTATTTTATGTTTTGATCTCTCTTATTCATGCCTTGTTTCCATTTCTTGTTTGCATGTTTTGTTTGTTGTCTTTTGACTATCTTAACCCTCATTCTAGTCAATTACTTGTTAATTAGGCTTCTAGTTTAGTCTAAAATCTCAATTTTTGTACTAGTTACCTAGACACTAAAGAATATAAATATTTTTCTTTTCTAAGTTCTTTTAGGTTCTTTCAATTCCAAACAATCTAAAATAAAATACTTGATTCAACATTAAGTAATTTTATATTATAGATTTTATATCATAAAATTTATTTAAGTGGGAAATATTAATGAGCAAAAGGTTAAATAAAATAATCTTACATTCAATTAAAAAAATATTTGGAGTTAAAATATACATCAAAATAAATCTTAATAATACATAATTATGTGTTTCTATTATGGAAATAGTCAATCTATTCATAAAATCAAAAATATTCATAAACTAGGCACTAACTTGCAAGTCCATTATTCCAAGGGCCACCCAAACTTCACCCTAAGTTCGCTAAACCCTAAACCCTAAACTCTAAAATCTAAACCCTTAACACTAAATCATTCATTTTGTCTTAGGACCTTAAAATGAAATTTGGTTTCCCTAGGCAACTCCACCAAATTTTATTCCCTTAAGCCATGTCATATTGTTTAGGACCTTACTACAAAGATCCCCTTAATCCATCATATTAACCTAAACCCTAAACTCTAAAATCTAAACTCTAAACTCTAAACTCTAAACTCTAAACCCTAAACTCTAAACTCTAAACCCTAAACCCTAAACACATCATTTTTCCTAGGCCCTTAATTAAATTTGGTTGCCTTGGGCAACGCCACCAAATTTTATTCACTTGAGCCATGTCATTTTTCCCTAGGACCTCACTAGGCATAGATCCCCTTAAGCCATCCTATCACCCTAAATCATAAATCAATGTCTTAAGGGGTCCTAATATGACATTTCTTAAGGGGATCAAAGAAGTTCTCAAAAGTTGGTGAAGCTGCCCAAGGCAACCAAATTTAACAATAATAAGATTGTGCAAGATTATAATATGAATGACATTTCATGATCTAGCTTGGTCAGTTGAAATAAGAGCTATATCAATAAACTATTCCACAAGAAAATATTCTTCACTAACTTGCAAGTTCATTATATTCCAAGGGACACCAAAACTTCACCCTAAGTTTTGTAAACCCTAAACCCTGAACTCTAAAATCTAAACCGTAAACACTAAATCATTCATTTTGTCCTAGGACCTTAAAATGAAATTCGTTTGCCTTAGGAAACTCCACCAAAAAAATTTCCCTTAAGCCATGTAATTTTATTGTAGGATCTTACTACATAGATCCCCTTAAGTTATCTTATTACCTTAAACCCTAAAGCCATCATTTTTTCTTAGGCTCTTAACAAAATTTGGGTGCCTTGGGCAACTTCACAAAATTTTATTCACTTGAGCCATGTCATTTTGTCCTAGGACCTCACTAGACATAGATCCCCTTAATCCATCCTATCACCCTAAACCATAAATCGATTTCTTAAGGGGTCCTAATTTGACATTTCTTAAGGAGATCAAATAAGTTCTCAAAATTTGGTGAAGTTGCCCAAGGCAATAAAATTTAACAATAATAAGATCGTGCGAGATTATAATATGAATGAGATAAATCATGATCTAGGTTGATTATTTACGATTTAGGGTGACAGGATGGCTTAAGGGAATCTATGTCTAGTAAGTTCCTAGGACAAAATGGCATGGCTCAAGTGAATAAAATTTGGTGAAGTTGCTTCGGAACTTAATGAAATTTGGTTGCCTTGGGAATCTTCACCAAATTTTATTCACTTAAAATCCATGTCATTTTTTACTAGGACCTTACTACATAGATCCCCTTAAGCCACCATAATACCCTAAAACCTAAATCTTAAACTCTAAACTATAAACCCTATAGCATTCATAAATTCTCCTATATTAATAGTTAATTGTATTTTCATTCAAGTAACATGCCTTAGACATAAATGAGGCCTACATATTTTATCATTTGTATTCAATTAGGCCATTTATATTGAATGGTTTAAGGGTATTTCCTAAACATGTATCTTACATTTTGAAATTACAAATCTAATGTAGGTTCACTCATATCTTAGAGATCGCATGGATCAATTCAATAATATTTGTAATCCACCTTTGTGCCATCCATCTCCACCACCTCCACCTCCACCCACTCCACCTCATAATCCCCCACCTCCACCACCTAAAATTGATGGGACTCGTTTGCAAAAATGAATCAATTCCAATGTTAGAACCATCCAAGATCAAATCAACATTATTCAAAATGAAGAATGTGTCGGACCACCTATGAGGATGATTGCATCTAGGATGAAAACCATTGTTTCAATGATGTCAGGTCTATGGATGGGATCTTAGATGAGCATTGACAATGGCTAGAGGAGAGGAGAACTTCTGATTCCTAAAATCAAAATGCAAATAAATGAAGAGATGCAGTACAAAGCCACAATAGTCTCTAAATTAAGACAATGATATTAAATAGTTATGAATTTATGAATTTTGTGAACGATGGGTATTTTGTGTGATGAATTTATGATTTTGGTTCTAGATGGATATTTTTAGTGGTGTGAATTTATGATTTTGGTTCTAGATGGATATTTTTAGTGACATCAATTTATGATTTTGGTTTTAGATGGATATTTTTAATGACATGAATTTATGAATTTGGTGGAATTTATGAACTTATCATGATGAATTTATAATAGTATATATTTTATGACTATCTACTAAATCATGATTTCTCCTAATGGAAAATTGTAATATATATATGTGTTCGACATAAAATGAGCTTTTGTGAATGTTTCAAGTTTATCATTTAGTATGTACACATGTATTAAAAGTTCATATAGTTCTTAAATTTTGAAACTTTTATGTATGTACATAGTTTAGTTTAATGATGTATGCATGCAAATTATCCATCATATTTTTTATTTTAAATGTATGTACATGTTAAATTTTGAATTTTGTATGCACATGCTCAAGTTCAATCAATGTATCTATGTGTTCCAATTTTATATGATCTTAACATATGTATGCACATCCTATTTAAACAAATTTGCATGTGTGTTTCAAATTTAACTATTTCTTGTAATTTTTTAATTTTGTATGTTAATTTTGTATAATTTAATGCAAGTGCACACTTATATCTCATACCATGGATGACTTTAACAGTGATGATATCGTCAATCCACCACCTCAACTACAGTCACCTCCACCTCCCCCTCCACTTAATATGCCACCTCGAGCACCTGTTGCATCTGATGAGGCTCACTTGCAAGCACGCATAAATGATCAGGTTTCATCCATACAAAATCAAATCAATGCTATGCAAATTCAATCATTGATTCCACCACATGTGAGACATTTTTCATCTGTGATGCAAAACATTGTGGATGACATCAGGACCATTGATTATGATCTAGACAGGCATCGACGAGATGGAGAACAAATGAGATAATTTTATGTTGATGGTCTCTCTTATAAATAAATTCTAGACCTTAAAATAACGAAATCCCACCTAGCTCCCTACTTTCTTGACCTCGTTACTCGGCAGTCCATTCCTCCCAACAAATCTAGAATATCCATGAAGTGGTGCATACATCCACAGATGAGTGCACATTTTTGGGATTGATGCTATATGGTTTTTTATAGTCCCCCACATGCTAATTGGGAGTGCCCATTGTATTTTTTGAGGAAACTATATCTAGATTTTTTTATGGGGCAAAAGCCCAATTATTTTTATTTTAAATCATTTTAGGGTGTTTGTGGAAACATGCCACAACAGAGGTTAGGGGAAGGGGTTGATCTCCAATTCCTCATGCATGTGCAACCCCTTATTGCTACTCCTAGTCCTCTCATTCCCACACTTGTGCATCATCGAGTTGTGGTCTTCACTTTAGGTTCCCTTAGTACACTTGCAAGAGACCTTGATCAACATGTTTTTGCGATAGCATGTGGGGAGAATAGAGATGATGATGATGGAGGAGTGTGTAATGGAGCAGGTTCGAGTACCACTCCAGGAGTGTCAAGGCTTGTCCCACATGTATGTACTAGTTGACATAAAGTATTCTATGGACCTGATCAGGCCACACCTAGTTCAGGTGGACGTGGAGATTCTAGCGGTTCATCTAGTCGCATCAGTTCATTTGTAGAGTTTCTTACAACAGACCATCACCTTGAGGACATTGCAACACAGGTATAAATATGCATCTACACGTTCATTTTATAATAATTTTGATGAATGTATATATCAAAGAAAATTTTGCAATACATTTTAACAATCAAACTGTTTGGTGTACATATGACACTAACAATGGGGAAATCATTTGTTCCACAAGTACATACATCGACACCATTCCTACTTGGCAACCCTTATGGGGTGTTTTGATTTTAATTTTTTAAATTATATATGAAATGGTTTTTAACTTGAGTTTTAAATTTATAATTGAATCACATTGTTTGAAATACTTATGTTGGTTTAGGTGAGTCAATCGGCTTCCACGTTGATTCCACCTGAGGGTTTTCAAGCACTCCTCCAATATCAAGCGTTGTAGATCAGGGGCAGGTACATGTATATTGTAAATTGTTTAACTTACATTAATATAGTTACAATTATGAATCTTGAATTCCCAAATATGAAATGTGCATGTACACTTGTAAATATTATAAGCGTTAAATGTCTACATGTATGTCTAGGTTGATACCACAGTTAGAATGGGCATCAGGAAAACATTATATTTTGTGGTTACTCATGAGGCCTCTGATTTCTTAGGTTATTTAAAATAAATTATACACAAAATGTGAAAACTTGAATATATATATATATATATATATATATTAACCTAATTCAAGTATACATTCTTTAATTTTGATCTTGTAGGACTTTGTTAGTGCGACTTTCAGCCCTAACCCAGACATAGTTACACCTCTAGAAGGACATGTAGAGCAGGTTGCAGATCAAATGGTAATTTAATTTTTTTATTATATTTAAAGTCAATTATAGATTATATATTTTGAATATAACTTTAATTTTAAATTTCAAATTGTATATATATAATATGAGCTAATACATGTTTTAAATTATTTTTCTTTTATAACATGAGACACATCTTGTAGTTGAGCATGTACAAACAAGTCCTAGAGAAGAGGGTTCACAACCTCATAATACGGTACAATTAAAATATGATAAATTATAAATTAATTTTAATTAAATAATTTTTAATTGTAGACTTGTACATCTAATTTTAACTTTCTTTTTCTTGTTTATGTAGATTGATTCAGAGAATTTAGAGGTTTCTTCAGGTGCACCAGAGCATCCAGACCTCTAGATATGATGGTAATTTAATTTTATGATGAATTATAAATTAAATTTTCATTAAATAATTTTTCATTGTCTTACATCTGATTTCATCTTTCTCTTCTACAGAGTTTTTCAAGTCATCCACATAGTCTGCATGGCATGAAGAGGTCTCTTGATTATAGAGACAATACATGACCTAGAAACATGATTTTATGGGTTATATTTGTTTATTTCATGGACTATATTTATGGTTTTTCATGTACTATGTTGGACTTTATATTTCATGGATCAAGTACTTAGATGGACTTTAGTTAATGGGTTGTACTCTAATGGAATTTATTTCATGCGCTTAATATATTGGTTTCATGCACTTAATATATTTACATAAATTATAGACTTTATTATTGTTTCAAATTTTAATTTACACATATATACATTTATGCATTTTATGTTCATAGTCAAGACATTAATATAGGACATTAATGTGAAATTAAATATAAATATGAAATTAAAGTTGAAATTAATAGGACATTTTAATATTTATACTTTACAAATTTAGTGATCTCATACATGATGTGTAAATGATATGTACATTCAATAATTAGCAATAATTTGTCAATGAGCTTATTCAATTCACGTCAATCAATAATTAGTCAATAAATCATAATTTACAAACAAAAGCAATCCGTTTATATATCAAAAAGGATAAATTTTTAATAAATAAACAATACCATACAAGATTAGAGAACAAAATCATTAATAAATTCTATAAATAATAGCATCCAACACTAATTTATAATTTTTCAAAACAAATAATGGCATCCAATACTATTTTATAAGCTATCAAAATAAATAATGGCATCCAATACTAATTTATAAGTTGTCAAAACAAATAATGGCATCCAATACTAATTTATATGTTGTCAAAACAAATAATGGCATCGAATACTAATTTATAAGTTGTCAAAACAAATAATAAAATCCAACACTAGATCGAATACTAATTGAATACTAATTTATAAGTTGTCGAATACTATATCATTTTTGTGATTATGGCTTAAGGATCTATAAAAGGACAATTTAAATCAATTTCAACTAATAACACACTTGATCAATATCGAAACATGTAATAATCTATTTAAAAGGACAATATAAAACTAAAACTATATTTACTTATTCCATATTATCATCTTCATCCTCTTTTTTTGGCAATGCATCTATGATTGTCTCACGCTCTTTCATAGAACCATAGAACTTTATTTGTAGGTCTTTCGCGATACCGATCTAGTTTTATATTTGTTTCCACCACCAAATATGAATAATGTATAATCTTTTTATGTGTTTCATTATCTTCAAATGCAGGTAGACCATTCTTCCTTGCCGGGTATTTTTCGTAGTCAAGTGCCAACAACCACAATAAATCCTATTGGAAAACAAGAAAACCATCATCAAATAAGTTCTCAAAATTTTCTTAATGGGATCAAAGACTTGTTCTAAAAAATTGCTTAAGGGGATCAAAAACTTGTTATCAAATTTTTCTTAAGGGGATCACCGTACCTGTTGGATAATGATATCCATCATCATCTTCTTGAGGTGATATTAACTTATGTTAAGTCTCCATGCAACAAGCCAACCAATATTTTGTTTTCTCTTTATTCCCCTCAGGTGCGACAATAGCATACACATGTCCTGCAAACAAAAATTGATTTATTAACTTGCGCATATCCATATAAATAATTTAGTATTAAAAAATAACTTAATAAAGTGAAATAAAATAAAATAAATTGAATTAAATTACCTTCTTGTACAAGGTCTAAAACACAGTCATACTCTTCAGAGCAAACACTTGATCATTTTCTTCAATAGTTATTTCATATTGATCATGTGCTTGTGTAGGTGTCAACGATCTTTGCTCCCACTGTTCAACCCATTCTATATTTTCACATGCTTCCCAATCTCCTAAGATACAAAACTGGAAGAAACATGCAAGCTCCCTTGTCCATATAGTCCATGTGCTTGTTGTCGAACTCCTAAATGAATGCCATTTAGTAGATCCATTGATTATCTCACAATAAACGCTAGGTACAATGTTCTCTTCTTCAACCAACCAAAATAATCGATGAACTGTAGAGTACTCATATGAACCAGGTGTAGATAATCTTGTATTACACCAATCCATAATCCCACGTGCATCTTTAAATTTTACTGCATCTTCAAATTTTAATTTTTCTCCAACAAGAATTCTTTCGACACACGCACTAGCTCCATCATGTTCTCCTTTACCATGCCCAACTTAAAAAAAAATCCATATATGTTGGACATTAAGTTCCTTGTGAACCCTACTTAACCAATAGAACATTCAAGAATTCTTGAACTACCCCATACAATTATCTGACCATATGAGGTGTTATTTCATATGGATTCCTATTTCTCTTAAATTTCTATAAAATATACTAAAATAGTATTGAACAAACTCTGACGAGTGTAATCGGTTGTCACTCAAATAAAAATGATACTCCCTCAAAAAAATTCTATCATCCTCAGTGCTATCATTTGCATGTCTATAAACAATATGGACAAACATAGCTACTTGCACTGAATCATATTACTGTGATTGAATTTCCTCTTACGAAGCTAGAGTATATTTTTTCTCAAAATCAACCACTAAAAGTATAGTACCAATTGAAAATGTGTTTCTACATGTGCGAAATTGGCCATCAAGCCATCGAGCATGCTGAGAGTGCATGACATATTTTGGTACAATCTTATTCTTAAATTCACTCATGAATGCATGTGCTCTAACTTTTTATATAACTAAATCACAACGCTTTCCTATTTTTCCATCTTTTAAAGAATAGTGAACATTCTTAAATCGTTTAACATCTACTAATTGTTGTCCAAAATCATTATCAACACTTTCATGCATACAAATTCTTAAGAATGAAACATTTCCAAAGTCAATGCATTGTCCAGAAATATAAGAACTTAAATAAAATAATTTACCATTAGATCTTTCACAAAATAAACCTGAAATAAACACCCTTATTGCTTCAAGTGGCATATTAATACCACATTCTTGTATAATCATGTTAGTATGCAAGGTACAACATATATATCAAAAAATGTCATAAAAATAATGAAATTGAACATGCGTTTTACAACAACAAGATATTTGTTGCTTATTAATTTTTACATACCACGGTTTACATTTTTCAAAAGACCTTTGACTTATTTTAATATTACCAGGTAACACTAAATCACCACAAAATTTTCTATAAAATTCAACTTGTGTTGTATCTAATAGGTTTTTTGGGTGAGGATCACGAACTTTGGACCCCACCCTTAATTTTAAAACATCTCTAGCATTAGATGAAACCCTAGTATTATCATGCCAATATTTTTCAATCAAAGATTTAATTTCAACATTCAATTTGATATCAGACCTCGGGAGTCGACCACTAAAACTCCAACATTGGTTGCTAAGATCATTTTCTATACTTTATCTTCTTTTTTCTACTCTTAGCAATGAACATTTAGGATGTATTTTTAAAACTTCACTAATATTTTTCACCATTATTTTATTCAAAGTTGCTTTATTAACTATAGTAGTTTTTATAGCTCTTCTTGGTGCATTTGTATCTTTAGATCGACTATTTTTCCCAATAGATTGAATGGCACTAGAAACAGTAGACAGAACATGTTTTAATGATTGATCTTTTCTTTTTGGTTTAACAAAAAATCCTAACCTTTTCATTATTTTTCTCATTATTTGCATTCTCATCAATTACATCATTAGTTGACATTTAATTGCAATTTTTTTACGATAAAAGGGGTAAGTGCACCAAGATGGTTCCCAAAAAGGGGACTTAAGTGGACAGTTTTTTTCTGAAATCAGAAAATACTAACCTTGGATGTGAAATTGAGGATACTTACACTCATAATTTTGAGATGGAACAAAAATAAGGATTCAAGTTCTTTGAGTCTAATATCTAAACTACTAATTTATTTTGAAAATGGTTGAGATTAAGGGGTTCAAATGAGGGTCGTACACAAATTGGTGTTGTTTTTGTCAGAAAAACATAGCATAGCAACTCTTGTACAACCCTCGTACAGTGAAATTTTTTTTAGTATTTTTAAAATCATAATGTTCAGAAGTTAGTTAACATTATTTAGTTGATGCACAATTTTTCTGATAATTTTTTAATGAATATTTAATTTTTGACTAATTTTCAAAGTGGACATTTCCTGAAAAATAGATTTTTGGCAGTGCTACCCCTACAAATTTTGGAAACTAATTGAATTTATTTTTATTTATTTTTTAAAATTTGTAGAATGGAGTCTAGTTTCTAAACAAAATAATTTATTTGAAAAATTGATTAACGGTTAATTTATAATGAAAAAATTACCAAACACTGCTTTTTGGCAAAAAAAAGACACACAAATAAAATAAATTATGGATGAAAGGCTTAATATTTTTAGAAAGTGAAAAAAATTACATCGTTGGATAGCTAAGAGAGAACCCAAAAATTACCCATGTGCTTGATTTTTTTGATATTGAACCACGTGCAATCCTAGCGATGAGCATGAACTAGATCATGTGAAATATGGAAGATTTTTTAAAAACACGTCTCTGGTCATTGGGAATGCCCTCCAAGCCTTTGGGTTGGTATTCCAAGGCAAATACTAAGCCCAAGGTTCGAGAATTCCCAAATCAAGATATAACACGAGCACGTTATAACACACTCGCATTATAATGCGCTTGCGTTATATCTTAGTTTTGACATGTTTTGTGAATGCATTGACAAAATGTGAGCGCGTTATAATGCGCTCGCGTTTTGGTCTACATTGATTTTTTTTCTTCTCTTTTTCTTATCTCTTTCCTCTTGTTATCTTTCAGGGAAACTATATACATGAAATAAACATTTAAGTATAAGTTGACATTTATATATGGAAATTTACTTTCTTATACTTTAAGTTATATTTCATGTATATACTTCTAGGATGTTTGAGAGTGGTTTCAGATCTCTAGGAGTTATAATGCAAATTCTAGTTTTTGGAAGATCTTTAAAATTTTAGACTTAGTCAAATTTCAGTAATCAGCATGTCAAATTTCAGTAATCAGTAGGTCAATTTTTAGTAGTCAACAAATTCTATCATCTTTCTCTCTCACTCTCTCCTTCTCTCTACTCTTTATGTCTCCACTCCCTCTCTCTCTCCCTTCCTCCCTCTCTCCCCTCTCTCTCTTCTACTTTTTGGAAGATCTCACAAATTTTAAACTTAGTCAAATTTCAATAATCAGGAGGTCAAATTTCAGTAATCAAAAAATTGTATTATTTCTCTCTCTATCTCACTCATTTTTATCCCTTACACTCTAGACCTCTCTCTCACTATCTCTATCCCTTTTTCTAACTCTCTCTCTCTCCCTTGATCTCAATAAATCTCTCTCTATCTCTCTCTCCTTTTCCCTCTAATTCTCTCTACCTCACTTATCTCTCCCTCTCTCCCACCTTCCCTCTCTACTTGTCTCTATCTCCCTCCCCCCCTCTCTCTCTCTACCTACCTAACTCTCCCTCCATCATGCCCTACCACTCTCTCTATTTCTCTCTAGCTAACCTCTCTCTCACCTCCCTCTCTCTCCCTCCATACTTCTCTCTCCCTCTCTTCTTCGCTATCTACTATTTATCTCCCATATCTCTTTACCTACCTCTACATCCATCAAACCTTACCACTCTCTCTACACCTCTCTCCCTCCCTCCCTCATTCCCTCTCTACTTCTCTCCATCTCACCTCTCTCTCTACCTCTCCTTCCATCTCTATTTATCTTTATCTCCTCTCTCCCTCTCTCTACCTACCTCTCCTTCAAACACTCTTCATTTCTCTCTATCTCACCTCTCTCTCCCTCCCTCTCTACATATATATATTTCCTCTCCCTCTCTACCTAGCTCTCCATCCATCACAACCTACCACTCTCTCTCCATTACTCTCTATCTAACCTACCACTCTCTCCATCCATACCTCTCCCTCTCCTTCCCTCTCTACTCTCTACCTCCCTAATCCTTCTCTACCTACTTCTCCATCCATCACTACCTAACTTTCTCTCTACACCTCTCTATATTGATTCTCTCCCTCCCTCCCTCATTCCCTCTCTACTCTCTCTCTACCTCTCCTTCCCTCTCTAATGAAATAAACATTTAAGTATAAGTTGTAATTTATATATGGATATTTATTTTCTTATACTTTAATTTATATTTCATGTATATACTTCCAGTATGTTTGAGAGTGGTTTCAAATCTCTAGAAGTTATAATGCAAATTCTAGTTTTTGGAAGATCTTTAAAATTTCAGATTTAGTCAAATTTCAGTAATCAGCATGTCAAATTTTAGTAATCAGGAGGTCAGATTTTAGTAGTCAACAAGTTCTATCATCTTTCTCTCTCACTCTCTCCTTCTCTCTACTCTTTATCTCTCCACTCCCTCTCTCTCTCCCTTCCTCCCTCTCTCTCTCCCTTCCTCCCTCTCTCCCCTCTCTCTCTTCTACTTTTTGGAAAATCTCACAAATTTCAAACTTAGTCAAATTTCAATAATCAGGAGGTCAAATTTATATAATTAGAAAATTTTATTATTTCTCTCTCTATCTCACTCATTTTTATCCCTTACACTCTAGACCTCTCTCTCGCTATCTCTATCCCTTTTTCTAACTCTCTCTCTCCCTTGATCTCAAGAAATCTCTGTCTCTATCTCTATCTCCTTTTCCCTCTAATTCTCTCTACCTCACTTATCTCTCCCTCTCCCACCTTCGCTCTCTACTTGTCTCTATCTCCCTCCCTCCCCCCCTCTCTCTCTCTACCTACCTCCCTCTCCCTCCATCATGCCCTACCCCTCTCTATTTCTCTCTAGCAAACCTCTCTCACCTCCCTCTCTCTCCCTCTCTTCTTCCTTATCTACTCTTTATCTCCCATCTCTCTTTACCTACCTCTACATCCATCAAACTTTACCACTCTCTCTACACCTCTCTCCCTCCCTCCCTCATTCCCTCTCTACTTCTCTCTATCTCACCTCTCTCTCTACCTCTCCATCCATCTCTACTTATCTTTATCTCCTCTCTCCCTCTCTCTACCTACCTCTCCTTCAAACACTCTGTATTTCTCTCTATCTTACCTCTCTCTCCCTCACTACATCTCTCTCCCTTTCTCCCTCCCTCTCTACATATATATATCCCCTCTCCCTCTCTACCTAGCTCTCCATCCATCACAACCTACCACTCTCTCTCCATTACTCTCTATCTAACCTCCCACTCTCTCCATCCATACCTCTCCTTCTCCTTCCCTCTCTACTCTCTACCTCCCTAATCCTTCTCTACCTACTTCTCCATCCATCACTCCCTAAAATTCTCTCTACACCTCTCTATATTGATTCTCTCCCTCCCTCCCTCATTCCCTCTCTACTCTCTCTCTACCTCTCCTTCCCTCTCTAATTATCTTTATCTCCCCTATCCCTCTCTCTCTCTCACTAGATGTCTCCCTCCCTACCTTTTCCCCTATCTGCTCTCTATCTCTCCTCTCCCTCCCTCTACCTCTCTCTCTCACTCTCTCTCACTCCTCCCTTACCCTCTTTCTCTCTCACTCTCTCCTCTTTCTCTCACCATTCTCTCTTTCCCTCTTTGTAACTCTCCACTTCTCTATATGTCACCATTCTCTCTCTACATATCTTTATCTCACCTATCCCTCTTTACCTCTCCCTTCCTCCCCTCTCTCACCCACCCTCCCTCCCCTCTATCTCTATCTCTCTCTACTTCTCTCTATCTCACCTATCCCTCTCTAGCTACATATCCCTCCATCACTCCCTACCACACTCTCTCTATTGCTCTCTATCTCACCTCTCTCTCACCTCCCTCTCTCCCCCTCCATACCTCTCCCTCTACTTCCCTCTCTACTCTCTATCTCCCTAACACCTCTCTACCTGCATCTCCATCCATCACTCCCCACCACTTTCTCTATACCTCTCTATATCTACTATCTCCCTCCCTTATTCTCTCTCTACTTCTCTCTACCTCTTTGTCTTTCTCTAATTATCTTTATCTCCCCTATCCCTCTCTCTCTCCCTACCTTTTCCCCTATCTACTCTCTATCTCTCCTCTCCCTCCCTCTACCTCTATCTCTCACTCTCTCTCACTCCTCCCTCACCCTCTTTCTCTCTCACTCTCTCCTCTATATCTCACCATTCTCTCTTTCCCTCTCTATAACTCTCTCCTTCTCTATATGTCACCATTCTCTCTCTACTTATCTTTATCTCACATATCCCTCTTTACCTCTCCCTTCCTCCCCTCTCTCGCCCACCGTCCCTCCTTCCCTTTATCTCTATCTCTCTCTGCTTCTCTCTATCTCACCTATCCCTCTCTACCTGCATATCCCTCTATCACTCCCTACCAAACTCTCTTTATTTCTCTTTATTTCTCTCTATCTCACCTCTCTCTCACCTCCCTCTCTCTCCCTCCATACCTCTCCCTCCATCTATACTTCCTTATCTACTCTTTATCTCTCATGTATCTCTACCTCTCCTTCCCTCTCTACTTATCTTTATCTCCTCTTTCCCTCCCAACCTCTCTCTCTCTCCCCAATCCCTCCCTCCCCCTATTTCTCTCTCCCCCTATGAGGGTTGAGAGTGTAAGGTTTAGTGTTTAAGGTATAAGGTTGAGGTTATAGGGTTAATTGTATAGGGAATAAGGTTTGGGGTTTAGGATATTAGGTATAAAGGTGAGGGTATATGGTATAGGGATGATGGATGAGGGTTTAGGGTTTAAGGTATAGGGTTGAGGGTTGAGGGTTGAGGGATAGTGTTTAGGGTTGAGGGTATAAGGTTAGGTGTATAGGGTATATGGATTATGGTTTAGGATATTGGGTATATAGTTGAGGGTATTGGGTTGAGGATATTAGGTTTAGGGTTGATGGTTTAGGTTTTAGGATTTATGTACAAGTTTAATGGTTGAGGGTTGAGGTATAATGTTCAGGGTTAAGGGTATGAGGTTAAGTGTATAGGGTATAGGGATTAGGGTTTAGGTTGTAGGGTTAAGGGTATAAGGTATAGGGTTAAGACTTGAGATTGTAGGGTTTTCTGTTTAAGTATAGGGTTGAGGGATAATGTTTATGGTTTAGGGTATAAGGTTGAGGATGTAGGGTAAAGAGATGAGGCTTGAGGGTTGAGGGATAATGTTCAAGGTTGAGGGATAATGTTTATGGTTTAGGGTATAAGGTTGAGGATGTAGGGTAAAGAGATGAGGCTTGAGGGTTGAGGGATAATGTTCAAGGTTGAGGGTATAGGGCTAAGTGTATAGGGTATATGGATTAGGGTTTAGAATAATGGGTATAGGGTTGAGGGTATAGGGTATAGGGATTAGGGTTTAGAATAATGGGTATAGGGTTGAGGGTATTGGGTTTTAGATTGAGGTTTAGGGTTTAGGGTTTAGTGTACAAGGTTGAATGTAGGGTTTAGGTTTTAAGTATAGGGTTGGGGGATGATGTTCAAGGCTTAGGTTATAAGGATGAGCGTATAGGGTATAAGGATGAGGGTTGAATGTGTAGGGTTGAGGTATAGTGTTACAGGTTGGGGGTGTAGGGTTAATTGTATAGAGTATAGGGATTAGGGATTAGAATATTCGGTATAGGGTTGAGGGTATTGGGTTTAGGGTTGAGGTTTAGGGTATAGGGTATAGGGATGAGGATTGAGAGTGTAGGGTTTATGGTTTAAGGTATAGGGTTGAAGGTATAAGGTTAAGTTTATAGGGTATAGGGATTAGGGTTTAGGATATTAGGTATAGAGTTGATGGCATTGGGTTGAAGGTTTAAGGTTAAGTTTATAGGGTATAGGTATTAGGGTTTAAGGGAGAGAGAGAGACCTGAGAGAGCGTGAAATTGGCAACCTAACTTGCCTTGTTTGAAAACATGAGTCCAAGAAATGTAGCCTCTCGGTGATTTACATCATCGAGAGACCCCGTTTCTTGGACCCATTTTTTCAAACAAGCCACTACATTTCCAATTTCACTAAATTAGCAAGCTAGTGGGTGAGAGACCCCATTTGTTGGACCCATTTTTTCAAACAGGCCACTACATTTTCAATTTCACTAAATTAGCAAGCTAATGGGCCCACTAGCTTGCCAATTTGGTGAAATTGGCAACCTAACTTGTCCTATTTGAAAAAATGGGTCCAACAAATGGGGTCTCCCGATGATATAAATCACCTGGAGACCCCATTTCTTGGACCCATTTTTTTCAAACACGCCACTACATT
>CM021100.1:906720859-906740240 GCA_007115665.2 Sequoiadendron giganteum | reverse complement strand
CTCCCCTCTCTCTCTTCTAGTTTTTGGAAGATCTCATAAATTTCAAACGTAGTCAAATTTCAATAATCAGGAGGTCAAATTTCAGTAATCAGAAAATTGTATTATTTCTGTCTCTATCTCACTCATTTTTATCCCTTACACTCTAGACCTCTCTCTCACTATCTCTATAACTTTTTCTGACTCTCTCTCCCTTGATCTCAAGAAATCTCTCTCTCTGTCTCTCTCTCCTTTTCCCTCTAATTCTCTCTACCTCACTTATCTCTCCCTCTCTCCCACCTTCCCTCTCTACTTGTCTCTATCTCCCTCCCCCCTCTCTCTCTCTACCTACCTACCTCTCCCTTCAGCACACCCTACAACTCTGTTCATTTCTCTCTAGCTAACCTCTCTCACCTCCCTCTCTCTCCCTCCATACTTCTCTATCCCTCTCTTCTTCCCTATCTACTCTCTATCTCCCATCTCTCTTTACCTAACTCTACATCCATCAAACCTTACCACTCTCTCTACACCTCTCTCCCTCCCTCCCTCATTCCCTCTCTACTTCTCTCTATCAAACATCTCTCTCTACCTCTCCTTCCATCTCTACTTATCTTTATCTCCTCTCTCCCTCTCTCTACCTACCTCTCCTTCAAACACTCTTTATTTCTCTCTATCTCACCTCTCTCTCCCTCTCTCCCTCCCTCTCTACATATATATATCCCCTCTCCCTCTCTACCTAGCTCTCCATCCATCACAACCTACCACTCTCTCTCCATTACTCTCTATCTAACCACCCACTCTCTCCATCCATACCTCTCCCTCTCCTTCCCTCTCTACTCTCTACCTCCCTAATACTTATCTACCTACTTCACCATCCATCACTCCCTAGCATTCTCTCTACACCTCTCTATATTGATTATCTCCCTCCCTCCCTCATTCCCTCTCTACTCTCTCTCTACCTCTCCTTCCCTCTCTAATTATCTTTATCTCCCCTGTCCCTCTCTCTCTCACACTAGATGTCTCCCTCCCTACCTTTTCCCCTATCTACTCTCTATCTCTCCTCTCCCTCCCTCTATCTCTCTCTCTCTCTCACTCCTCCCTTACCCTCTTTCTCTCTCACTCTCTCCTCTTTATCTCACCATTCTCTCTTTCCCTCTTTGTAACTCTCCACTTCTCTATATGTCTCCTCCATTATCTCTCTACATATCTTTATCTCACCTTTCCCTCTTTACCTATCCCTTCCTCCCCTATCTCACCCACCCTCCCTCCTTCCCTCTATCTCTATCTCTCTCTACTTCTCTCTATCTCACCTATCCCTCCATCACTCCCTACAACACTCTCTCTATTGTTGTCTATCTCACCTCTCTCTCGCCTCCCTCTCTCCCAATCCATACCTCTCCCTCTAATTCCCTCTCTACTCTCTATCTCCCTAATACATCTCTACCTACCTCTCCATCCATCACTCCCCACCACTCTCTCTATACCTCTCTATATCAATTCTCTCCCTCCCTTATTCTCTCTCTACTTCTCTCTACCTCTTTGTCTTTCTCTAATTATCTTTATCTCCCCTAGCCCTCTCTCTCTCACTAGATATCTCTCTCCCTACCTTTTCCCCTATCTACTCTCTATCTCTCCTCTCCCTCCCTCTACCTCTCTCTCTCACTCTCTCTCACTCCTCCCTCACCCTCTTTCTCTCTCACTCTCTCCTCTCTATCTCACCATTCTCTCTTTCCCTCTCTATAACTCTCCTCCTTCTCTATATGTCACCATTATCTCTCTACTTATCTTTATCTCACATATCCCTCTTTACCTCTCCCTTCCTCCCCTCTCTTGCCCACCCTCCCTCCTTCCCTCTATCTCTATCTCTCTCTACTTCTCTCTATCTCACCTATCCCTCTCTACCTGCATATCCCTCTATCACTCCCTACCAAACTCTCTTTATTTCTCTCTATCTCACCTATCTCTCACCTCCCTCTCTCTCCCTCCATACCTCTCCCTCCATCTATACTTCCTTATCTACTCTTTATCTCTCATGTATCTCTACCTCTCCTTCCCTCTCTACTTATCTTTATCTCCTCTTTCCCTCCCAACCTCTCTCTCTCTCCCCAATCCCTCCCTCGCCCTATTTCTCTCTACCCCTATGAGGGTTGAGAGTGTCAAGTTTAGTGTTTAAGGTATAGGGTTGAGGTTATATGGTTAATTGTATAGGGAATAAGGTTTAGGGTTTAGGATATTAGGTATAAAGTTGAGGGTATATGGTATAGGGATGATGGATGAGGTTTTAGGATTTAAGGTATAGGGTTGAGGGTTGAGGGATAGTGTTTAGGGTTGAGGGTATAAGGTTAGGTGTATAGGGTATATGGATTATGGTTTAGGATATTGGGTATATAGTTGAGGGTATTGGGTTGAGGATATTAGGTTTAGAGTTGATGGTTTAGGTTTTAGGATTTATGTACAAGTTTAAGGGTTGAGGGTTGAGGTATAATGTTCAGGGTTAAGGGTATGAGGTTAAGTGTATAGGGTATAGGGATTAGGGTTTAGGTTGTAGGGTTAAGGGTATAAGGTATAGGGTTAAGACTTGAGATTGTAGGGTTTTCTATTTAAGTATAGGGTTGAGGGATAATGTTTATGGTTTAGGGTATAAGGTTGAGGATGTAGGGTAAAGAGATGAGGCTTGGGGGTTGAGGGATAGTGTTCAAGGTTGAGGGTATAGGGCTAAGTGTATAGGGTATATGGATTAGGGTTTAGAATAATGGGTATAGGGTTGAGGGTATAGGGTATATGGATTAGGGTTTAGAATAATGGGTATAGGGTTCAGGGTATTGGGTTTTAGATTGAGGTTTAGTGTACAAGGTTGAATGTAGGGTTTAGGGTTTAAGTATAGGGTTGGGGGATGATGTTCAAGGCTTAGGTTATAAGGTTGAGCGTATAGGGTATAAGGATGAGGGTTGAACGTGTAGGGTTGAGGTATAGTGTTCAAGGTTGGGGGTGTAGGGTTAATTGTATAGAGTATAGGGATTAGGGATAAGAATATTCGATATAGGGTTGAGGGTATTGGGTTTAAGGTTCAGGGTTTAAGGTTTAGGGTATAGAGATGAGGATTTAGAGTGTAGGTTTTATGGTTTAAGGTATAGGGTTGAAGGTATAAGGTTAAGTTTATAGGGTATAGGGATTAGGGTTTAGGATATTAGGTATAGAGTTGATGGCATTGGGTTGAAGGTTTAAGGTTAAGTTTATAGGGTATAGGTATTAGGGTTTAAGGGAGAGAGAGAGACCTGAGAGAGCGTGAAATTGGCAACCTAACTTGCCTTGTTTGAAAACATGAGTCCAAGAAATGTAGCCTCTCGGTGATTTACATCATCGAGAGACCCCGTTTCTTGGACCCATTTTTTCAAACAAGCCACTACATTTCCAATTTCACTAAATTAGCAAGCTAGTGGGTGAGAGACCCCATTTGTTGGACCCATTTTTTCAAACAGGCCACTACATTTTCAATTTCACTAAATTAGCAAGCTAATGGGCCCACTAGCTTGCCAATTTGGTGAAATTGGCAACCTAACTTGTCCTATTTGAAAAAATGGGTCCAACAAATGGGGTCTCCCGATGATATAAATCACCTGGAGACCCCATTTCTTGGACCCATTTTTTTCAAACACGCCACTACATTGCCAATTTCATTGAATTTGCAAGCCGGTGGGCCCACTAGCTTGGCAATTCAGTGAAATTGGTAACCTAACTTGCCTATTTGAAGAAATGGGGTCTCCCAGTGATTTACATCACCGAGAGACCCCATTTTTGGACCCATTTTTTCAAACAAGCCACTACATTTCCAATTTCACTAAATTGGCAAGCTAGTGGGCCCACTAGCTTTCCAATTTGGTGAAATTGGCAACCTAGCTTGTCCTATTTGAAAAAATGGGTCCAATAAATGGGGTCTCTCGATGATGTAGATTTCACTTGTTTGAAAAACAAGACAAGTTAGGTTGCCAATTTCACCAAATTGGAAAGCTAGTGGGCCCACTGGCTTGCCAATTTAGTGAAAATTCCATCAAACCTAATCCCTCAACCCCTATACCCTCCTAATCCTTGAACCCTCAACCCTCAACCCTTAAAATGTAATCCCTCAACCACTATACCTTCTTAATCCCTCAACCCTTAAACCCTAATTTCTCAACCCCTATACCCTCTTAATACCTCAACCCTCAACCCTCAACCCTTAAACACCAATCCCTCAATCCCTCAACCCTCAACCCTTAAACCCTCAACTCTCAACCCCTATACCCTCTTAATCCCTCAAACCTCAACCCTTAAACCCTAATCCCTCAACCCTCAACCCCTAATCCCTTAACCCCTATACCTTCTTAATCCCTCAACTCTCAACCCCTAGACCCTCTTAATCCTTGAACCCTCAACCCTCAACCATCAACCCTTAAACCCTAATCCCTCAACCCCTATACCCTCTTAATCCTTGAACCCTCAACCCTTAAATCGTAATCCCTCAACCCCTATACCTTCTTAATCCCTCAACCCTCAACCCTAAACCCTCAAACCCTAATCCCTCAACCCCTATATCCTCTTAATCCCTCAACCCTCAACCCTTAAACCCTAATACCTCAACCCCTATACCCTCATAATTCATCAACCCTCAACCCTCAACCCTTAAACCATAATCCCTCAACCCTCAACCCTTAAACCATAATCCCTCAACCCCTAAACCCTCTTAATCCATCAACCCTCAACCCTCAACCCTTAAACTGTAATCCCTCAACCCCTAAACCCTAATCCCCTATACCCTCTTAATCCCTCAACCCTCAATCCTCAACCCTTAAACCCTAATCCCTCAACCCCTAAACCCTCATAATCTGTCAACCCTCAACCCTCAACCCTTAAACCCTAATCCCTCAACCCCTATACCTTCTTAATACCTAAACCCTCAACCCTCAACCATTAAACCCTAATCCCTCAACCCCTATACCCTCTTAATCCCTCAACCCTCAACCCTTAAACCATAATCCCTCAATCCCTATACCCTCTTAATCCCTCAACCCTCAACCCTTAAACCCTCAACTCTCAACCCCTATACCCTCTTAATCCCTCAACCCTCAACCCTTAAACCCTAATCCCTCAACCCTCAACCCCTAATCCATTAACCCCTATACCTTCTTAAACCCTAATCCCTCAACCCCTAAACCCTCATAATTCGTCAAACCTCAACCCTCAACTCTTAAACCCTAATCCATCAAACCCTATACCCTCTTAATCCTTGAACCCTCAACCCTCAACCCTCAACCCTTAAACCCTAATACCTCAACCCCTATACCCTCTTAATCCTTGAACCCTCAACCCTCAACCCTTAAATTGTAATCCCTTAACCCCTATACCTTCTTAATCCCTCAACCCTCAACCCTAAACCCTTAAACCCTAATCCCTCAACCCCTATACCCTATGAATCCCTCAACCCTCAACCCTTAAACCCTGATCCCTCAACCCCTATACCCTCATAATCCGTCAACCCTCAACCCTTAAACTATAATCCCTCAACCCCTAAACCCTCTTAATCCATCAAACATCAACCCTCAACCCTTAAACCCTAATCCCTCAACCCCTAAACCCTAATCCCCTATACCCTCTTAATCCATCAACCCTCAATCCTCAACCATTAAACCCTAATCCCTCAACCCCTATACCCTCATAATTCATCATCCCTCAACCCTCAACCCTCAAACCTTAAACCTTAATCCCTCAGCCCCTATACCCTCTTAATCCATCAACCCTCAACCCTCAACCCTCAACCCTCAACCCTTAAACCCTAATCCCTCAATCCATATACCCTCTTAATCCCTCAGGACTCAACCCTTAAACCCTAATCCCTCAACCCCAATACCCTCTTAATCTTTCAACCCTCAACCCTCAACCCTTAAACAATAATCCCTCAACCCTCAACTCTCAACCCTCAACCCTTAAACCCTAATCCCTCAGCCCCTATACCCTCATAATTTGTCAACCCTCAACCCTCAACCCTTAAAACCTAATCCCTCAATCCCTATACCCTCTTAATTCCTCAGCCCTCAACCCGTCTACCCTCTTAATCCATCAACACTCAACCCTTAAACCCTAATCCCTAACCCTCAACCCCTAATCTCTTAACCCCGAGAGATCCTATTTCTTGGACCTATTTTTTCAAAAAGGCCACTATGTTCCCAATTTCATTGAATTGGAAAGCTAGGGTAGAGGGTTTAAGGGTTAATGGTAGAGGGTAGAGGGTTAAGGGTAGAGGGGAGAGAGATAGAAGGAGTGAGTGAGAGAGAGAGATACTTGGGAGAGGGAGAGGGGATAGGAGGGAGAGAATTGAAAGAAAGAGAAAGAGGGAGGGAGTGGGAGAGACATAGAGGATATAGGGTTTAAGGGTTAAAGGGTTAAGTGTTTAGGGTTTACGGTTAAGGGTAGAAAGTAGAGAATTAAGATTTTAAGGGTAAAGGATAGATGGTAGAGGATTAAGGGTAGAGGCGAGAGAGATAGACAAAGTGAGTGAGTGATAGAGAGAAAGACTTGAGAGAGGGAGAGAGAGGAGGAGAGAGAGAGAGTGAGGAAGTGGGAGAGAGATAAAGGGTTTAATGGTTTAAGGGTAAATTTTTTAGGGTTTACGGTTAAGGGTAGAGGGGAAAGAGATAAAGGGAGTGACTAAGAGAGAGACCTAAGAGAGGGAGAGGGGGTAGGAGGGAGAGGGTTGAGAGAGAGAGTGAGGGAGGGAGTGGGAGAGATATAGAGGGAGGGAGGTGTTGGTTCTCAAAAACGTTGCTTTCAATGAACCATGAGAGGTTGCCAAACTCTCAATAAGTTGTTGGTCAACTAACAAGGCCAACCTATATGGTTGAACCCTCTACTCTTAAGGCTCTGCTAGACCTAGGTGAATGAACCTATATTTGTGACACAGATTTTGAATTTTACTTTTCCTACTTGATCTAACTATCCACAAATGGCAATTTGATAGTGGAAAGAAAATGATCCTAACTTGGTGTGAATTGTATAAGGTATGAATTAATATGTTTAAAAAGATGTCAAATGGAATGGACAGATCTAATGTAATCTAAATAGGGGAGACCAGTGCCTTGTTGGGTAAAATGGAGTCAAATGAAATCTTTAAAAGAATGGTTTCTATCTGGCAGGGATTCTAATTATTTGGCATATGGTATTTAGTCTATAACTTGTATAAACATGCAAGGATGTAATTATCAAACTCTTCTTAATGATCCAAATGATAATTTCTAGATTAAAATGAATAATTTGAAGGAATTAATCTTTGCTTGAAAGAACCAACCAATCACATCACACAAATACAACAAATGTGTATTGATAAACTGAGAATATACTTGATATGTCAATTTAAATAATAAAGAAACATCAACCTTGGAGACAACTTGATAATATTCCAATTAATTTCAACAAATAATTGATACTAGAATAGTGCCACAACATTAAATTTTATTCATTTGATCCTTCAAAATTTATACATGCATCATAGTCTCCTTGAATATCATTCTGAAAATATTTACAGCAATCTTCCTCCTTTTTTTTTTTTTTACAATTTTACAAATACTTATACATTTCAGATCATGGGTCATGACCCTTCATTTTTTGGTTATGGTCGTTTAAATTTTTCATAGTTTAAATAAAACATTTTAATTAACTGCCCTGTCGGCAAATTAATTTTTTTAACTATAGTTGGGCTTTTAATTTCACGTTATACCTTTTCCCACCTTTTAAATTTTTAATTTTACTGCGTTCTTTTATATTTACCGCTCTACCATGGGCCTTGACTTTTCTCCCACGGTATGGCGGTGCCCGACCCCATTTTGACCATCGCAATCATCATAGTCATTTACCGCACTACCACGATCAATATATCGGCTGTGTGTAGTATAGCGGTAACCGCTAACCGCTATTTCCATCGCTTCCATCACTATTACCGCATTACCATGGTCTGTATTCAAACCCTCTGTGGTATCGTGGTATATGTCTTCGTTGCTCTATTGACTACTCCCTTAGCCTCTTACCGCACTACCGCGGTCACTAGCTTGGCCATCACGGTACAACGGTATATATCTTCATTGTTACCCTTGCTGTCTGTTGACCGCTACTATGGCCACCGCGGTCTATGCTTAGACCGTGTGTGATAGCACGGTAGATATATAATGCCAACCTGTTAACTACCATCGGCACACCATAGGCCCTTTGTGGGAGGCCACGGTAAAGCGATCAAAGCTCATATAATGAAATTTAAAGATGCGGTAAGGTTTAGAAATTATTTTTGGCCCTTTTAAATGGCGGTAAAGCTGAATTTTTCATAAGAAGGTAGTGAAATATAAGAAAATAAATGGGGGAAAGGTATAGAAAATGGTTTAATGATTTTATGGGATAGATAATGAAAATGCAAGGCATGAGTAGAAATTTCCTACGCTTTTGATGGATTTTTATGGAAAAGAAATAGGAAAATCTAGGGAGTTTTTTGTGGGAAATTTTAGTTCTAACAGGAGGGTTAAGGGTAGAGGGTAGAGATTTTAAGGGTTAAGGGTTAAGGGTATAGGGTTAAGGGTTTAAGGATTTAGGGTTTGAGGGTTAAGGGTAGAGGGTTTAGGGTAGAGAGGAGAGAGATAGAGGGAGTGAGAGAGAGGTGAGATAGAGAGAAATAAAGAGAGTTTGGTAGGGAGTGATAGAGGGATATGCAGGTAGAGAGGGATAGGTGATATAGAGAGAAGTAGAGAGAGATAGAGATACAGGGAAGGAGGGAGGTTGGGCGAGAGAGGGGAGGAAGGGAGAGGTAAAGAGGGATATGTGAGATAAAGATAAGTAGAGAGAGAATTGTGACATATAGAGGAGAGAGTTATAGAGAGGGAAAGAGACAATGGTGAGATAGAGAGGAGAGAGTGAGAGAGAAAGAGGGTGAGGAAGGAGTGAGAGAGAGTGAGAGAGAGAGGTAGAGGGAGTGAGAGGAGAGATAAAGACTAGATAGAGGAAAAGGTAGGGAGAGAGATATCTAGTGAGAGAGAGAGGGCTAGGGGAGATAAAGATAATTAGAGAAAGACAAAGAGGTAGAGAGAAGTAGAGAGAGAATCGGTATAGAGAGGTATAGAGAGAGTGGTGGGGAGTGATGGATGGAGAGGTAGGTAGATAGGTATTAGGGAGATAGAAAGTAGAGAGGTAAGTAGAGGGAGAGGTATGGAGGGGAAGAGAAGGAGGTGAGAGAGAGGTGATATAGAGAGAAATAGAGAGAGTGTTGTAGGGAGTGATGGAGGGATATGTAGCTAGAGAGGGATAGGTGAGATAGAGAGAGGTAGAGAGAGATAGAGATAGAGGGAAGGAGGGAGGATGGGTGAGATAGGGGAGGAAGGGAGAGGTAAAGAGGGATAGGTGAGATAAATATATGTAGAGAGAGAATGGTGACATATAGAGAAGTGGAGAGCTACAAAGAGGGAAAGAGAGAATGGTGAGATAAAGAGGAGAGAGTGAGAGAGAAAGAGGGTAAGGGAGGAGTGAGAGAGAGTGAGAGAGAGAGGTAGAGGAAGGGAGAGGAGAGATAGAGAGTAGATAGGGTAAAACGTAGGGAGGGAGACATCTAGTGAGAGAGAGAGAGGGGGATAGGGGAGATACAGATAATTAGAGAGGGAAGGAGAGGTAGAGAGAGAGCAGAGAGGGAATGAGGGAGGGAGGGAGAGAATCAATATAGAGAGGTGTAGAGAGAATGTTAGGGAGTGATGGATGGAGAAGTAGGTAGAGAAGGATTAGGGAGGTAGAGAGTAGAGAGGGAAGGAGAGGGAGAGGTATGGATGGAGAGAGTGGGAGGTTAGATAGAGAGTAATGGAGAGAGAGTGGTAGGTTGTGATGGATGGAGAGCTAGGTAGAGAGGGAGAGGGGATATATATATGTAGAGAGGGAGGGAGAGAGGGAGAGGGAGAGAGAGGTGAGATAGAGAGAAATAAAGAGTGTTTGAAGGAGAGGTAGGTAGAGAGAGGGAGAGAGGAGATAAAGATAAGTAGAGATGGAAGGAGAGGTAGAGAGAGGTGAGATAGAGAGAAGTAGAGGGAGTGAGTGAGGAGAGACTTGAGAGAGGGAGAGGAGGTAGGAGGGAGAGACTTGATATTGTAGGGTTTTCCATTTAAGTATAGGGTTGAGGGTATAAGGTATAAGGTAGAAGGTTTAAATGGAAAACCCTACAATCTCAAGTCTCTCCCTCCCTACAATCTCACTCAATCCCTCTATCTCTCTCCTCTCTACCCTTAACCCTAAAGGTATAGGGTTAAGGGTAGAGGGGAGATGGTTAAGGTATTGTAGACTTGAGATGGAAAACCCTACAATCTCAAGTCTCTCCCTCCTACCTCCTCTCCCTCTCTCAAGTCTCTCTCTCACTCACTCCCTCTATCTCTCTCCCACTCCCTCCCTCTCTCTCTCTTAAGTCTCTCCCTCCTACTACCTCTCCCTCTCTTAGGTCTCTCTCTCTCACTCACTCCCTCTATCTCTCTCCCCTCTACCCTAAACCCTCTACCCTCTACCCTTAACCCTTAAACCCTAAATCCTTAAACCCTTAACCCTCTACCCTTAACCCTTAACCCTTAAAATCTCTACCCTCTACCCTTAACCACTCCCTCCCTCTATATCTCTCCCACTCCCTCCCTTCTCTCTCTCTCAACCCTCTTCCTCCTACCCCCTCTCCCTCTCTTAGGTCTCTCTCTCAGTCACTCCCTCTATCTCTCTCCCCTCTACCCTTAACCGTAAACCCTAAAAAATTTACCCTTAAACCATTAAACCCTTTATCTCTCTCCCACTCCCTCACTCTCTCTCTCTCAAGTATCTCTCTCCTACTCTCTCTCCCTCTCTCAATTCTCTCTCTCTCACTCACTCACTTTTTCTATCTCTCTCCCCTCTACCCTTAATCCTCTACCATCTACCCTTTACCCTTAAACTCTTAATTCTCTACCCTCTACCCTTAACCGTAAACCCTAAACACTTAACCCTTAAACCCTCTATCCTCTATCTCTCTCCCACTCCCTCCCTCTTTCTCTTTCTTTCAAGTCTCTCCCTCCTATCCCCTCTCCCTCTCCCAAGTATCTCTCTCTCACTCACTCACTCCTTCTATCTCTCTCCCCTCTACCCTTAACCCTCTACCCTCTACCACTAACCCTTAAACCCTCTACCCCAGCTTTCCAATTCGATGAAATTGGGAACGTAATGGCCTATTTGAAAAAATAGGTCCAAGAAATAGGGTCTCTCGGTGATTCATTTCTTGGACCCATTCTTTCAAATAAGCAAGTTAGGTTTGCTAATTTTTTATCAAATTGCCAAGCTAGTGGGCCCACTAGCTTTCCAATTCGGTGAAATTAGCAAAGTAGTGGTCTGTTTAAAAAAATGGGGTCTCTCTGTGATTTACATCACCAAATCACCGGAGACCCCATTTTTTCAAACAAGACAAGTTAGGTTATCAATTTCACCAAATTGGCAAGTTAGTGGGCCCACTAGCTTGCCAATTCAGTGAAATTGGAAATATAGTGGCCTATTTGAAAAAATGGGTCCAAGAAATGGGGTCTCTCAGTGATGTAAATCACCGGGAGACCCCATTTCTTTGGCCCATTTCTTCAGATAGGCAAGCTAGGTTGTCAATTTCACTGAATTGCCAAGCTAGTGAGCCCACTGGCTTGCCAATTCAGTGAAATTGGCAATGTAGTGGCCTGTTTGAAAAAATGGGTCCAAGAAATGGGGTCTCCCGATGATGTAGAGCACCGAGAGACCCCATTCCTTGGACCCATTTTTTCAAATGAGACAAGTTAGGTTGCAAATTTCACCAAATTTGCAAGCTAGTGGGCCCACTAGCTTGCCAATTTAGTGAAGTTGGAAATGTAGTGGCCTGTTTGAAAAAATGGGTCCAAGTAATGAGGTCTCTCGGTGATTTACATCACCGAGAGACCCCATTACTTGGACCCATTTTTTCAAACAAGCAAGTTAGGTTGTCAAATTCATTGAATTGCCAAGCTAGTGGGCCCACTAGCTTGCCAATTCAGTGAAATTGGCAATGTAGTGGCTTGTTTGAAAAACTAGGTCCAAGAAATGGGGTCTCCCGGTGATGTAAATCATCGAGAGACCCCATTTCTTGGACCCATTTTTTCAAACAGGACAAGTTAGGTTGTCAATTTCACCAAATTGGAAAACTAGTGGGCCCACTAGCTTACCAATTTAGTGAAATTGGAAATGGTGTGGCTTGTTTGAAAAAATGGGTCAAGAAATGGGGTCTCTGAATGATGTAAATCACTGGGAGACCCCATTTCTTGAAATAGGCAAGTTAGGTTACCTATTTCACTGAATTGCCAACCTACTGGGCCCACCGACTTGCTATTTCAGTGAAATTGGCAATGTAGTGGCCTGTTTGAAAAAATGGGTCCAAGAAATGGGGTTTCACAGTGATGTAAATCACCGGGATACCCCATTTCTTGGACCCATTTTTTCAAACAAGACAAGTTAGGTTGCCGATTTCACCAAATTTGCAAGCTAGTGGGCCCACTAGCTTGCCAATTTAGTGAAATTGGAAATGTGGTGGTCTGTTTGAAAAAATGGGTCCAAGAAATGGGCAAATCACTGAGAGGCCCCATTTCTTGGACCCATTTTTTCAAACAGGCAAGTTAAGTTGCCAAATTCACCGAATTACCAAGCTAGTGGGCCAACTAGCTTGCCAATTCAGTGAAATTGGCAATGTAGTGGCCTGTTTGAAAAACAATGGGTCCAAGAAATGGGGTCTCCAGGTGATTTACGTCATCGGGAGACCCCATTTCTTGGACCCATTTTTTCAAAAAGGACAAGTTAGGTTGCCAATTTCACCAAATGAGCAAGCTATTGGGCCCACTAGCTTGCCAATTTAGTGAAATTGGAAATGTAGTGGCTTGTTTGAAAAAATGGGTCCAAGAAATGGGGTCTCTCGATCATGTAAATCACCGAGAGACCCCATTTTTTCAAACAGGGCAAGTTAGGTTTCCAATTTCACCAAATTGGCAAGCTAGTGGGCCCACTAGCTTGCTAATTCAGTGAAATTGGCAATATAGTTGCCAATTTCACCCTCTCTCAGGTCTCTCTCTCTCTCCCCTAAACTCTAATCCCTATACCCTATAAACTTAACCTTAAACCTTCAACCCAATGCCATCAACTCTATACCTAATATCCTAAACCCTAATCCCTATACCCTATAAACTTAACCTTATACCTTCAACCCTATACCTTAAACCATAAATGCTACACTCTCAATCCTCATCCCTATACCCTATACCCTAAACCCTAAACATTATCCCTGAACCCTGAACCCTATAATTAAACACTAAATCCTACATTAAACCTTGTACCCTAAACCTTAAACCCTCAACCCTAAACCCAATACCCTCAACCCTATACCGAATATTCTAATCCCTAATCCCTATACTCTATACAGTTAACCCTACACCGCCAACCTTGAACACTATACCTCAACTCTACACCTTCAACCCTCATCTGTATACCCTATACGCTCAACCTTATAACCTAAGCCTTGAACATAATCCCCCAACCCTATACTTAAACCCTAAACCCTACATTCAACCTTGTACACTAAACCCTAAACCCTAAAACCTCAATGTGAAACCCAATACCCTCAACCCTATACCCATTATTCTAAACCCTAATCCCTATACCCTATACAATTAGCCCTATATCCTCAACCCTATACCCATTATTCTAAACCTTGATCCCTATACCCTATACACTTAGCCCTACACCCTCAACCTTGAACACTATCCCTCAACCCTCAAGCCTCATCTCTTTAGCCTACATTCTCAACATTATACCCTAAACCTATCCTATCCCTCTTTACCTCAACCTTCCTCCCCTATCTCACCCACCCTCCCTCCTTCCCTCTATCTCTATCTCTCTCTACTTCTCTCTATCTCACCTATCCCTCTCTAGCTACATATCCCTCCATCACTCCCTACAACACTCTCTCTATTTCTCTCTATATCACCTCTCTCTCACATCCCTCTCTTCCCCTCCATACCTCTCCCTCTACTTACCTCTCTACTCTCTATCTCCCTAATACCTGTCTACCTACCTCTCCATCCATCACTCCCCACCACTCTCTCTATACCTCTTTATACCAATTCTCTCCCTCCCTTATTCTCTCTCTACTTCTCTCTACCTCTTTGTCTTTCTCTAATTATCTTTATCTCCCCTAGCCCTCTCTCTCTCACTAGATATCTCTCTCCCTACCTTTTCCCCTATCTACTCTCTATCTCTCCTCTCCCTCCCTCTACCTCTCTCTCTCACTCTCTCTCACTCCTCCCTCACCCTCTTTCTCTCTCACTCTCTCCTCTCTATCTCACCATTCTCTCTTTCCCTCTCTATAACTCTCTCCTTCTCTATATGTCACCATTCTCTCTCTACTTATCTTTATCTCACATATCCCTCTTTACCTCTCCCTTCCTCCCCTCTCTCGCCCAACCTCCCTCCTTCCCTCTATCTCTATCTCTCTCTACTTCTCTCTATATCACCTATCCCTCTCTACCTGCATATCCCTCTATCACTCCCTACCAAACTCTCTTTATTTCTCTCTATCTCACCTCTCTCTCACTCCCTCTATCTCTCTCCCCTCTACCCTAAACCCTCTACCCTTAACCCTTAAACCCTAAATCCTTAAACCCTTAACCCTTAAAATCTCTACCCTCTACCCTTAACCCTCCTGTTAGAACTGAAATTTCCCACAAAAAACTCCCTAGATTTTCCTATTTATTTTCCATAAAAATCCATCAAAAGCGTAGGAAATTTCTACTCATGCCTTGCATTTTCATTATCTATCCCATAAAATCAATAAAACATTTTCTATACCTTGCCCCCATTTATTTTCTTATATTTCACTACCTTCTTATGAAAAATTCAGCTTTACCGCCATTTAAAAGGGCCAAAAATAATTTCTAAACCTTACCGCATCTTTAAATTTCATTATATGAGCTTTGACCGCTTTACTGTGGCCTCCCACAAAGGGCCTATGGTATGGCGATGGCGGTTAGCAGGCTGGTGTTATATGTCTATCGCGCTATCGCACACGGTCTAAGCATAGACCGCGGTGGCCACGGTAGCGGTCAACAGACGGCAAGGGTAACAACGAAGATATATACCATTGTACCATGATGGCCAAGCTAGTGACCGCGGTAGCGCGGTAAGAGGCTAAGGGAGCAGTCAATAGAGAAACGAAGACATATACTGTGATACTGCAAAGGGTCTGAATACAGACCACGGTAATGCGGTAACAGTGATGGAAGCGATGGAAATAGCGGTTAGCGGTTACCACTATACTACACATAGCTGATATATTGACCGTGGTAGCGCGGTAAATGACTATGATGACTACGACAGTCAAAATGGGGTTGGGCACTGCCATACCATGGGAGAAAAGTCAAAGCCCGTGGTAGAGCGGTAAATATAAAAGATCGCAGTAAAATTCAAAATTTAAAAGCCGGGAAAAGGTATAACGTGAAATTAAAAGCCAAACTATAGTTTAAAAAATTAATTTGCCAATAGGGCAGTTAATTAAAATGTTTTATTTAAACGATGAAAAATTTAAACGACCATAACCACAAAATGAAGCGTCGTGACCCATTATCTGAAATGTATAAGTATTTGTAAAATTGTAAAAAAAAAAAAGGAGGAAGATTGCTGTAAATATTTTCAGAATGATATTCAAGGAGACTATGATGCATGTATAAATTTTGAAGGATCAAATGAATAAAATTTAATGTTGTGGCACTATTCTAGTATCAATTATTTGTTGAAATTAATTGGAATATTATCAAGTTGTCTCCAAGGTTGATGTTTCTTTATTATTTAAATTGACATATCAAGTATATTCTCAGTTTATCAATACACATTTGTTGTATTTGTGTGATGTGATTGGTTGGTTCTTTCAAGCAAAGATTAATTCCTTCAAATTATTCATTTTAATCTAGAAATTATCATTTGGATCATTAAGAAGAGTTTGATAATTACATCCTTGCATGTTTATACAAGTTATAGACTAAATACCATATGCCAAATAATTAGAATCCCTGCCAGATAGAAACCATTCTTTTAAAGCTTTCATTTGACTCCGTTTTACCCAACAAGGCACTGGTCTCCCCTATTTAGATTACATTAGATCTATCCATTCCATTTCACATCTTTTTAAACATATTAATTCATACCTTATACAATTCACACCAAGTTAGGATCATTTTCTTTCCACTATCAAATTGCCATTTGTGGATAGTTAGATCAAGTAGGAAAAGTAAAATTCAAAATTTGTGTCACAAATATAGTTTCACCCACCTAGGTCTAGCATAGCCTTAAGAGTAGAGGGTTCAACCATACAGGTTGGCCTTGTTAGTTTACCAACAACTTATTGAGAGTTTGGCAGCCTCTCATGGTTCATTGAAAGCAACATTTTTGAGAACCAACACCTCCCTCCCTCTATATCTCTCCCACTCCCTCCCTCACTCTCTCTCTCAACCCTCTCCCTCCTACCCCCTCTCCCTCTCTTAGGTCTCTCTCTCAGTCACTCCCTCTATCTCTCTCCCCTCTACCCTTAACCGTAAACCCTAAAAAATTTACCCTTAAACCATTAAACCCTTTATCTCTCTCCCACTCCATCACTCTCTCTCTCTCAAGTATCTCTCTCCTACTCTCTCTCCCTCTCTCAAGTCTTTCTCTCTCACTCACTCACTTTGTCTATCTCTCTCCCCTCTACCCTTAATCCTCTACCATCTACCCTTTACCCTTAAAATCTTAATTTTGTACCCTCTACCCTTAACCGTAAACCCTAAACACTTAACCCTTTAACCCTTAAACCCTATATCCTCTATCTCTCTCCCACTCCCTCCCTCTTTCTCTTTCTTTCAATTCTCTCCCTCCTATCCCCTCTCCCTCTCCCAAGTATCTCTCTCTCTCACTCACTCCTTCTATCTCTCTCCCCTCTACCCTTAACCCTCTACCCTCTACCATTAACCCTTAAACCCTCTACCCTAGCTTTCCAATTTGATGAAATTGGGAACATAGTGGCATGTTTGAAAAAATAGGTCCAAGAAATCGGGTCTCTCGGGGTTAAGGGATTAGGGGTTGAGGGTTAAGGGATTAGGGTTTAAGGGTTGAGTGTTGATGGATTAAGAGGGTAGAGGGGTTGAGGGCTGAGGAATTAAGAGGGTATAGGGATTGAGGGATTAGGTTTTAAGGGTTGAGGGTTGAGGATTGACAAATTATGAGGGTATAGGGTTTGAGGGATTAGGGTTTAAGGGTTGAGGGTTGAGAGTTGAGGGTTGAGGTTTGAGAGTTGAGGGTTGAGGGGTTAAGGGATTATTGTTTAAGGGTTGAGGGTTGAGGGTTGAAAGATTAAGAGGGTATTGGGGTTGAGGGATTAGGGTTTAAAGGTTGAGGGCTGAGGGATTAAGAGGGTATATGGATTGAGGGATTAGGGTTGAGGGTTGAGGGTTGAGGGTTGAGGGATTAAGAGGGTATAGGGGTTGAGGGATTAGGTTTCAAGGTTTGAGGGTTGAGGGTTGAGGGTTGAGGGTTGATGAATTATGAGGGTATAGGGGTTGAGGGATTAGGGTTTAAGGGTTGAGGATTGAGGGTTGATGGATTAAGAGGGTATAGGGAATTATGGTTTAGGGGTTGAGGGATTAGGGTTTAAGGGTTGAGGGTTGATGTTTGATGGATTAAGAGGGTTTAGGGGTTGAGGGATTATAGTTTAAGGGTTGAGGGTTGAAGGTTGAGGGTTGAGGGTTGATGGATTATGAGGGTATAGGGGTTGAGGGATTAGGGTTTAAGGGTTGAGGGTTGAGGGATTCATAGGGTATAGGGGTTGAGGGATTAGGGTTTAAGGGTTTAGGGTTAAGGGTTGAGGGATTAAGAAGGTATAGGGGTTGAGGGTTGAGGGTTCAAGGATTAAGAGGGTATAGGGGTTGAGGTATTAGGTTTTAAGGGTTGAGGGTTGAGGGTTCAAGGATTAAGAGGGTATAGGGGTTGATGGATTAGGGTTTAAGGGTTGAGGGTTGAGGTTTGATGGATTATGAGGGTTTAGGGGTTGAGGGATTAGGGTTTAGTTGTTGAGGGATTAGGGGTTGAGGGTTGAGGGTTGAGGGATTAGGTTTTAAGGGTTGAGGGTTGAGGGATTAAGAGGGTATAGGGGTTGAGAGTTGAGGGTTTAAGGGTTGAGGGTTGAGGGATTAAGAGGGTATAGGGATTGAGGGATTAGGGTTTAAGGGTTGAGGGTTGAGGGATTAAGAGGGTATAGGGGTTGAGGGATTAGGGTTTAATGGTTGAGGAGGGTTAAGGGTTGAGGTATTAAGAAGGTATAGGGGTTGAGGGATTAGGGTTTAAGGTTTGAGGGTTGAGGGTTGAGGGTTGACATATTATGAGGGTTTAGGGGTTGAGGGATTAGGGTTTAAGGGTTGAGGATTGAGGGTTGAGGGATTAAAAGGGTATAGGTGATTAGGGTTTAGGGGTTGAGGGATTAGGGTTTAAGGGTTGAGGGTTGAGGGTTGATGGATTAAGAGGGTTTAGGGGTTGAGGGTTGATGAATTATGAGGGTATAGGGGTTGAGGGATTAGGGTTTAAGGGTTGAGGTTGAGGGATTAAAGAGGGTATAGGGGTTGAGGGATTAGGAGTTTGAGGTTTAGGGTTGAGGGTTGAGGGATTAAGAAGGTATAGGGGTTGAGGGATTATGGTTTAAGGGTTGACGATTCAAGGATTAAGAGGGTATAGGGGTTGAGGGATTAGGGTTTAAGGGTTGATGGTTGAGGGTTGAGGCTTCAAGGATTAAGAGGGTATAGGGGTTGAGGGATTAGGGTTTAGGGGTTGAGAGTTGAGGGATTAAGAAGGTATAGGGGTTAAGGGATTAGGGGTTGAGGGTTCAGGGATTAGGGTTTAAGGGTTGAGGTTTGAGGGATTAAGAGGGTATAGGGGTTTAGAGTTGAGGGTTTAAGGGTTGAGGGTTGAGGGATTAAGAGGGTATAGGGATTGAGGGATTAGTGTTTAAGGGTTGAGGGTTGAGGTATTAAGATGGTATAGGGGTTGAGAAATTAGGGTTTAAGGGTTGAGGGTTGAGGGTTGAGGGATTAAGAAGGTATAGTGGTTGAGGGATTACATTTTAAGGGTTGAGGGTTGAGGGATTAGGTTTGATGGAATTTTCACTAACTTGGCAAGCTAGTGGGCCCAATAGCTTTCAAATTTGGTGAAATTGGAAACCTAACTTGTCTTGTTTTTCAAACAAGTGAAATTTACATCACTGAGAGACCCCATTTCTTGGACCCATTTTTTCAAACAGGACAAGTTAGGTTGCCAATTTCATCAAATTGGAAAGCTAGTGGGCCCACTA
>CM021100.1:906531977-906720497 GCA_007115665.2 Sequoiadendron giganteum | reverse complement strand
AAATGGGGTCTCTCGGTGATTTACATCATCGAAAGACCCCATTTTTTGCACCCATTTTTTCAAACAGGAAAGTTAGGTTGTCAATTTCACCGAATTGCCAAGCTAGTGGGCCCACTAGCTTGCCAATTCAGTGAAATTGGCAATGTAGTGGCCTGTTTGAAAAAAATGGGTCCAAGAAATGGGGTCTCTAGGTGATTTACATCATCAAGAGACCCCATTTCTTGGACCCATTTTTTCAAATAGGACAAGTTAGGTTGCCAATTTAGTGAAATTGAAAATGTAGTGGCCTGTTTGAAAAAATGGGTCCAAGAAATGGGGCCCACTAGCTTGCCAATTTAGTGAAATTGGAAATGTAGTGGCCTGTTTGAAAAAATGGGTCCAAGAAATGGGGTCTCTCGATGATGTAAATCACCGAGAGACTCCATTTCTTGGACCCATTTTTTCAAACAGGGCAAGTTAGGTTGCCAATTTCACCAATTTGGCAAGCTAGTGGGCCCACTAGCTTGCTAATTCGATGAAATTGGCAATATAGTTGCCAATTTCACCCTCTCTCAGGTCTCTCTCTCTCCCCTAAACCCTAATCCCTATACCCTATAAAATTAACCTTAAACCTTCAACCCAATGCCATCAACTCTATACCTAATATCCTAAACCCTAATCCCTATACCCTATAAACTTAACCTTATACCTTCAACCCTATACCTTAAACCATAAACCCTACACTCTAAATCCTCATCCCTATACCCTAGACCTTAAACCCTCAACCCTAAACCCAATACCCTCAACCCTATACTGAATATTCTAATCCCTAATCCCTATACTCTATACAATTAACCCTACACTCAATAATTAGGAGGTCAAATTTTAGTAATTAGAAAATTGTATTATTTCTCTCTCTATCTCACTCATTTTTATCTCTTACACTCTAGACCTCTCTCTCACTATCTCTATCCCTTTTTCTGACTCTCTCTCTCTCCCTTGATCTCAATAAATCTCTCTCTATCTCTCTCCTTTTCCCTCTAATTCTCTCTACCTCACTTATCTCTCCCTCTCTCCCACCTTCCCTCTCTACTTGTCTCTATCTCCCTCTCCTATAACGAATCTGATTTCCTCCTTTTATCCCTGTTGATTTCTCTTTAAAATTTGAGAATTGATTCCCTAGAGACTTTGGGGAGATCCTAAATCTCACTTCAAAAGAGAAATCATCCTTTTGATCCGTAATTTTTCAGCTTGTTATTTTGTGATGAAATATGATACAAATAGAGCCTTTTGATACACAAATGAAACAACTCACTAGAACTTCCACTATGGTATGATTCCTTAATTTCCTTGGTTTCTTTGGTAGATTTAGATTAATGTGGTGATATATAGATGATAAAAGCCTCTGTTGATAATTATTTTTCCAACTTCAATTAGGCCTCATTACATTGAGTAGAAAAAATAAACAACTACACAATTTTTTCAAGTGAAATAGAATATAGAGTGGCAATGGAAAATATTGGGATATGAAATATTTTTACTTGAGCTTGGTCTTGCACAATATTTTTTTAACTACATTACATTGTGATAATCAAAGTCTTATAAAATTTGTAGACAATCTAGTTTTTCATAACAAACCAAAGCATATTGAAATTAATGTTCATCAAATTTGAGTCCTTGTTCAAGACAACATTATCATTTATAATTTTATGTTAATTTTTATCGTTTTGCTATTTATTTCCTACTATTTTGATTTTTTACTGCCCTATTATTTTTTGGGTATTTTAAACCTTATGGTTGCATTATTCTTAACTAAATTGGCATGTGAAATGTCAATAATGAAGTCATGTGCAAGCTTCAAGAAACTCTACCAAAGTAGATATCTATTAAAAACCAAATAAAGTTCATGTGTCATGTATTAAAAAATGTATGCTTCAAGATTCATTTCTAAACATAGAAATTAGAATATATTGGATAAATTATCATTGAGATAATATTTTAAATCATGTTTATAATATAAAATTCCAACATTAGATGGGTTTATATAAAATCTTGTATCAGTTAAATATAAAAAAATTCTATAAGAAATATAATCCAATATTTAATTAAAAGTAGTAATGCATACTAATTAAAATTCGTAAAGGGTAGCAATAATAGAATGTTGTCATTAAAGAGTATCTAAATACATTTTATAAAATATAAATATATTTTAGTAGGAGTGTGGATTTAATGACCATCACTTATGACTTAAAAATACTACTTTAAATCTTATTTTTGACTTTCGAATGATAAAAACACTGTCTTTCTACATTTTAACCGGATCAATAAGAACTTTGAGGACTCATTTCCTAGCCCTCTTTTCATGATATGAAAATCTATCTCCAAATATATAAAAGCTTTGAACTCCTCTACCAAGATTGAAGTATAAATTCTACCAATCAGGTAAAATATTATTTAGATTAAAAAATTCCCATGTTAATTCCTTAAGCAATTGGTCAAGAAGGTTATTGATATGACTTAATGCCTCTTCTTATGAACATTCTAGATGATCCTTCATATAGCAAAAAACTATTGAGGTTTTCTGTCCATGGAGCTTATTGTCCTTCATAACCATAAAAAGTATGTTAATATTGTAAGAATAACTAAATTTCTATATATATTTAATCATCAAATTAAAATAGAAGGAAATAAACTTGGAAATCATGAGCATCATCAACTAAGCATCCAGTCAACCATATGAGATCATAGAATCTTAATTTATCTAGAAACATCTTCTCAATAACATCATCTGCTAACTTAGGAACTGCTAAGAGGATAGGGTCCAATGATGATAGTCCACTTGCTCCAGTTGTTGCAACAACTTTAATGTACTCATTGTAGGTTGGAACATATTGGATTTCTTTCTATTGTGCTTGATTTAAACTAGCTTCATTATAATTTGCCCACTGAAACACAATATCCTTAAAGTGTTAAAGTCAATTTTATGATTTTCTTTCATGATCAGTATAGTTATTCTATCTTTTAGAATTATGATAATAAATTTCTTGAAAAAATATTGCATATAAAAAACTAATAAATATGCATAATTTTTTTGGTGCATGTAATGATTTGTAATTCTTATTTATAGGAAATCTTAATTAAATTATTGGTTATAATTCTATTTTTCTATATAATGTATGAATTAAAAGAAAAAATGTTTTCAACTATAAATATATTGGGAAGCATACATACCACTTTTGTAATAAATGACATCATGTCCCGTCCTTATTTTTTGGTTGCCTCATTTTCCAATTCATGTATTGTCTTAAAACTAAATTGCACAATTTTCTTAAAATTATCTGGAATATTTTGTATAATGAAAATATCCCAACCTTGAACAATGGCCTTAGTAATAAGTTCAACTTTCTCAAGTACTAAGTAATCATCAAAAATATCATCCAACAAAGAGACAATAGTTGATGCTTTTTCCAAAGCCATTCAACTACTACCAAACTCTGCATCATCTGCAACACTAACTCCCAACAAATAATATTCAATCGAACACTCTCTAACTACAATCAATTTTGAGAGCCCAAAATCTTCCCACCAACTCCAATGAAAATTAAGAAAATTATTATTTTTAAATGTAAAATAAAACAATTTTTAAGCATTGTATAAATCATTATGAAATAAATTTGAGCATTAACCTAAGACAAGCTATTATCTTTAACTACATAATATACTAGATGTTGACCTACAAAACATAGGTGCTTAAGTACGTGAACGTGAATCAAATAATTAAACAGTTATCTTAACAAGTGACATGATAAAAAATGGTATGCAAATTATTATGATGTAAAACCTAATATGAATATATAAATTAAGAAGTTTGAAGATATGATTCATTATTCAATTTTCTGCAGCTTAATAATTACCTAGAGAGTTTCTTCATCTCTATCTTGTATATATATTGCAATGTATTGAAATCCAATTTGACCAACTCTAAAAGAATTTTGTCCTTCAACTTGAAAAATAAAAATAAGAAAATCTTATAATTGACTTTTACAAAATAATGACAATTCGAAACTTAAAAAACTCTTTTTTACAATAATATTGTGTAAATCTTACCTTAAATTATCTAATTCATATATTTCTATATAACTTCGTACCTCCCTTATAGAAAAAGTACAAGGCCATTCATATAAAACTGCGTACTCAGCCTGCAAAATTAAAAAGAAAAAGATAATTTAATATTTAAGTTTATTCTTGTGTAACCTGTACCTTAGATTTAATATAATAAATTATTTGAAGAAAAGACCAAAATTTAGTACCTACCTCTTTGAGGAAACTTTTTTCATTTATATCTCCAGAGTTTTCTAATACTTGCTCAATATAAGCAGAGCTGAATAGTTTAGCATCTTCCATAATTGTCTCTCTAGGAAATGCCAGAGTTGAAGCTCTTAAGAGGTTGAGCATACCTGTTCTCATCATGTGTTCCTCTGTGATGTGGAAGTGCCCATTTTTTTCCTTGAAATTCCTCAACACGTCTTTTCACAAGAATAGATAATTAGATAGTGAGTAAAACTAGGGAAAAGGTAAAGCATGTATGATAAGTTGCCTATAACCTGCAGATACATGATAACGGTGGAGTCAAAGCACTCGAGTCCTAAAGCTGTCGCATTCAAATCCTTTGTAATGCTTTTGTAGCCTAATCCTATACCCAAACATCCATCCCAACATCTGCATCCATAAACACACATATATATTCAGAGCCTGCAATTCTAACATATATTCAGATCTATATTGAAATGTTAAAACACACACCGGTAAACGTAATCAAGAGCTTATTTTATTTCAGCCTTAAAATATCGCTCTATTCCCAAGCATTGCAATGCATCAACCATCTCAAGACGCTCCATTAGATCGCCATCTCCTCTTTGCATTTCTTTTGATTTTAATAAGATTTTTATATCGTTAACCAGTGTTTCAGCACGTTCACCGTATTCAGATGCCTTAAAAGTAAAACATCGACAACAAATCAGTGCTAAAGAATAATAAAAGAGAATTTGATGGTTCCAAGTATAGAAAAAGTACCCACCCTGTATGGTGTTTCCATGGATTGCACAAAATCATCATCCCACTGATTTAGAGATATTTTCGGTAAAGAAGAACAACTCCTCTCGTCTCCCTTCAAACTCGCCATTGGAATGTATACACTCTGTCTGAATACTATTTAACTTAGGAATGCATACACTGTTTGGCTTACAATGCATACTCTTTTCCCGCGCAGAAGTTTGGTGGATGCCCGTAAATGTTCGCCGGAATGCTTTGCTGTACGACTTATTATCTACAACTTGGAGCGTCCGCAGCGTCTGAAGAAGCTGCAGCTTCGAACAGTTTTGATCCCCTTCCCTGCTCGACAATATTACAGCAGCGCAACAATGTTCTTTCCATAAAAGCTATTGAGAGTGTTGTTCTCCATTATGATTACCAGAACGTAACCACTTCCGGAACGTGTTTTGAGCAAGTCGCTGGCTATCTAAATTGCCATAACACCAGAGCTACAGCCCATGCCGGCAAATTTGAGGATTTTAGTATCCTCTTTCATTCCGTAGTGGCTAAAATCACTTCAAACATTTTTTGCAGTGTACTCCCGAACCTGTGCCAAAGTGGTTAAAATCACTTCAAGCATAGACAAGACACGTGAACTGTTTGACCGGATGCCTCAAAGAAATATGGTCTCATGGAATGCTATGGTTGCAGGATATGTACAAAATGCGTTTGTTCGGAAAGGATTTAGAAACTTTCAACTAAATGCAATTGGCAGCCGTAAAGCCAGACTTCGCAACCTTTTCCAGGATTCGTCCCGCCTCTGCCAAAATGGGAGCTTTGGAACATGGCATGGACATTCACCGCAGGATAATGGATAGAGGAATTCTGTCAGATGCTGTAGTTGCAACTGCCCTGGTAGACATGTATGCAAAAATGTTGAAGCATAGACAAGTCACGAGAACTGTTTGATAGAATGCCTCAAAGAAATGTGTTCTCTTGGAACGCCCTGGTAGCAGGATGTTAACAAAATGTATTTGTTGAAAAGGCTTTAGAAACTTTCAACCAAATGCAATTGGCTGGTGTAAAGCCAAACTCTACAACCTTTGCCAGCATCCTCCCAACTTGTACCAAATGGGAGCTTTGGAACTGCTCTGGTAGACGTGTACACAAAATGTAGCTATACATTCATAAAACCTACATATTCAGCTTTTGGAGTAATTTTGATACCAAATTCATCATACAAATTAGCAAAAGAGTATATGAGATTACAATTCATGATACAAATTAGTGAAAAGTATATGAGATCAGGAGAGTTGAGGAAGGTTTAAATGAGGTATATGTTTAGGTTGAAATCAGTGAAATAATATATTTTGGATGTGTATTATGTGTGTAATTAGTGATGTTATTAAATTGTGATACTATATGTTCAAGTTATAGTTCTCAATGTGGTTGTTGTGTGAATATGAAATTCTATGTTTGTGAATTCATGGGTTTCATGTTTATGTTGGGATCATCGTGTATGAGTTTGATCTATTATAGCACTATTTACATTTGATCTAGTCATAAGGAAGACTTTATGGTCTAAATTTTTTATCATCCTTCATGCATCAATGGAGTTGTATAGTCACCAATTTATAGAGACAATAGCTCCATGGTCATTCATGCATAAAGTACAAGATAGTGGTCATTTTGGTGAATCAAAAATCCAAATGATGGTCATCCTAGTAGAGGGGATATTTTATATCTCTACTACAAGTTGAATAGCATATCTTTTCATAGTGAGTTGTTGCCTTGATTATCAAGGTGTTCTTAGGATGATTGCTATGTTAGTTTAAAGCTGGATAGTGTTGGTTTGGTATAGCGAGGTGTTACATTGTGATCAAGGTATTTCCTTGTTAATATGTGTTAGGGCCCATTAGAGTGGTTGTAGCCCCCCCAAATTGTGTTGAATGTAATTGTGACTCAAATGTTTAGAGATATGTTTGTTTCTATATGTATGCATGCTTGTGCATATTTCAATTGGTCAATCTACTAATATTGAGTTCTAGATTAGCTAATGGGTGGATGTAATAATTTTCCTAGATTGGCTAAGTGGTGGATTCCATTGTTCTCTTAGATTGGTTCTAGAAATTAGATATAAAATTTCTTATATTCTAGAATCACTACACCAATCAAATGGGTTGAAGAACTCTAAATGGCCACACACCTAGTAACATCCTTACGAAGTTGAAAAAATCATTGTAATGGTGTATAGGAAAAGTAGGCCCATGATACTTGGGCTAGCATCCAAGCAAAGTGCTCTACACTCTAATAATAAATTGGTAACATGTTCCTACATTATATGAATCGATGAATAAATTTGGTTACAATAAAGATGAATGAATATTATCTTTAAATTCACGAATCTAACTACAAAATTTATATTTGTCTATTGTAATGAACTTTGTGATATTTGTTTACCCAATATGTTTATAGGAGAAAGGGGTAGCTTTGCTTAAGGACTCCATCAAATATGTGTAGTAGGAAGCATTAAGGATTTTTGGGTGTTAGTTGACAATAATCAAATTATTGGTTAAGGATCAAGAGGCTTGTTATTAATTTTTCTTAAGGCATTAAGTTCTAAAGTCTAGAGAACTATAAAGAATATGTTAATAGTTAAATATTATAATATTTTATGTAAAGTAGTTGTGTAAAATTTGACCCATCACCTCAAAGATAGAGTTAGTTTTTTAATACTATGATTCTAGTGTGTGATATAAATTACTTAAGGCTTGTATGAGCTTCCTAGAAGGTTTAATGAGTACAAGTTCATTTTTATTGAAATATTATAGTGTTTTATTGTCATTTGCTAAAGCTAATTATGAAATCTCTAAGGACTAATACATTCCTATTTAAGTGTTACTTTATATTATTATTTGTGTTAATCTATAATACATGTGACATGATTCTATAATGTTCTAGTGAGTGAACCTAGCTACTTAAGTGTACCTGAACTAGAGTGAATGATCTAAACAATTGGAGCCATGGATGGTTAGAGGCTAAAGTGTAGCATTTATGTAATTCCCAAATTTGGTAAGTAAATTTCTGATATCATTAATTGAGTATATACCCTAGCTATAAATCATGTCTTGTAGATGGTCAAGATTTATTAAGAGATATTGTATAAACCCTATGGACAAATCATAAAATAAAGTATTACCATAACTCTTTGAGAAAAAATTCTAATAGCCTTTACTGAAACCATTATCCTATGCCTCTTTAAAAGATTCAATGATCTAAAGTCTAAATTATTTAAGTATTGAAATATTTTTCTTGAATTAATTATAATAATTCTAAGTCCCTTCACTATAATAAGTCTAAGTCTAAGCCCTAGAAATAATCCTAAGTCAAGAAAAAACCCTATTCATTATGCTATCGAGTGAAATCGAAGCCATCAATAGACTAGATTTAAACATGTACTTATGCATATCCTCTAAGTGGGAATTTGAATATTGCCTCTATAGAAAAATATAATTGAGTTATGTTAAGTTGGCATTAAAATTCCAATCGTCACATCCACTAGGAGTTATAGGAATAAAGAAGTGTCGAATCTAAACTCGAGATCTTGAGTAAAATAAAATTTATAAATACCCACATCTGTAGAAAATATTAAATATGATCACATGTCAAGATTAAAATTAAGAGCTCTATAATTTATAATGGCACTTATTTTTTATTTGGATCATAAAAATGCTATTTATGTTCTTCTCTTGAAAACATATATACAAAAGTGGGCAGGTGGCATGAGGTTGAAATGGTAAGGAGATTGATGAAAGATAAATGAATTAAACAAAATCTCAAATATAGTTGTTTTGGAGGTCGTAAAATGGTATGCTCTTTTTATGTAGGAAATAGATCACATCCATATACACAAGAGATCTATGCAAATTTGGAGACATCATTTGGGAGATGAAGGAAACAAGGTGTTTTTGAGATTCAAGACATTTACTTAGTGATGTGGAAAAGGAAGAAAAATAATTATTTCTTCGCCACCATAGTGAAAATTTGGAAATTATTTTTTATTTTTGGGACACACCCAAATTAGAGTATCTATTAGAATTGTGAAGAACCTTTGAGTATGTGTTGATTTCCACATTGCAACAAAATTTATCGCCAAGATCATTGTAGGAGAAATTGTTGTGAGGAATATGAACTACACCCATCATTTTATATAGGGATAATTTTCATGAGATTATTTATGACACTAAATGAAGTGATACAAAAAATAAGATTCGCTATAATAATGTTCACCATGTTAGACATGCATGAGGGGAAAAGGTTTTATTTTTGTTTTCAAGAAATTTTTATTAGTTTTATTTTTATTTGAGTTTTTGGCAATCTAGAATATCATGTTGTCTTCATAAAATTAGATGCATAGAGTGCAATGGAGATGACTACTAATATTCATTGTTGGGGTATCTATCAAAGACTTATTTTATGATAACGGGGATGTTTAATTAAATGATTTTTATAAAAACTACAAATGTATGAAATGGAAAATTGGAGTAGGAGGTAGAGAAAGAGAAAATAAAAGGTGAAAAAAACTCCAACTAAATGGAAATATGCTTGACTAGTATGAAATGGGAGAGGATAATTCACAATTATTTTTGTTATTTTGTATAATTTTTTTGTTTGGATTAATTACATTATCTTTTGTCTATGTTAGCTTAACTATTTAATTGCACATTCTAGATTAATTATATTATATTTTGTCTATGCTAGGTAATTGGTAAAGAAGAAACATTTAATTTTTTTAAAATTCATTGAACAATATAGTATCATTTGAATTCTTAAGAACATTGCACTCATATATCCTAGAGAAATTATTCAAAACTTAACATGTGATTTTATGTCGGTAAGAATAATCAAAATGTGATAGAAAATTTGGTAATCTAGTGAAGGAAAACTGACCAAGGTTGAGGTTAAAATGACCCCTAAATATGATATGTGAATAGTCACTACAACAAGCCTAAAAAATGTGAAACTGTAAGGGTATGAAATTTTTTATGTACACCAAAGGGTTTATCATATATTAGGTGTGGTTGTTGATGAATTAAGTTTTGGTCTCAACATTCACTAGAATTAGGTTTTGGTGTTTTCTTTAGGATTTTTGGAGCCACAATTGTGATCAACAATATAGTGAAAGTGCAATACGTATGCTAAATATATTACTAATGCAACCTCTTCACTTTATATTATTTATATCAAGCCTACACAAATATTCATGGATTAAATAATTTCAAATAATTGGTGAAGTGGTGGCCAAGGATGAAACATAATGGTTGAAGTTACACTCCACTTGTTTAGCTATTTTTGAACATTTCTTCAAAAAATAGAGCATGTCACACTCTCCTTTCCCTTCACAAAGGAGAACCTCTAAGAAATATAAAGCCCAAAAAACATAAATCATTGGGCCACTTGGATATTTGGAGTTACTCCTTTATGATGCAAGCTCAATTATGCATCCATCTACTTTCATATTGACCAATAACTATTTGAGACTTAAGTCCATGACACAGAGAAGAAAACTACAAAAAAATATTTTTTGAATGGATAAATGATATAATTCACAACAAAGAACTCTACCATTTTTGTTCATGTATAGAGTAAAGATAATACATGTGAAGTTATACATTACTAATGTGACAAAATAAAAGTGACAATGTCTTGTTGTTGAACAAACACAAAAAGATTTATTTACCTTTTTTTAAGTCAATGGTGAATTAGAAATAAACTATATGGGGAAATGTAGGGACTTGGGCATTGTTATAATATTTCACCATCACTATAACAAAAAATATTATCAAAACCACAAATATTTAAAAATTTATGTGGGGGAAATAAATAAAAAAAAGGGCATCAATCATATAGCTAGGTAAAGGCATAAGGATGAAACCCTAATTTAAATTTCTTGGATTGATTGTCAATGTTAAGCATTCCAAAACACTATAAAGAGATAGAAATAGGTTATTACAAGAATGGGTGTCAACAACACCTCTTGTTAGGGACTTAATTGTCCAAAAGGTACATGAATCTAGAAGTCTCTAATAGATCACACCAAACCAAGAAGCTAGGGAGAAGAATAAAATAATGCCAAAAACTAAAATGCACAAGAACTATGGACAAATATAAATTAAACGTAAAAGAAAGAGAAACCTATAACTTAAAGGCTCACAATGAACAACATTTCCCACATATTAGAGACATGAAATTACAACTAGGAAGATTCTAGCATACATATATGAAGCTACATTGGTCCATACAAAAAATGTGATACATTATCCTCTACAAGGACCTCTTGTTCCCAAAGGTTGTAGGAAAACATAAAACTAATACTTCCCTAAATCAAAAGCAACATTTTAGATTATTTATTCCATTCTTTTCATTATAATGCAATTACTACCTAGCTAAAATATAAATATTCTCACACATTCAAGAATGTACACATGGGAATATTTTGGTTGAAGAATGAAGACTAAAAATTAACTTTTGGGCCCTTAAATGAATCAAATAGCTTACTATGCAGCACAGAGAAACCATGAATATTAACATTACCATAGTTTCATCTAGTATTTATTCTAATATTATGTATGGTTCATCATTATTGGAAAGTGAGTCTATCCCAAATCTTAGGAAAATAAAATTCTTCATAATCTAATGTCTTGAAATTGTCCTAAATGCAAACCACTTTAGATATATATTAATATCAAACTTAAATGTCTCATATTCACATATTGCAAAATGACATACTAAACTACATGATTTTTATAAAGAAAAAATTTTATTAGGAAATTATCTAAATGAAAACTCTCAAATATAGGGAAATTCTCTAAGTAAACTATATTGGGTTAATTCTTTAGGTCACCTAAAATGTGTAGCTCATCATCTTCTTCATTTATACAATGATCCCAAATATTAATTCTACTATCAATTTGGTTAACTTTATTAATAATTGTAAAAATATTAATGGAACAAAAAAAAACTAATGCTATGATCAACATCGAAAAAATCATATACACTTGAGTTATATAGGTAACCCAAACCATCATTTAGATCATTGAAGCTAAATATGGAAAGTTGAGGCACCACATGTGAAGGACCTAGTTCTCCATATTGCCTCACTATTTTGTATCACATTCATTGTAACATGTGCTACATGAGACTCATTACTATAACCGAATTTATTAATAAATCTACTAGCAAATTTATTAAGAAATAATGCTAAATTAACTTCATTAGTAGTTTATTCATCTTCTTTTGTTGGAACTTCTCTTTTAGCACATTTTTTATATAATTGTTGGAATACTTCAAACCAAAGGAATGAATCACCATATAGTATAGCTTGGTCATTAGCATGACAAATATATATAGCTAACTTATTAAACTAAACATACAAAGATAAGGGATTATCAATAGAAACAATTTTGGATGTAAAATGTAACATCATTGATACCCCAATGGTTTCATCAATGTGTTTACCTCAATAATAAGCTTATGAGAGACTTATCAGATTCATCTCTTTTGAAAAAATATTATACTTAGGATTAAAGACTTCATGATAAAATCTCAAACATTCTTATATAATAGATCTTACATGCTTAGAGATATAAAAGTTCTACAGGAAAAGCCTACAATGCTTGGCTGTATTGATTCTCCAAAGAATATGCGAGTTTTTCACCATGAAAATACTCCATTAGAGCTCGGCTTCAAACCCTTGGCGGTGCCCATGAAATTGCAGAGTAGCATAATAAGGTGAAGCAATGTGGTCAGGTTTTTGTGTTTGTTTTTCACATAATGCCCTAATTTTTTTCGACCCCTTTAAGTGATTTTTATCACTTTATTTAACAATTTGCATGATAATTAATACATTTTCTTAGTGTATTAAGTTTTCCCTTGTGCTCTTTGCATATCCTCAAACAATATTAAGTCAAACCAAGTATGGTCGACCACTTTATTTTTTATCAAATTGTAAAGTTCTTTGAAAATGTAAGAAACATTGATTTAAATGATGTTTTTATAAATCACTTTATTAATGTTATGAAAATGAAAACAATAGAGGGAGGTGTTTATTGCAGGACTTAGTCAAAGGGGAGGATATGGTTGAAGATTAATGAACAAGGCCAAGCATATAGGGAGGTTTACAAGTGCCAAATATATAGGAGACTACTCTGACTAGAAGTTAAAGCTTTTGACAACATATAGGGGTATTTTGGAGTGCTTTTATAGTGGAAATAGTCAAATTTGACTTTTTCCACCTTTGTGAGCTCATTTTGGGATGATCCAATTACTATATTTTTAGCCGCTTTTTGGAGGCATACGACCCAAGATGTTTCCAGGAGCTATTTTGGTGGATCTTGTTGGGAGTTGATATATAGTCACTTGTGTGACTCATTTGTAATCAATTCTTACTTGTGCTCTTTTCTTTTTTGTGACTTTTGGAGTCCTTGGAGAAAAGGATAGAATTTTGTAACTCAGATTTGCAGACATATACAATAGTGTAACACCTTTTTTCAAATCAATAAGTTTAAGAAATTTTACCTTCTCAAAATCTTTTTTTTTCTGTGTGTGGTTAATTGATTCATGTAATTACATTGTGATCCACATAATCCTTGTTATTGTGTCTCATTGTTAGCACCTTTAGGTAGAATAAATATGTATGTTGCAGGTTGTAGGTAGTGTTGGTGATACAGATAGATTTAGAGTTGTGAGGAAATTTTATCTTCCTTCTAGGACTATGAGTATCAGGGCCTTCTTATGAAACATTAATGAAAAAGCATATAAGCCTTTGAGTTGTGTATGTATAAAATTTGTTGATTAAATTGTTGTGTGTAGAATCAATTGTGTATTTTTAAAGAAACACATTAGGTGCATCACCCATGTAGGTAGAATTCATTTTATGCTTTTCTTTCTACCCTTTTCCCTCACAAGAAAGTATTTTTTAAGTGACACCATAGGAAGCTAGCCTTCTTTGAAGGTTGACCTCTTTTTACAACTCACCCAAAGCTTTATATTTTTTCCCATGTTTCACTGAATTTTTGAATTTTAGATTGAACAGGGTGCAATTTTAATAGATAACAGTTTTGGCACACTCGATGGGACCACGAACTAGTTTTTAATTCTTTGTCCATTAATTTACTACTGGTTTGTGTGTACAACAATTGTTTTCTGCATTTTGAGGTGTTCAAATACATATCTAGTGACTCTGGAGAGATTATCTATTGGTTTCAATAGTTCAAGTGTTGATATGTTTCAATTTTTTCAACAAGCAAATATGTTTTATTTTGCTTTTCTAGTTTTGAATGAATAGACATGTCTATGTTTCATGGGGATATATCTTATCACCCTCCATTTCAAAGTAACTAGCAATTTCAACATACTTCCCACACCCCCACCCCTGCACAGTCATCTTGGCATCCTTATCCTAGTCAGTTCCAAAGTAATGAGAAAACTAAGTTTGCAAACATCAAGAGCAATTTTCTTGAATGGACCAAGGAACTGGATGAGATAAAGAGGCAGCAAGAATATTCTTTACATTAGGAGGAGTTATCTTACAATGCCCATTTTCATAGCAACATTTGTTGGCACAAATAGAGTAATATGAGGAAGAGCTTGCAAGGGAGGTCCTTGCAAAAGAAGCCAAATCAGCTTTTTGCATGTCAGATTAGTTTCAAAAGGAAGTGCTTCCAAGGTATGAAGTTCCAAGTGTCAGGCAAGGTGAATCCTCTAAATCTTCAAATTTGATTCCAAATTTTAGAAGTTTACCTATTTTGTAAAGTCCTAAGCCTGTGTTTCCACGAGAGTAGTCATCTTCAATGCTAGAAGAGAATCATAGCCCACACTTACAAGATTTTGAGCCTGTTATCATCCACCTTTACAAAGGAGGACTTGTTGCTTATGACAGTAGATGGTTTGCTAAGGAAAATGAGGTATTAGGGAAGTCTAAATAGGAGCAGCTTATAGCTAATAAGATTTCACTTGTTGAAAAGGAGGATAAATTAGATCTATTACAGGAGATAGTTGAGCATGGTCAGCCTGGACAGTAGGTTGTGGAGCAATAATAATATGTTGAACATCAAATTTTCTCTTTAATGTTTAATGTGTTTCCATGTTTTGTTGAACAAGATGAAGGGAGCTTGCCCATATCTTCATTAGCAGCAAATCTAGAACATCTTGAATTTGTTCAACAATGTGATGTGTTCCTGGTTCAGGAAGTTATTAATGAGCATGAGCAAGAAACTTTGATTCATGAAAATCACCATAATATAAAAATTAGTCATCCCATGCAAAAAGGAAAAGAAGACTATGAAGAAGACTTTTTCTAAAATGATCTTGAGACTTTTTGTTCAAATTTGGATGATAAAGCAACAAAACTTGAGGAATAGGTCCATGAACAGCAAGAGAAAGTGGTGGAAACAACCCTGTTTTATCTTGCATCTCAAGAATCAAGTGATTCCAAACAGAAACGTGAGATCAAAGAGATGACTCATAGGTTTGAACTATATTGCCTCAACTGGTAAGAGAAGACAAATGAGCATGAGGAACTTGTTGAAAAAGAGGTTGATATGTTTTGGTATGATGGGCTATCTTTGTTTAATGAACAAAATGAAGAAGATGTATGTATGTGATGACATAGGATTTGGGACAGCTCCAAGATGTTAAATAGTATAATGAATTGTTGGTTCATGAAATTCAATATGAGAATGAAGCTTTAGTTCATGAGGTTGTTTCATTTTGGGATGATCTAAAGTTTTTTTTAACTCATGAGGAAGCCTTTTTTTGTTTAAATTTGGATATTGAACCAGCACCAGTTAAAGATGAAGACCAAAAATGGGATGAGGAGCAACAACATGATTTGGAAAAACAAGAAACCAGCATAGAGAGTTATGTTTTCACTCTTTGTAGAGGATGCCCAATTAGGCATTTGGCCAAAATGGAGCCCAACAAGAATATTCCTATCTTGCTTGCACCCAACCATAAAGGTATAGTTGAAGATGGAATTGAAAATGTACTTCCAATTGAACAAGAGTATGTTAAACTCACTTATCCTCTTTTGAATAACTATACATATGATTTGTTCGATGAGGTAAGTGGACTTGTTTACCTCTTTCAAGAGATAGTACTTCATCTTGTTGAACTTTTTTTTGTCTCATCTTTTCTTAGTTGTCCACAAGCATGTAAGTCATTGGATATTGAGAAGAAGGGGTAGCTACTTCATTCATCCTATAAATGGTTTCATTTAAGTCATTTTGTCTTTCTATTAGTGTAGGGTAGGTTTCTAGATGCAAGTTTCATTTCCCTAAGTGTTGTCCAACAAAGTTAGATAGTTTTATTTATTTGGTTTTTTTTTTCAATAAGTTTTCAAGGTGTCATGCTCTGATCTAGTGAGTTATAGTAATGTCCAAGTCTATTTTCAAGTTGTGCCAACTTTTAAGTGAGTCAATTCCCAATGGATAAGCTTCAAGCAACTGATTGGGATGTTTAGCAGGAAAAAATATAGTAGATGTCACCAGAAATGTTACCTATTTTTTCTACTAGCCCAAAAAGGTAGTGTTGTTTATATTTTATAGGTAGAAAAGGTACATTTTAACTCTAATAAATTACATTCATGTGCATAAACAAAATTAGAAGATTACATTACTGAATTGCATTTATGTAGATGCATATAACATATAAGAAAGATTGCACAATCTTTTTAAGAAAAGTAATCTTTATTGATAATATAAGTGTATAAGGTCTCACACAAACCGTGAGACTAACTCTTCTAATGCAAATAAAAGAAAAATTATACATTTGCAGATAAATAAATGCACATATAGGGAAAGGTGACCCATCATTGCTTGAATGATGAGTCCTGGTTGAGCTGACTTGCATCATCTTTGGTCCTCCCGCTTGTCTTGCATCCAGTTGTTGCTCCTTTGCTTCTCCTAATTGCCTGCAGATGTGAGAGTGAGAGTTTTGTTAGAGCAATAAAAGGTCACAAATAAGTATATGCACAATCATCTGAAAAATATATAATTTTACCTTCATTTGCATTAAAATAGTGTGCATATCATGTATGTCCAAGAAAACAACAGAATTATCAAACATATTTGTCAAATGCACTTTTTTTTAACATGTTTGCTTCCTGTGCAGGTATAGGAAAAATCATGTTGTTGTTTTGTTTCATTTTATCACATGTGGAGTAAAATGGGATCCCACAAGGGTTGAGCCCAACATGTTTCCCTCTTGTTTTCTGAGAGGGGTATGAGTGTGGACTCTTCACATTTTTCAACTTTGGATAAATACTCATCCATGATAGTGAAGTTAATAGACTTCATTGTCATAAATGAAGGGTACTTATTCTATTGAGGAAAATAAAATCAAAATGAGATATGGGCAGTCACTTCTTAAAAGCATAGCAATGAGAATGGAAAATACAAAGGATGTTATCCTTGCATTAAGGCTAGTCTAAGAGGCATGTGCACAATCATGAAAAATGATTGAAGCATCACAAAGCAAGGAAAATTCAGCATATTAAGGTTTCAAAGTATCAGGCCTAAGGACATGCACACATGAGTGAACAATGCATGATTAACAATGAGTTGGGTAGTAGCCTTATCCCAAGAAGGAAACAATGTAATATGTGAAGACAATGATCTTACATGACATGAAGAGTAGATTAAGATGAATTAACAATCCCATGATCACAAGATAGAGGCAGTTTGTTATGACGGAGTCAAAGCATGAAGACGGTTTAGGTAAAAACCATGATGAGAAGATCATTGTTAAAGTGACTATAGCAAGCATAGTAAAGTATGGTATGAATTAAGACATAGTGAAGGTATCCTCCATATTGAGGTTAGTCACACAGAAGGAGACACAGTGGTTTCATTTTATGATGCTAATATGTCAAGGAAGTGTTGTGCAATTTTTGCACACACACCCCACTGAAGATAGGGACTCTTTTTTTTCTGTTTGCCTCTTTGCATCTTAGCTTTGTCAACTTTCAGTTTTGCTCTTCTTGGGAGGTTATTTTGGGATTAAGTCTAGGTTTTATTTGATAAAGGCATTATTTTGAAGCATCTTGAGGGTCTGGGAGAATTCCGCCTACCTCATATTTTGGAAATGGGGATTTCGAAGTGAATTTTCAATGTTATATGTAAATCTTTTTGCACCAATTGATAGAGGATGAAAAATTAGGTCGGGTTGCTTTTTGAACTTTTCAAAAATTCCTCTAAAAAAAAAGTTATGAAGTTTAGGAAATTTTGACCTCGTTTGGATTTCGGAAAATCAAAGCTACCTTGCATTTTTCAAAATTTCCATTTTTGGAAAAACTCAAGTCCCCTCAAAATCTTGAAATTTTCCAAAAATGGAATTTTTTCTCAAATGAATTTTTTTTCCGCAATGTAATGTTTTTTTTTCAAAAGTGAAAATTTTCAAAAAATGGCAATTTTTGAAATTTCAGGTAATCCAAAATACCTTGGATTTTCCATGAGTATTAAGCTTCAGAAAATCCAAGCTACCTCGGATTTTTTGAAATTTCCATTTTTGGAAAAATCCAAGCCCCCCTCAAAATCCTGAAATTTTTCAAAAATGGAAAGTTTTCCTAAAATTTGAAAATGTTCTGAAAATGAAAAAATCTTGAAATGGAATTTTTTCAAAAACTCCAAAAATAGAAAATTTCCAACAGTGGAAAATTTTCCAAAAATGGAAAGTTTTCTTCAAAATGCCAAAATTTTATTCACGTTTAATTTGGATATTTTATGGATTGGATTTTTTTAACATGTGAGCTACTAATGATGATATCTCTTTTTCAAGATTAAATAAATCAAAAGGGGGACTTGCATATGGATTTGTGCCAAGAGGGAAATACTAGAAAAGGTTAAAGAATTGACCAATAAACCGGAAGTTGACAAGGCAAAAGACGATGGCCAGGTCATTGTCACCTCATATTCACATCAGTCATGTAGGAGGGGGGTGAATTTCAGTTACAAACTAAGAATAGAGCATGTCAGAAGGTCTTAAAGTCGCCTGTGGGGCCCACTGACGAGTTTTGGATGTAAATTTATCTTTATTCAAAAGATTCTTTAAGCCAACCTTGCATGGCTGATTAAATATAGTAAAATTTGAATGCAAGGCCGACCTAATGTAATTTCTCTATAAATTAAGGCTCCAGCTTCATTTGTAAGGGGTTAAAATCAGTTAGAAAAGCCTAAATTGGCTAAGTTAGGAGTTAGATGTTGCAAGCCTATAGTTGTAGAAGAGGAGACAGTGGGAAGACTAATGCAAATGGGTTGTTGATTTGGCAAACATTGTGTTATGTTTCAAAATATTGATGGTTTCTTGTTCTTGATTCTCAGCGTTAGATGTTAGTTTTCAGTTCCTTCATGATAATGGTGAAATGTTAATGATGTTGATCGATCTCCGGTCCATACTTTTAGCAATTTGTTGATTGTAAGCTATTGTGTAAAGTTAGTTTGGGCCTTATTTTGTGCTAAGTTCAAGTGTGGATGATTGTTTACATTGTGTCATTTATTGGGTAAGTGGATGAATGTTCATAATCTAAAAATCTTCAGTTTCCTTAGAAGATTGTACCATTTCTTTGGAGTTGTGGATTTGTCCTTGATCAAGCAGAGATTGGTTTTATTGGGCATCTGTCTATTTGCGGCATTCATCATTGTTGTGATTGATCTTAGGAGTAGTTTAAAATCTCTCTCAACCCTTCTCTTTTGTTCTTTCTTTATATATGGATTAGTTTTAGAATTGAAAGCATCACCATATTGCTACATCTGATGAAAGTACACTTCTAGCATTGTTCATTTGTAAGACCCCTTGTGATTACCAGAATTTTCACATATTATTTGAGTTATTTATGCATTGCCAAGACCTGACATTAGAGATCTTGGGGTTATCTCTTGAGGCTTGTTGGTATATATGTGTCTTTCAAGAGAGATAGGATGTTATATTTTGTCTGAGTTGTTGTTGTGCATAAAATACCATCAACATATTGGCGTTAGAAGGAGGGTAGAACAAAGATATTGCTTCATTCATTTCATGCCTTCTCCTCTTAACACCCATCAATAGATTGGTGCTAGGAGGGTTGAACATAAAGTGACATCGGTGTTTTTAAATGAGCCTTCATTTTGAAAATCTGAAATATGATAGATCTCTAAGTCAAGATGAAAAAACAGTCCTATGTTTTTTATGATGGGATATTCATCAAATTGATTTTCCTCAACTTTGTGTGTCTTTGAATAAGAGATTGGATCTCTAGAATAGTAAGGGTTTGCATCACTATGCATTACCAGACCAGTGCAAAATCCACAAAACTTGTAGGTACAAAGAGTTCAAATGCTTGGTCTCCCTGAATAGAATTGAGATGGTTTTACAAAGGGGTATCTTCATGCAAAACCTTCCTGAAACACTAGCCTCCACCGATTTAGAGTTTATCGATGTTGCAATTGAGGCATTCACAGAAATAGTTAAAGACCAGCTTAGTGTTGGTAAGTGTTTGCAATATTTCATCTCATCTAAATGGTGCAGGGTTCATAGTGCATCTCATTCAGAGTTCACATGTCGTTCATCTGTGGACATTATCATTAAAGTTGGGAGATATATGGAGTGGAAAGAACGATCTGACAAGAAATGTATTGTAGTTGGAACAGTAAAATCTGAATCCAGAGATGATGTGGTAGCTAATGTTGAAGTGGCCCTTCAGAAGGAATAATTTGAAATATTCAAGGCAATAGAGGTAATTGATGAACATCTGAGTGAATAGAAAACTATGGAAACAAAGGATATTGGTCCTATAGAGGTGAACCAAAGATCTGAAATTGAAAAATACATTTGAGGATGACTTACAAAAAGAAGTGATAAATCAAAATTCCTCTATTCATGGTGAAGATCCAACACAGATTAGATATGACAAGTTTGTTGCTAGAATTATGAAAGATTGGTCAACCCTAGGATACATAATGCATTTAGAAGAGCTATTGTTACCATCTTGGTGCAGAATACATGAGGAAGAACATTCAAAATTCACATGTTGCCAATGTTGACAACAATTAAAGAGCTGGATGAACTAGTACAGTTGTCAAATCAAATAGGAGATAGATTTCAACAAGTTGTTGAATCTGAGGAACGCTTAGCATAAAATGTTGAGGCAACTTTGGAGGAGATTGAATCTTCAATCAAGGAGCTTCAACAAATTGCTAATGAGTATTTTATGGAGCAAGCTGAAGGTGTTGATCCTGATGGCTATGATCAAGAATCTGAACCAAGGTCAACAAAATATTAATTCAAGGAGTTTTCTCATTTATCAAATTCTATTTTTTCTCTTTCTGTTGATAAATTGAGTACTGAAAATTCACAAACTTTATGTATTGATAATGAGGTAGCTAATGTGGTTCATATTGATGTGTAGGAAAAAACTTGAATGATGTTAAAAACCAGTAATATTACAATCATTATTGATAAGCTCGATCACATAGTTACAAGCATAAATGTGCTCAAAGATCAGTTTGTGATATCTCTTGATGAATGTCCTGCTAAGAAATTTGTTGCACATGACGGGGATTCTGCATTTTCATCATTAATCCCTCATGAAGAAGTACAAATAGATGAAAAGTTTCATGTTGACAGTTCTAAATTTGTTCAATTTGAATTTCACTCTATATTGTGTAGTGATGACTCTAATTTTGTTTTGCATGTTTCGAGCATGAAGGGATTGTTATATCATCAGTGGAGACCTCCTGATGACATAGATGTCAACTCTTCATGGTTGGAGGATGAATGGAACATTCAATTCAAGTAAATAACACACCGGGTTGTTACTTTCCTTGATATTAATTCTGAAGCTTATCAATTTGATTATGGGAGTTTGGGGAAGACAACTTGCATCTAGATTGATCATGGTTTCAATGAATTGCCTCAATTGCTGATTATTCATGTTGATGAGGTTGAGTTTGAATTCTACATTATTGAATCTTATTTTGTTGAGTATAAGGATAAATTTGTATTTTTGACGACTATTGCCATCACCTTATTGCGTGTCCATGCATTGATGAACCATATGGGGGTGGGACTCAGTTTTCCCTGTTTGATTGTGATTTGTTTTGAGTCTTCTTGTATATACTTTTATTTGAATAAATGCAGCTTGCTCTGCTTTATTTAGGTTTTCTCTTTTTCTCCCTTTGCTTTCTTTAGATTAGATTGGATTAGTTTAGGTTTTCTTTTTCCTTCATTTTTTGCTTTGGTTTGTTTTGCTTTGCTTTCTTGTCCTGGTTAGTATAGGTCTACTTTAGTTTAAATGGATTTTCTTTCCTTTTGGTTTTCTTTTGTTTTGGTTAGTTTGGGTTTGCTTTGGGTTTTAGTTTGGTTGTTGCTTTGCTTCTCCAGCTTTTGTTCCCTTGTTTTTTGTTGGGAGTGTCTTATTCGCACAACAACAATTATTTTATCTGGGATTGTTCTGAGTATCCCATTTACAAACTTTAATCATCCTTCTAGTACGATATGGTGGAAATCCTTATTTAATGTTACATGTGTTCAATGCTAAAGTATAAGTCCTTGGATTAAGTGGTTCTGGAATGCGCTTGAATCTTGCATTTATGAATACATCTTAAGAAATCTGGGGTTGTTGTGGATTCTTTGGGAGGTCTGGTTAAGTCAAAAATCTTATATCTACTTCAATGTCGCTCTGTTTCTCAGCCCTAAGCGTGAACTTCATCGTTCACGAGTTGAAATTAAAAAAAAGAATATCAAAAGCAAAGAAATATTGAATATCAAAAGAAATTAATTTGACCTATCAAGGGTATCTGAATATCTCTATTAGGGCTATGGACGCTTGGTTGGCAGTAGAGCTATATTCTGTAGGATCACAGTGATAACTTCATCGGGGCTATGGACGCATGGCTGGCAGTGAGGCTCTATCCAAGATGTTTTTGAAGTTAGAGTCTTTACATAGCTTAACCTTGCTGACCTTGGTTCCTTGTGGCAGCTAAGGGAGGGAATGAATACATATGCACACATTGGGATTTCAGCGTGGGAAGGGTTTGCTTGTCCATTGGCTTAGAAATTTATTTGTCAAGTGACCTGATGCGAGGACTAAAACTAGAATTATGGGTTCTTCATTCCATTTTGTCATTGAAATGCTCTGGAGCATTTCCCTAGTAGGAGTCACCATTTGTTGTGCAATTTTTGTACACACACCTCATTGAAGACAGGGACCCTCTTTTTTTTTGCCTCTTTGCATCTTGGCTTTGTCAACTTTCAATTTTGCTCTTCTTGGGAGCTAATTTTAGGATTAAGTCCGGATTTGATTTGATAAAGGCAATATTTTGAAGCATCTTAAGGGTCTATGAGAATTCCACCTACCTTGAATTTTGGAAATGGGGATTTTGAAGTGAATTTTCAATGTTATATGTAAATATTTTTGCACCAATGGATAGAGGACAAAAAATTAAGCTGGATTGTTTTTTGAACTTTTCAAAAATTCCTTTTAGAAAAAAATTATGAAGTTTATGAGATTTTGACTTGGCTTGGTTTTCGAAAAATCCAAGCTACCTTGGATTTTGAAATTTCCATTTTTGGAAAAATTCAAAGGCCCCTCAAAATCTCAAAATTTTCCAAAAATAGAATTTTTTCTAAAATGAAATTTTTTTCCCAAAATGGATTTTTTTCCAAAATGTAATGTTTTTTTTTCAAAAGTGAAAAATTTCAAAACATGACATTTTTTGAAATTTCGGGTAATCCAAGCTACCTCAGATTTTTCGTGAGGATTAAGCTTCGGAAAATCCAAGCTACCTCAGATTTTTCAAAATTTCCATTTTTGGAAAAATCCAAGCCCCCCTCAAAATCTCGAAATTTTTCAAAAATGGAATTTTTTTCCCAAATGAAATTTTTTCGAAATGTAATGTTTTTTTTCAAAAGTGAAAAATTTCCAAAAATGGAATTTTTTGAAATTTTGGGTAATCCAAGCTACCTCGAATTATCCATGAGGATTAAGCTTCGAAAAATCCAAGCTACCTCGGATTTTCTGAAATTTCCATTTTTGGAAAAATCCAAGCCCCCCTCAAAATCCTAAAATTTTCCAAAAATGGAAAAAAAAATATTGAAAATGGAAACTTTTTATGAAATTTTAAAATGTTCCGAAAATGAAAATATCTTGAAATGGAATTTTTTCAAAAACTACAAAAATAAAAAATTTCCAACAGTGGAAAATTTTCCAAAAATGGAAAGTTTTCTTAAAAAGGCCAAAATTTCATTCACGTTTGATTTGGATATTTTATGGATTGGATTTTTTTTAACATGTGAGCTACTAATGATGATATCTCTTTTCCAGGATTAAATAAATCAAAAGGGGGACTTGCATATGGATTTGTGCCAAGAGGGAAATACTGAAAAAGGTTAAAGAATTGACCAATAAATAGAAAGTTGGCAAGGTAGAAGATGATAGGCAGGTCGTTGCCACTTAAGATTCACATTAGTCATGTAGGAGGGGGGAAATTTTAGTTATAAATTAAGAATAGAGCATGTCAAAAGGTCTTGAAGTCGCCTATGGGGCCCACTGACGAGTTTTGGATGTAAACTTGTCTCTATTCAAAATATTATTTAAGCCAACCTTGCATGGCTGATTAAATATAGTAAAATTTGAATGCATGGCCGACCTAATGCTATAAATCCTAATTCTAGGCCGACCTAATGTAATTTCTCTATAAATTAAGGCTCCAGCTTCATTTGTAAGTGGTTAAAATCAATTAGAAAAGCCAAAATTGGCTAAGTTAGGAGTTAGATGCTACAAGCCAGTAGTTGGAGAGGAGAGAGCAGGAAGACTATTATGTAAATGTTGGAGAAGCTAATGCAAATATATTGTTGATTTGGCAAACATTGTGTTATGTTTCAAAAGTTTGATGGTTTCTTGTTCTTGATTCTCAATGTTAGATGTTAGTTTTTTCAGTTCTTTCATGATAATGGTGAAATGTTAATAATGTTGATCGATCTTTGGTCCATACTTTTAGTAATTTGTTGTGTAAAGTTAGTGTGGGCCTTATTTTTTGCTAAGTTCAACCGTGGATGCTTGTTTACATTGCGCCATTTACTGGGTATGTGGATGAATGTTCATAGTCTGAAAATCTTCAGTTTCCTTAAAAGATTGCACCATTTTTGCGGAGTTGTGGGTTTGTCCTTCATCAAGCAGAGATTAGTTTTATTGGGGATCTTTCCATTTGTAGCAATCATCATTGTTGTGATTGATCTTAGGAGTTATTTTAGAATCTCTCTCAACCCTTCTTTTTTTTCCTTTATTTATATCTAGGTTAGTTTTAGAATTAAAAGCATCACCATATTGCTACATCTGATGAAAGTACACTTCCAACATTGTTCATTTGTAAGGCCTCTTTTGATTACCATCATTTTCACATATTATCGGAGTTGTTTATGCATTGTCAAGACCTGAAATTAGAGATCTTGGGGTTATCTCTTGAGACTTGTTGATAGAGATTTACCTTTCAAGAGAGATAGGATGTTATATTTTGTCTAAGTTATTGTTGTGTAGAAAACACCATCAATAGGAAGCATGCCTAGAATATGGAATTGAAGCATCCATAAAAACCCTCGATGATGGTTTCACTGTTACAAATAGCTAATATCTACTCAATAAAACTACAATGATTAAAAGGAGTGTTGAGTATTTTCAAGAAAAAGGAAAACAGTCACAAAGAAATAGTACAGGAGATAGAAGGTGAAACTTTCTTGAAGAGAGTCATAGGAGAAAAGAAAAAAATTCCCATGTTTTAAAAACCATAGAAAAGAATGTTGAAGACTAACACATAGTGCGCAAATCATGAAAATACAATGGGATTCAGTGAGATCGATGACAGTGGTAAGAATTTCAAACGTAAAAGACTATGCACTATTTTTTTTAAATAGTGAAAAGCATTGACCATAAAGCATGACAGATCTTACGTTAGGGTATACTCTGGGAAAGATGTTGAGAAGACTTGACAGTTAAAGATAGTCAAGTATTAAGTCAATATCAAGGTCAATTTTTTTTACAAAAGAAGTACAGTCATATTAGAGATAGTCATCAAGGGCCCATGTGCACATATATTTCCAATTTATCAAACAATATTAATCTAATGCAAAGGTATCTAAGACCTTCATCTTGTTCTCAAAGATGTATCAAGTTTCTAGATAACATGTTCTTCTATGAAGGCTGCAGAGCACTATCTAAACAATCAAGGTCAATGAAATAGTTCAACCTTTGGGACCCAAAGTAGAAGGATTTCTAGTTAATTCCAAAGGAATTCCATCACAAAGATTCCAATGGAGTGTGATTTATGCATGATCACAACTTTTAGATGATGTATCGCCTCTTGTTTCTCATTGTGTTTTTGAGATTTTAATGCATCTAGCAGAAAAAATCATTGTGGTGTTGTTGATCTTCTTTTCTTCATGGGATCATGCCCAACATTGGATGTGACATCTCAGACATCTACAATATAAATATAGAAGAAAATAAAAAGAAAACTACACTATGATGGGGCTTGAGACTTCAAAAAATAGAGAAAGAAATTTTTTGTTTGCAGAAGTTGCAAGAAAATCATCATCATTTTTGCAGAAGATGGAGCTCAAAGCAAGTTTTTATTGACAAATAATGAAGGAAAAGTTCTATAAGAAAATTTTACCATGCTCAGTTGTGTTGATTCTCCAAAGAATATGCGACTTTTTCACCATGAAAATCCTCCATTAGAGCTTGGCTTCAAACCCTTGGCAGCACCCATGAAATTGTAGAGCAACATAATGAGGTGAAGCAATGTGGTCAGCTTTTTGTGTTTTAGGGTTTTCACATAATGCCCTAATTTTTGCCAACCCCTTTAAGTGGTTTTTATCAATTTATTTAACAATTTGCATGATAATTAATACATTTTCTTAGTGTATTAAGTTTCCCCTTGCGCTCTTTGCATATCCTGAAACAATATTAAGTTAAACCAAGTATGGTCGACCCCTTTATTTTTTCTCAAATTTTAAAGTGCTTTGAAAATGTAAGAAACATTGATTTAAGTGATTTTTTATAAATCACTTTATTAATGTTCTGAAAATGCAAAAAATAGAGGGAGGCGTTGATTGCAGGACTTAGTCAAAGGGGAGGATGTGGTTGAACATTAATGAACAAGGCCAAGCATATAGGGAGGTTTACAAGTGCCAAATATATAGGAGACTATTCCAACTAGAATTTAAAGCTTTTGAGAGAATATAGGGGTGTTTTGGAGTGCTTTTATGGTGGACATAGTCATATTTGACTTTTTCCACCTTTGTGAGCTCATTTTGGGATGATCCAATTGCTAGATTTTTGGCTTTTGGGAGGCATATGACACAAGAAGTTTCCAGGAGCTATTTTGGTGGATCTTGTTGGGAGTTGAGATATAGTCACTTGTGTGACTCATTTGTAATCATTTATTACTTGTGTTGTTTTCTTTTTTTTGAATTTTGGAGTGCTTGGAGAAAATGACAAAGTTTTGTAACTCAGATTTGCAGACATATGCAGCAGTGTAACACCTTTTTTCAAATCAATAAGGTTAAAAAATTTTACCTTCTCATAATCTATTTATTTTGTGTGTGGTTAATTTATTGATGTAATTACATTGTGATCCACATGATCCCTGTTATTGTGTCTCATTGTTAGCACCTTTAGGCAGAATAAATATGTAGGTTGTAGGTTGTAGGTAGTGTTGGTGATACAAACAGATTTAGAGTTGTGAAAAAAGTGTATCTTCCTTCTAGGACTGTGAGTGTCAAGGCCTTCTTATGAAACATTGATGCAAGAGCATATAAGCCTCTGAGTTGTGTATGTAGAAACTTTGTTGATTAAAAAGTTGTGTAGAAGTAGTTGTGTATCTTTGAAGAAACACATTAGGTGCATCACCCACGTACGTAGAATTCATTTTATGCTTTTCTTTCTACCCTTTTCCATCACAAGAAATTATTTTTTAGTGACACCATAGGAAGTTGGCCTTCTCTGGAGGTTGACCTTTTTTACAAGTTACCTACAGCTTTAGATGTCTTCCCATGTTTCATTGAATTTTTGAATTCTAGATTCAAAAAGGTGAAATTTTAGTAGATAATAGCTACAAGAGAAAATATTTCTTCATAATCAATACCCTCCACCTGGTAATATCCTTTCATGACCAACCTTGCTTTATGCTTCTCAAGACTTCCATCCAGACTGATCTTTTTCTTGAACACCCATTTTCATCCAATAGGCTTTCGACCTTCAGGCAAAGGTACCATATCCCACATTTCATTATTTGTCAATGATGTTATTTCTTAATTCATGGCTTCCAACGAGGAATCTAAATCAAACATACCCATAGCCTCTCTAACAGTCCTAAGCTCATTGGTGTTAGCAAACAAAGCATAGGCACAACTAGAATCTAACATAGAATATCCAAACATTTTAGGTTGTTGCTTAGTGCATGTAGACCTCCTCATAATTTGAGGCTAAGGTTCTTCTTCTTGTTTAGAACTTTCAGAGCTACTTGAGCTCACCTGATTAATAGGTCCATTGGGAGTACGTAGTTCATCCTTATCTAGAGTAAGAGGAAATTCAACTACCTCTTTCTTTTCTACATCTTTCACCTTTGGCTATAAATCAACTGTAGAAGGTTTCAACTCACGGAATATGGGTATGTGCACGATCATGATGGGCCAAAAAGTGGCAATGGGAAAAAAATCACGTTTTGGATCGACTCAAAAATGCGAAAATGTCGAGTTGAATTTTCTAGGTTCAAGTGTTAGTACATTTAGCTGAACCAAATCCCAAACCTAGTTTCTACAAATTGGATATCCGATCCAAATCAAATATCTGATTTGTGGAAACATTATAAATAAAACAGTCGACTGTTAAAATTTTATTTCTCACAGTTTGCATGTGGGCGCACAAGGAAAAGCGAAAATTTGATATCTGCTTCTATCAGATATCTGATTTCAAAGGTAAGTATTTGGTTTTTTAAATGTTGTAATTGATTTTTCAAGTAGATTCTCTTAATTTTAAGTAGTTTTTATGATTTTTTTTCAAAAGTAGGGTTTTCTATTGATTTTTATTAAAAACTAGAGTTTACAATGAGTTTTTATTAAAAATTAGTTTTTAAATGGATTTTGATTAAAAACAAGTGTTGTTGATGTATTTTTATCAAAAATTAGAGTTTATTATGGATTTGTGTGAAAAAAGTAGGGATTTTTGGGATTTTTATTAAAAACTAGGGTTTTTTTACAATTATTTCATTTATATTGTGTAATTTCACTTAGATTAATTAATTTTTAACTTTAATCAGGTATTATGGCTAAGAATGAAAAATCACAAATGCCACATGCTCCACCACCTCCGCAGCCACCAATTGAAGAATTAATTGGTGAAATTTTGGGGCAATTGAGGGGCATTTGTGAAGTTTGTAAGACAATCCCTCAATTGAGAGATATGACAAACACATTGAAGGAAATAATTAAAAATATAGAAACCCTCTCCACCCAACATAATGCCTTTCATTTGTGGTGAGAAGACATGAGGGAATATTATGGATGTGGATTGTCTTACGATGATGTGAAAGATCTCCAAATAGCCTCTTTATTCTTTGACCCCCACACTGATTTTCCAGTGAATGTTGATAAAACAAAACCTTCTATAAAATGGTGCATGCATAGGGACATCGTAGCTAACTTTTGGGATTGTTGGTGTATAGTTTTTGATAAACCACCAAACAATAATTCTGATAATACCATTTTACTTTATTAAAAAATTATATGTTGAGTTTGTGTTAGGGCATCATGTCAATCAATTTGACATTAAAACCTTCCAAGGCGTCGGTGGAGGTATGCCCCAGCATAGACCATAGGCAGTTAGACTAGTCTCATGCCCAAATTTTCCCCTTCCTCCCCTTCCTCTGCCACCTCCAATATATCATCTAGAGATTATCCAGGATGCATCCACACAGACTATTTAGGCTATTCACACTTTGAGTGGTCATTTGGTTTCGCATGCTTCTACAGTAGCTCAGCCACATTCTAGTGATGTTGGTGAAGGCTCGAGTGTTGTTGCATCATCCTCCTTAGGTCCACATATTTGTGTGCCACATACTTGCACTATGTGTCACTAAGAATGCTTGGGTCCTCTTGTACAGCCCGCTGAGCATCCCTTGGACACTTTTGATCATGACCTCCATGATGTGGACATTATGGATCAGTTGCAAGGGAGTGGAGTGCACCCTACAGAGTCATCTCCTACTAGAGAGGGGGATGTTGGAATAGTGACACAGGTAAGATTTAAGTTGTAAATTCATTACTTGTATTTGTTTTTAAATGAATATTAATAAGAGATGGTATCAAGTACTAATATTTATTTACATGGTCTATTTAATAGTTGATGTATGAGGAGGATCTCACACAAGTGACTGATAGCACCCTTAGGGCCATTTCATTTGGCTTGGACACACACACAATATATATTTTTGCACTCACTCGTTTACATTTTTTATTATATACTTGTTTGTTATTTTAATTGTCATTAATGAAATTATATTAAAACTTATATGTTTATCTTATTTTCCTCTTGTAGGAAATACCTAGTGCGAGTGAGGTGTAGCCTCATCCAGACTATGGAGGCACAAATTTAGATAAGGGGAAGGTAATTGAACTCAAATTGGATTGAATTAAGATTTTTAAGATCTTATATTGATTAAATACATACATCGACATAGATTGGTAGTTTCATATGTACTTGTCATTTTTATGTATTGGAAATTATGAGCTATACAGAGTTGTTGACAAGTGACACACCGCCTAAAGGAGTAGGTATTGGAACACCTCAAGGAGTAGGTGTTGAAACACCTCAAGGAGGAGGTGTCGAAACACCTGAAGGAGATAAAGAAAAATATCAACCTAAAGAGGTATGTGTTTATTTTATTTTTTGTTTGGTAAATATGTTCCTATTACCAATAATCGTATGCTAACTTGGATCAATTTTATGTTTTTTTTCGCATATAAATATTGGAATTTCAAAAGTTGGTTTGGTATATTCTAGGACTCCTAACCCTTTGAAGAGACGTATATTTCAGGTAATCAAGATTTCAATTTTAGAGTTCAATTAAAATTCAATGTATATTTATTTTGATTTTAAATTATATAGTATAACTAATCTCAATTGTGGTTTGAATTTTTTCTTGTGCAGCTACCTTCAGAGCCAATGAGAGCTTCAAAAAGGCTCCATTTTGATGATCCACCAGTATTTTAGGATGAGATGGACATTTTGGCATGTAAATATTGAATACATATTGAGATGGAATATGCAACATTTTGTAAAACTTTGTTTGAGTTTGCGTTGATGCCATTTTTGTATATGGACATACACTTGATTATTGGATAATTTGATATATAGAAGTTGACAATCGAAATTTAATTTGTTCCTCATCTGCATGATTAAACTCTTTGAAAATTTTATCTTGAGCAATGGTTAAACATCAATGTACAATAACATAAAAAACAATGGTTATATTATGTAGTTTATATTTATATCACTGATTACATTGAATTACACATCTTTCAAACTCAAATCATTACTTCACATTAACAACTAGATTTTCATAGATGAAAAATTTTTAATTACAATATAGTTCTTACAAATTCAACCTAAGCAGTTATGCAATTACTTCACATTCCATTACTAAAAACTACGAGAAGTTATCAATTGCATTTTTTTGTCATTGAATTCTATGAGACCACATTTCTTTAAAGCATTTTTTGAAATAGTTCAATGCCTTGTCTATGCTACCACAATTTTCATACATGATAGTGATAACATTAAGTTGTAATAAATTAAATAATAGCCTATGGCTATTTAATTTATACGCATTTGATTTAAATGGATGAGGCTGACCTCCTTGAAGAGTCACCTTATTTTGTATAAATACAAGGTGATGTTTGTTCATTTCCTCAATCAAGTTCATTCAGCATAATTCACATTCTCAGTAGAAGTTCGCACTTGAGCAACAACAGGCCGATTTCAAGGAGAAGCATATTCGATTGTATCTTTGCATCTAGGAGAGGTGCTATTATTCATTCTATCAAATTTAGCCATGAGTTGGGCCTGAGTTGTAAGCAAATTTCTTGTTGTGTTGCATTTTTTGAGTTCTTTTAGTTGTATTATCTTATCATTAAAACACTAACATGGTATCAGAGCGGGTTTGAAAAAGATAGTGATGAGATTTGTTATTGCAATGATATCTCTATTCCCTTTTTTTTGTCTATCTCTATCTTATTCAAGATGGTGAATGGTCTTAAAATTGAGAATAGACTCGAAGGAGCATCAAACTTCACTTCATGGAGATTAAGAATTATGCTCACTTTGGAGGAAAATGAATTGGTTGAGTGTGGAGAGAAAATTTTTTGAACCTTTGGATGAGGAAGAGAAATTTCAATGAAGGAAGAAAGATATCAAGGTGAAGAAGATGTTAGTTGATTCCGTGAAGGACCATATTGTTCCTATCATCTCTAAGTTGAAGACAACAAGAGAAATGCTTAATAATTTGGAGGAGATGTATGAGATCAACAACACAAGTTGTGCTCTAGCCTTGAAGCAACAACTTCATCATGTTAAGATGGTGGAAGGAGAATTTGTCATCACCTACTTCATGAAGATTTTTGAATTGAGAGATCAACTCTCTACCATTGGTCATATTGTTGATGACAAATATTTGACCTTGCTGGCTCTTAATGGTCTTCCTTCATCTTGGGAGTCTTAAATTTAAGGAATCAGCGTGAGATCAAAACTTCCCAATTTGATCGGTTGAGGCTTGACTATATTCAAGAGGAGTCAAGGTTGGTTGCGAGAGGTATTGGACGAAGCCCTATAAATGAAGACATTCATGTTCTTTCCTCTCAATCCTCAAAGAAGGAAGGAAAAGGAGGAAAGAAAAGATGCTTCAAGCGGAATGGAGATAAAGGGTCACATCATGCTCCTACATTCAAGAAGAAGTGGGACCTCTCTCATGTTCAATGCCTTAGATGTGACAAGTTTGGTCACTATGCGAAGGTTTTCCCTACCAGGCCTAATCAGCATGCTTCATTTACAAATGTGATTGAGATCTCTCCCCAAAATGATTCTAGTGAATTTCTACTCTAGTCATGTTCCTATGTTCAAGCCATGAAGGTCGTGTATTGATCTAATCGCAAGAGAAACATTTCATACTTCCACCCTTCAAAATATTTAAGAGATAAGTATTATTTTTTTTTATTGTAATTACCCTTCTAGTCTAAAATTTATCTTGTTGAGTAGTTCAAATCTAACATTATTTACTTGGATTATGTGTGACTAGTAAATAGTGATCACTGGGATAAGATTATTTATACTTAAGAATTATTCATTGCAAGTTGTATCATGCTAATGTGTGAAGATTACTTTCAAGAAAATCTTGATGCATCCTATAGGTTGAAGAATGGAGATAGTTCTTGTAGCTATGAGTCTGATTGAATGGTTGAAGACATCTCTTCGGAGAGCAAAAATTAACCTTAAGAGGGAGTTTTATGACTCGTTGGGAATAAGTAACGGTTGCAGTTTTGTAAGGCCAGATGCTAAATTCTTGAAGTACCTCTTCAGCAGCTAAGATCAAATTTTCTCAAAGCCAGTCAACTTGGATTTAACATTGGTAGCTCCATAAACCTATTCAGAATAGAGTGATCTAAAGAGGACATCCCTAAATCTCTATAGAGGTGTAAAGTTGCAAAGTGGTGTAACTTTCATTCTCAAACTCGTACGACCAAACGGACTATTCCAACACATCTGGATGGGTACATTTACTCCAGTTATAGTCCTCTTTTGCACCCAAATATGTCAAATCACTTTGAACTGCATTGGACCAGCGATTTCCCTTAAGAGTCCAAAGTGCTAAAAGGCAGAAAGCTCTGACAGACTATTTCTCAGAAACCATGATGCTTAAAGACTCTTCGTTTGAGGATATGGGATTTTTTTGGGACCATCTACAATAACCTCTCTTGGTTTTTTCTATATCAAATGTGTTTTCCCGTGGTGATGAGTTTTCAGTTGAGGGAAAAGTTGCCAAATGCAAGTAGTGTAAAGTTGCAAAGTGGTACAACTTTCATTCTCGAACTCATATGACCAAACGGATTGTTCCAACATGTCTGGATGGGTACGTTTATGCTAGTTATGGTCCTCTTTTTCACCCAAATATGTCGAATCACTCTGAGGTGCATTGGACCGACGATTTCCTTTAAGAGTCTAAAGTGCTAAAAGGCAGCAATCTTTGATGGAATATTTCTTGGAAACCATGATGCTTACAGACTCTTCATCTGAGGATATGGGATTTTTTTGGGACCATATACAATAACCTATCTTTCATTTTTCTATCACGAAGGTTTTTTCCCGTGGTGATGAGTTTTCAATTGAGGGAAAAGTTGCCAGATGCAAGCAGTGTAAAGTTGCAAAGTGGTGCAACTTTCATTCTCAAAATCATACGACCAAATGGACTATTCCAAAACATCTGAATGGGTACTTTTATGCTAGGTATGGTCCTTTTTTGCACCCAAATATGTTGAATCACTCTGAGTTGCATTGGACCAATGATTTCCCTTAAGAGTCCAAAGTGCTAAAAGGTAGCAATCTTTGACGGACTATTTTTTGGAAATCATGATGCTTACAGACTCTTCGCCTAATGATATGGGATTGTGTTTGGACCATCTACAATAACCTCTCTCGGTTTTTTCTATTCCAAAGGATTTTTCCCGTGGTGATGAGTTTTTAGTTGAGGGAAAAGTTGTCAGATGCAAGCAGTGTAAAGTTTCAAAGTAGTGCAACTTTCGTTCTCGAACTCGTATGACCAAACGGATTATTCGAACACATCTGGATGGGTATGTTTACGTTAGAAATGGTCCTCTTTTGCACCCAAATATGTCGAATCACTCGGAGCTGCATTGGATAGGCGATTTCCCTTAAGAGTCCAAAGTGCTAAAAGGCAACAATCTTTGATAGACTATTTCTCGAAAACCGTGATGCTTGCAGACTCTTCGTCTGAGGATATGGGATCGTTTTGGGACCATCTACAATAACCTATCTCAGTTTTTTCTATCTCGAAGGCATTTTTTTGTGGTGATGAATTTTTAGTTGAGGGAAAAGTTGTCAAATGCAAGCACTGTAAAGTTGCAAAGAGGTGCAACTTTCATTCTCAAAATCGTACGACTAAACGGATTTTTCCAACACATTTGGATGGGTATAGTTATGCTAGGTATGAGAGAGAGGGAAAGGGAGAGGGGAGAGTGAGAGAGTGAGAGGGAAAGTGGGAGAGTGAGAGGGAGAGGGAGAAAGGGAGAGTGAGAGAGTGAGGGAGAGAGGGAGAGTGGGAGATTGAGAGAGGGATAGGGAGAGTGGGAGGGAGGAGGAGGGAGAGGAGAGGGATAGTGGGAGGGAGAGAGGGAGGGATAGGGAGAGAGAGGGGGAGGGACATGGAGAGAGGGAGAGAGTGAGAGGGACAGGGACAGGGACAGGGGAGAGTGAGTGTGAGAGGGAGAGTGGGAGAGTGAGATGGAGAGGGATAAAGGGAGAGAGAGAGAGAGAGAGAGAGAGAGAGAGAGAGGATTGATTGAGTGAGAAACTTGAGAGAGATAAAGGTGGAGAAAGAGAGGGAAACAGATAATATTTAAATATTTTATATATTGGTAATATATATATATATAAATATTTATAGATTAACTAAAATATTTAAATAATATTTAAATATTATACATTTAATAATATATTATATATTAAATACATAATTCGGTAAGAGATTATCATAAATTGTATATTAAATATATTACATTATAAACTTTATTGGATATTATATATATTAAATTATAAACTTTATTGTATATTATATATCTTAAATTATAAAATTTATTGCATTTTTAAATCATATATTAAAGATTGTATAAAAAATTTAAAACTCATATCTAAAACATATCATATATCGGATTTGAATAGGATATTGGATTTGAATCGGATATCTGATATGCTGACACAAAATTTAATGCCTAGGGATTAGGCTTGAGATTTGGTTCGAACCTGCCAAACCTAAAAATACAACACGTAAAACGTGTTTAACAACTTACCTTGCTTTTCCAGACTTCGCCCATGTGGCTGACGACTTTTATTTTACCCAAAATTTATGAAATGAAAAGGGTTTGTAAAGGAGATTCTTAGCTTTCTACCAATATAAATTATATTTTACTTAGAATCTAATAAATAATTATTATTTATTTTTTATTAGAATTATGACTAAAGTCTTGATTGATAGTCTGATATAAAAACATCTATAGCTTTCAAACGGTATCACATTTTTTGAATCCAAAACATGTGTCACATTTTATGCTTGGAATACTATAGGATTTTAAAAAAAAATGAGTTTCATGAAGTTTTGACCAAGTTAAGGTGGTCAGACATACGAGTTTTTATATTTTCTAAAAGTTGTAATAAAAAACTGATAATTAATTATTTATTTGAAAAAAAATTACAAAACAATATGCATCACATCTGGACATGAGTCCTCTACTTATATCTAGAATCTTATAAAAAAATATTATCATTTTATTATGGTTAGGGTGGTCAGACAGACACCTACTTCTTATTTTTTCCCTGAAATTTTAGTACTACTGCATTGAAATTTCAAATTTTCACCAAATAGATTTTTTTTTTTCAAAAATTAACCTAGTAGTTTAGAAACTAAATTCAATTTTCCATAGATTCTATTCTTACATATTTTTGAAATAATATAGATAACTTATTCAAAATTTTATGTGAAGTCTCCCAACTCTGATTTTCTGAATTTTCATTGCCACTTAAGGGCCTATTTTTTCCATGATGATCCTGCACATACCCATATCACACTTATTTTTTATAACACCTTCTATGTAACTAGGTTCCAACGCTTGTACCCTTCCACACCAATTCCATAACCAATGAAGATACACTTCACTGCCTTGTTCTCTTATTTAGATCTTTTTTCATCGGGCACATATGCATACACCTCACTGCCAAAGACTCTAATGTGTCTCAACGAGGGGTTCTTACTAGACCATGCTCACATAGGTGTCATGTACACAAGTGAAAAAGTGGGAAACTTGTTAATCAAATAACATGTTGTAGCTATAGCCTCAGCCTAAAACTTCTATTCTAGACCAGCATTACTCAATATACTTCTCACCCTTTCCATCAGTGTTTTATTCATCCTTTCTGCAACTCCATTTTGTTGTGGAGTGTAAGGAGTTGGTCTATTCCTTTTAACTTTGCGGTCCTTGCAAAACTTATTGAAATCTACTGAACAAAACTCACCACCATTATTCGTCCTTAAACACTTAATTTTTCTACCAGTCTGATTTTCAACAAAGGTTTTAAATTATTTAAATTGACTAAAAACTTCAGTTTTACTGATGATTAAATAAAAAAATGTTCTTATCAAATAATCATCTATGAACGAGACAAAATACACAAATTTTAATAATTAAGGAACACTATTGGACCAAACACATTAGCATGAATATAATCCAGAATACGAAAATATTTGTGAGGAATAGAATAAAATGAAACACGGTGTTACTTTCCATATATTCAATATTCACAAAAATCGAACTCAAGATTACAATCATTAAGCCCTTCAACCATGTTTTTATTTTTCAAGGCTTTCAAGCCTTTTTCACCAATGTGGTTGAGCCTTTGATTCCACAACATTTTTTTCTCTATTGGGAGCTTCATCTCCAAAGAGTTTGCACCCTCAAGAACAACACCGCCTTTCTCTACATGGTCAGATTTACATCATTCTAAAAAATCACTATTACATTGTACTGCACATGCATCCAGCTTATACAAAGTGTTAATTTGTGAACCCTTAGCCAGCACCATAGAACCTCTAGTCATTCTACAAACATCGTTCAAGAAAGAAACTTGCACACCAGCATCATTAATTTTACTTACAAAAAGTGAATTTTGCGCCAAACCTGGTATATGCATCACATCATCAATTCCCTTCATCCTTCCATAAGGAAACTAAATTCTAACTCTTCCACATCCAACAATCTCTAGGTGAGAATCATCACCCAGATACACCCTTCCACCAACATTCTTTTCATACTTTGAGAACCAACCTCTATGAGAGGTCATGTGAAAGGACACACATGATTCAATTAACCAAACATCATTTGATGTCTGAGTCACCAAGGCTGCTATGAAGGCATCTAAATCACTCTAAGAAGATTTTTTATCAAAAGAATTATTGTTTTTCTTATTATTCTTCTTTTCCTCTTTAGAGTCTTTTTGGATGTGTCGAGTCTACCAACAATTCTAGCATTTCACCTTGGAATTTTTACTTGGAGACTTTGATCTCCCCTCTAACTTGGATTTAGACTTCTTGTCTTTCTTCTTTCCTTCCTCCCTTGATTTGTCTCAAACAATAAGGACCTCCTTGGCCATCTTAGAAGATTTCCTTCACATTTCATCTGACAAAAATGAAGCAACCACATCTTCCATATTGAAAGTGGTTGCTTTACTCCCAATAGCCACTACCAGGTGATCCCATGTCTCGAGAAAAGAACACAATAGGAGTATGTAACGATCCTCGTCATCAATTTTCACACCAATCGACCCCAACTGAGAAATGATCATGTTAAATGCATTCAAGTGGTTTACACTAGATGCTCCTTCCTCCATCTTCAAAGAATACAACTTCTTCCTCAAAAATAACTTATTTACCAAAGATTTATCTTGATAACTATCACCAAGCTTCTTCCAAAAAAAATTGTTGTCTTCTCTTCATGGACATTTAGGAGAATTGAATAGGCCAAGCATAGTCTAATCAGACCCTTGGCTTTCCATTCCATTGCATCCCAATCATCTTGCAAGGTTTTTGATGGTTTGATAGAGGACACTACATTCCATAACTCTCGATCCACAAGATAATCTTCCATTTTGAGTTTCCAAAACTAAAAATTTCCACCGTTGAACTTCTCAATCTCTATTCTTCTAGATGTGTTTGCCATCTTAAATCTACAATAATATTACAACCAAATTTCTCTATAAAACTCCTACCTAATAAGATCAGCACAAAAAACCATCTTACCCACAAAGACGCCAAAGTTGGCCAAGATCTGATACCAACTAAAATGAAAGAAGAGTGCAGAATACACCTTCATAATACTAATCTTCAGGAGAGAGATACAGAAAAATTTTCAAAACTTTGCAATTACAGTTTATTAAGATGCACATATGAGAAACATGAATAGAAAACAAAGAACGAATACCAGATTTTACATGGGAAAAACCTTTGAGTAAAAATCCACACACCAAAGTAGAGGCCTCTTGTATTATATAGTAAAATTTCAATTATACAAGTGTAGAGCTATGCTCTTCCAGGCACTAATTCACGACATGAAAACTGGTAGTTTTACATTTAAAATTGCTTTGATCCTTAAAGATCAACCTCAAACTATTATTATGCACTAGGGAATTCGACCATGCTTCTAAAGCGTTCCAGGAAACCAACATTCCAATTTTCATAACAGTCAAATGGTCACAAATGACATAACTATCATTACCCAGTGTTCCCATTCTCAATCACAACACTGCACGGCCTTTGTTGACTAGTCACACGACTGTGATTTGCTTCATTCCATCTGACCATAAGCCACATTATTGCATCCACTTAAACTGACCTTCACGGGATAGCGGGTTCACCGTTATACCACAGGATACATTAAGAGCCACCACGGGATCGCAGTTTATAAACCTTACCCCGCACTACTGCAAGCTAATGGTTAGATTGACATGCTATGGTGAGTAACCACTAGGAGATATTTTATTGTCAAACTGCTAGCCATTGCATGGACCACTATGGGGTTTAGGGTTAGGACTCCTCCCACACTACTGCACGGGTTGATGAAGACCATTGTGGTATGGTGGGTAACACTGCCAACCCACACCCCCTCTTAGTTGCACCTTGTGGTAGTACAGTGAAGGTTGAATGCACAACTTATGGAAGTCTGATTTTGATGGCAACTAAGTTAGTGTTTTAGTAGTGACTTTGAGACACATATTCTCAATAGGTTTTATCAAAATACTCACATTGTGATAGACTACCATGAGAGTCCTTATGATAAAGTGTTGCTACTAGGACATGATGGATTTGTGAAGTGGGATTTTTGGATTTTAAGTGAGATTTTGGATGGTGATGGGTAATTGTGGATGGACTATTTGGAATTTACGATATAGGAATTTTTTTTGCTAAACTTAGGATGGTGGATGATGGATGATGGATTTTCGATCTTTTTAGAACCAAAAATTTTGTATGCCTTGCATAATGGGATTAATGACCATTTTGAAGGTGATAGACACTTTTTATATGTAAAAGACCTATTTTCTTGTGACTCCATATTTTTATTGATTATTTTCTATTTGGATTCTTTTCTTTTCTTGATCTATTTTTTTAAATTCATTTTGGTTTCATTTTTCCACATGGATTTTTGGATTTTATGGTATTTGAGATTTGATTTTTAACTTTGGATTTATAACTTTTATTTTTATTGGCTCTAATTGGTGAGTTTAAGGACTTTCAAATGTTGGTTTATGGTATGAATAGGAGGAGTGCTAGAAAAAACCTTATGTTAAGGACTACACATGGCCCCTATTTTGATGGTTATATTAGATAAAAATACCCCCATTATCATGGAGATATCACTAACATCATTTGAATAGTTAGAACCAATGAGTTTTTTAGTACATAATATTCGCCAATTGGCTAATAGTTGAAATTTATGAATCGAAAATTGGCTAATATTTTGAGCTATAATGTGATTTGAATCACCACATTTTTACAATATTTTATTATAGTCTTATTTAAATCACCAAATAATTTATTTTATTAAAAAATTAACTCAAAAATTTGCTACAATATTTGATACATGATTAGATCAAATTTTCCTAAATTCTATAAATTATAGTAGAAATCTAAATTAATTCACCAATAGTATATCATAATTATTAATTGTTTTAGGACTGTATTTCTAATGATTGGTTTAAACCATTGATTTACAATATAATCTAATGGCCCTTGTTGTATTCCACAAGGTAAAATGTACCCATCATCTGTAATGTTCATGGGCCCACAATTTCGAGTCTCATGAGAATGATAGATTGTGGGTGCATCTACCTCATAGGGTATGAGGGTCATTAGATCAATGATCTAAAAAAAATTTCAAGCCCCATGATAATTACATAGCATGAATAAATTTTACCTTGTTGAATACAATGAGGGCCATTATATTATATTTTAAAATAATGGTGGCAAGTAAATTTTATAGTCTACCCCTTAAACCCATCAATAATTTCCACCCTTGAGCCCCTAATTTTCCATGAGAATTATTTGTAGATTTGATGGATTCGCCATCATAATTAATGCATTTTCTTATTATTTTCAAGACTCGCCAAAATTTTGTACAAAATTATAGTGATGTAAAAAATTCGCCAATAAAATTAATATTTTTTCAACAAAAGGAAACATTCACCAATAAAAAATAATATTTTTTTCTTAAAAAAGGAAATATTTGCCAAGATTTTATATATATATTAGGGGAGTTTCTTAAAGTTATCACTGCAAGAAACACCAAAAAAAGCAAAAAATCAAAGAACATAGACAATTGAAAAAGAGGTGGTCCAAGATTCCACATAAACAAAGGAAAATATTTCACTATCCAAGTTGTAAGGTCTAATGAAAGTGTTAGGTTTAGAGAGATGTAAAAGCATGATAAATAATATATAATAAGATAGTGTTTTGAAGGATTGTGAGGCATATAATTAGAGATAGAAACTTTTACTTAAGTATGTGATGATAAGTGTGTAAATAGATCAGCATGTGTATATCTCAATATTTTTTATCCTTTTTAGAAACTATAATGAATATAGAAAATAATTCACTTTTTTTAACATGGTTAACATTTTTAATAACTCATATGCAACTAGATCCACCAAAAACATCCATTTCCACATACATTCTAGCATTCACATCACAAGGGTAATCACACATGGTGTACATGTTGGTCATAGAGATGTAACGATCTCAAAATAACCAAGAATATGTGCCAAAAATAAATCATGTGGCATGATGGTGTTAGGGCTAAGTGCACCTTGTGATCCCTTCCATAAATTTTCATAAGTGACCTACCTCTTATTTGTGTAAGGGTTTTAACCTCCAAGAGATAATCACACACACTAGGAAGGTTGTGGCTCATGGTTATCAACATAGTACACACATACCCTATTGAATACCTAGAATATTGAGGGGGTTGAATTAGTATTCTTAATAACTTAAACATTCATGCAATGCATCATATTAAACTTGTAGTAATCGAAAGGAACATAGAAAGTATGCATCACATCAAGGAACACAAGAACATTAGATATACATGGAAAACCCAAAAAAGGAAAAACAACAGTGAGGATTAGCTCACAATATAGATATTGTAATTGATTAAAAAGTTTGATATAATTGGTGGACTCACTATCCAAAAGAGAAAAGGCCCACTGTCAGTGGCTCACTGCCAAAGGGCTTACTACCCAAAATAGGAAGAGATAGAGTAAAGGGTAGCTCACTTCCAAATATGAACTACTAATAATTTATCTAAATTATGCTAAAGATATAGTTCCACTAAAGCTCAGAATACTGACTTGACACACTTCATTCTTCACCTCAAAAATAATTTTCACTTCTTTTTTCTTAATTGCATACATACTTAATTATCTCGCATCTCTCACCTCATTAGACAAGGAATTAACCGTGTATATATCACAATCAACCAAAGCAATTAGGTCAACCCAAAACATGTACCATGCAACACTTTTTCATGTTAGCTCAAAAATCAATCATACACACCTTGCAAGGGGAACCATGTTATACAACACATTAAGATAGGTGCATGACCTATAATTATTCCCATAATTCATCTCCAACCTCTACTCATCTTCGCACAACCCAAAATACGCAAGTTGGCACCACTGGTGAAGTACCAATAGAATGAACCATTTGTTCACTCACAACTTGACATCTGAACAACCGAAACACTTGCCACTTGGAAAAATAAACTTCAAACACCTATAAACACTTCCTCAAAACCGCATATCAAAACAATCATCCACGGTGGAATGTTGAGCATTCCAATCATTCACTCTATTACAATTACACTAGTATTTCTAGACCTATACTCTGACACTATTATCTTTGACTAAGGAATTCATTAGATCATGAAAATTTGCATTTAGAGTCTTCCAAAAAATACCATTGTTACCTCAAAATTGCATAACCAAATTCATCATGGAAAAGTACTGCAAACCAAAATATTGGTTCTCTGAACATTGGAACTACATCAGGATACGGAATTATCCAATCATCTAATCTTCACCAGACCAACACTTCTGCATATTTTCCTAGGATTTCCATCAATAATGGGTTGTCATCAATGAAAACACCATATGACATCATATTCTCATCAATCTCTATTATTCTCTCCATTCAACTCATTTTTCCATCACACAATCCTCAATGACAAACTTCCAACAATCTCTCCCACAAGTCAGATTTCCAACAATCTCCCCCTTTTTCATTAACATTTGCACTACTCAAACTTCTAATCTTTTCCAATCTTCTCCCCCTTTGACATCAAGGTTAAAGGGACCCTTAATATCAATTTTTTTGGCTTTCTATTATTCTCCCCCTTTGAACATATATATTTGTATGTGCATGGGAATAACTGCCCCTTATTGCTTCACTCCTATATGGATCTCTTCTTCAACAAAACTAACCAAAAATTTACATTACAAAACTCTCTAATACATCTGCATATGTACATTTCAATCTAAAAAATAAAAATGTATAGCTTAGCTTTTGGAGGGAAAATTTCCATACTTGGACAGCTTAAATTTTTCAAGTTGTTCCTCTAGATCATTCTTTGTTGTATCCCATTCCTTCTTAGCATAAGTAATTATTCCACACTATTTCTCAAACTTAAAATGGAGGTATTCACCCTCTTCAATAAATTTGGGTAGAGGATCATGTTGTATCACCCTCTCCACATCAACTGAAGTTGCAGTTAGAGAAGTAATCCTTGCACTTACTAAGTCTCTAGGCTAAATATACTATAATATTATCTTCTCTTTTTTCTCTAATAGCTAGAAAAGTTGACCATGCATATTCTCTATCTCTATCCTTTTTGTTCCATCTATATCTCTCATAGGAACATACACTCCTAAGGCTTGATCAATTTGAAACTCAATTGATTCCATCTATTCTTTTATGCTCTTCGTGGAAATGGGCCATTTCAAGCAAAAAAAAAATTCTTCCTCAACACAATTTTGAATATCCTTTAAGTTTCTCTATAACTTACCATGTGATGTAGCACACTTGTCGAAAGCCTCTTCCAACCCTTTTTCATGTATATTCTTATTCACTTCTTTTTCCAAATTCTCATCCAATCCTATAGAATATAACTTGAATAAATCAAGGAGGAGCCTTAGTTTTTGTATACCGAATAAAGATTCATCAATGGTGGCATCAAGAATGTAGTCTTGCAACACTTTAACAGCTTCATCTATCATCTTTGCACTCTTTTAGCTGGATTTTAAAATCTCCTTTCTAGCGGAGGCATGGAATGCATCACCAAGTTGTAGATTATGAAAGGGATATATTTTGTCCATGTCAACATGTCCTTTTTTTATAGTAATTTATAGCAATTGTCTTGACACCGCCAAGTAGAACTAAAATTGTATATCCAATAAACTATTCAAATAATCCTCAGATGCTCCAAAGGATTCGCCAATCGGTTGAGTTCTTACCTTTTCCTTTTTCTCTTTCTCCTTCTCCTACTCTTTGCTATTGGAGCAGTCTTTTGCACTCTTCTCTTCCTTTGAGAATTTCTCACCATATGAGGGAGGAAATTATTCATTCTTCTACACCTCAGGGTTCTTTGGGTTCTCCTATTTTTCTTCTTCCTTCTACTCATCACTATTTTGTGCATCCAAGAGATGCAATTATTGATCTTCTTGAGCTTATTTCTTCTATAGAGCAACATAATTCTTATCTTCCTCAACAATGCTCTTTGCAATCAGAGGGGTGTTATCTATTATCATGCCTTCCTGATCACCCTTAATTCCATACACACATTCTTGTTCAGCATTCTTCAATTTATTAACAAGTTCATTGATCTCCAAAGTAGATATATCATGCTCCATTTTAGTCTCATCATCCTGAGACATGTCTAGCTCCTTTACTAGATCTAAAACCTTTTACATTAATTCATCCTTCAACCTAGACACGTCTAAATCCTTTTCTCGTCAAGGTGTTGATTCTTTTCTTTGTTCTAAATTCTATATTATAAATATGAGCCAATATTGCCCTATCCTCATCATTAAGAGAAGATCTAATCTTCTCCAAAGTAAAAAAAAACTATCTTTGCATCCTAATCAAATTCCTCTTATCTTCTTGCTCTCAAGACTCCTTTTAAGTCATCTGAAATCTGAAATTTAATTTCAATTTGACTGGTCTCAAAAATAACCATGTACTTTATAGTGGCACCTTCAATTTTGGTCGTATTCTCATTGTGTTCATCCAGATATATTTGTGCAATTTCTTCTAACAGACCAAAGTTTACAATACTATTCAACAAATCATCTAGTTTTGAGGGTCCTGCTCCCTTACCAGAGGGGATTCATCCTTCTTCTTTCTTTTTCCCTTGACCTTAGGAGACTTTTCTCCTTCACTGGATCTCTTTTCTCTCTTCTAAATGACAAATGTCTTCTTCTACTTCTCTACATCTTCCTCACTTTTTATGTCCACAATATCAATCTTTTTTGGTCTCTGCTCTAAGGACTTGTGACATTCTCTTCTTTTTGACCAATTGAGGTTTTTCCTCTTCAATTTCCTCTTCATCCTCACAACTGATATATCTTTCCCTTATGGATCTTTCTTTTCTTCTCGTCTATGGATAATTTTTTTGTGTTGTAGGGGCACTGGATGTAGCTTTCTTCTTGGTAGAAGCTACAAACTTTATTCTAAAGGTTTTTGGAAAAAATGGAGAGGGAGTAGACATCCAAATTGACCTTCTAGTGCTTGATGTATCCTATAGATCCATAGATGGGGATTTGATATTCTCTGCAGTCCTCTTGGAAGAACTAACAATCTCTTCCAATTCTACCTTCATTTTCCCTATATTTTTCTATGGATTTTGGCCTGATTTTGCCTAGATTTAATGTTCTAATGTGGCCAACACGTTCACATTAAGCCTTGAATGCTTGTAAATCAATGAAAACCTAATGATGTCTTGCAAAGGTGTTGTAAAGTGTTGTAACCCACTTTCACACTTTTCTAGGACCTTACTATTATAATTCACCTAAATAACCTCTTACCAAGCCTTATTTCAAAGTGTTGTAAGGTGTTGTAACAAACTCTCACACTTTCCTAGGATTTTCATCAATAAATTGAACATTTCTTATGTAAAAATGGCCCCTTAATGTACTTATAGGCCCTACTTAAGTGTGTTTCAGAAGACAGTCCCATTAAACAACATTAATGACACTTTAATTCCTGACAATTAGAAAAAAATTCGTAGTGGGACCAAGTCGCCACCTTAGGTGACTTAGTCCCATTAGGCATAAAAATCAAATTTATTTTAATATTTTGGCAGGATATTGTCTTCTAAATCCTAAAGTAAGGTTGACTTGTGATGAGGTAGTTTTGGGAAATTAGGGATCATCATGTATAAATAAAGGGTTTTCCCCTCATTTTCTCTCTCCTTCCTCTGCTAACTCACTCAGCATTTGCATTCTTCTTAATCAAGAATCAAATCACTCTAAGCACTTCAATAATTCATCCAATGGAGTTGATATTTGCATATATTTAGACTTCTACATCAAGGGTTTGGTGAGTTGTGGCAATTGCATGTTGTTCAATCATCTTTCTCTTTCCATTTCATTTATTTTCTAGGATTTGATTACCAAAATGGGGTTTGACTAAGGCAAATCCCTATTCTCTAACTGTAACCCTTTTACCCCTCTTTGCATGTGTGTTTTGCAAGTCTTGTATGCAGAATTTGTCAAAGAGCAAGGTACTAAAATTGTCAACTTTTCATCAACATCATTCAAAGTCAACAAACCCTAAAAGGAGATTGGAGACAACCTACAAGTCAAAGTCTATACATTCGGATCCATACACTTGTTAGGAGAAGAATTACAAGTTTAAATCTATAGATTCCAGTCTCAAGATTCTAGAAAGCTACAGGTGGACCAAGTCACCATCATTGGCAAATTAGTCCCACTACCAGGCCTGAAAATTGATCTATGTAGTTTTGGATACCCATTTCCTCGAAACCTATTCTTGCAGAGTCTCCCAACTTGGAGTAAGTGTCCCAGTTGGCCTAAATAGCAGAATATGGAAGAGTCCATAGTTCCTCTTCATCAAGCTTCAATTTTCAGGTGCACCTCTCCAGCCTTCTCCATTTTTGTTATAGTTTTCTTGTATTTTAGGTCATTCTTAGGTCATTTTGTATAGTGTTTTCAATAATTTTTCATTTCATTAGTTTGCATTCAAAGTTAGTTTCATTTATCAAAATATTGCATTTAGACACATTCCAAATACATTAGATCTAATCTTGAATGAACCTCCTAAGTTTTGGGTGTGAAAGATATCTCTCCTTTTAGGTGAAAACCCTAGAAGTTTTAGAGACCCCCCTTTCCCCCAAAATTTGTGGTTCATTCTGGTGAACCTACCTTTAGAAAATTTTCACCTCTGATTTCAAGTGCATTTGCATCTTAGGAAAAGCTTGCATCAACATTTCATTAGGGTTTTAAATTGTTTTACATCCTAGGGTTTGTAAAATAGCATTAGTGAAAAACTCAAATAGCTTGCATTTTTGCATTGCATTTTCATCAAAAAATCCAAAAAAATCTCCATTTTCATATTGTAGTTGCATTTGAAAAGCCTAAAAATCATAAAAACCATTCAAAACTTTTGAAAATTGCTAAAAAAATCACTATTGGGACTAATTCGCCACACTAGGTGACTTAGTCCACCTGCACATTTTGCACTATAATTTTTGGCATTCTCAGAGCATTTTCTACATTTCTATTTTTTATTTCTACATTTCTATCTTGTTTTCCAGAATTTTAATTATAAGCATTTTAAAGCTCTTTGTTTGCATTGCATTTCCATTCACCCCGCATTTAGAATCCTTTGCATGAGTGTTTTGTTTCCTATTACTAATACCTTAGTGAGAAGAATTTCTAGACTCATGGCATCTCACAACAATAAACTTTTTACAGATCTTGGGTTATCTAAAGCTTCCACTCCTAGTATTGATAATAATACACTAGGCCTAGAGACCACCCTTAGTAACTCTTTGCATTCAGGAAGTGTGCATATTGAATATAAACTTTATGATATCCCACAAGACAAGATCATTCACCTTCATGAGTAATTAGCACACTTGCAGCATCAAGTTAGCCTTGAAACCATTTCTACTACTACAGTTCCCACTATAGATAACATCCACCAAATGCTTGACAATGATGAAGACCTAGACATTATGAAAAAAAAATTTGAGATATATCAAAAACATGTTCCTTCCACCTCTAGTGTCTATCAACTAGAAAATATTATGGTTAGCCAAGGAGGACCTCAAACTCCTCCTCCCTCAATAGTAGCCTCCATACCTACCTATGCCTCTCCCAATGTCACAACCACAATGCAACCAGTTAGCAATGTGATTCCTTCCCTTGGCATTCGTACTTCCTATGTGGCATCGCATGCTTTATCCTCTTTCACTATACCATCCATTAGCATTCCACTCAGTTACCCTACCACTACACACCCAGTCACCACTTTCCCTTCCACCTCACACCACTTACACTGATCCTCTCATAACACAACTTTTCCAAACTGTTTCATCCATGCAACAACAAATTTCTACCATCAACCAAAACAAAAATGGCCCACCCACATATTATGTTTACAGCAGCCTCTTGTCCTTAGAAACCATGCGAACCCAATGCCACAAGTAATAGAGATGCCTAGGTTTGAGAAATATGGAGGAAAGGGAAATGCTTCTAACCATTTTAATGTATACACTGCTTTGTGTAGTCAATTTGTCCTTGATGATAAAATATTAGCTAAATTGTTTCCTAGGACCTTAATATATACTACCTTGGAATGGTTTTCTTCTTTACTGAACAATTCAATTCATTCATTTACAAGTGCATATGACTCCCAATAAGACCTTGGCCAATTTGATGCGATGTAAGCAAAACAATGATGAAAAGATAATTGATTTTATCTCACACTAGCAATCGCTTTATTCCCAAATCGATGTCAAGATTCCTAACCCACATCTTCAAAAGATGTTCATAAAAAACTTGCTAACTCACCTCCAAGATAAACTCACCATGATGAAATTTATCTCTTTCATGCATTTATGCACTACCCTTTGTGATTATCATAATTCAATTAGTATTCGAGATACACGATCCACTTCTAGTCGAATTGAGAAATCTGAAAATACCAATCAAACCAATTCCCAACCATTTAGAAAGAAAAACAAAGGGTTCTTACAATTTAACCCTCCTCAACCATCCCCTCCACCTATCAACAACCAAGTGGTAGTTGTTAAATCCATAGTGCCTTTTAGTCATGGAGATCTGAAATGACACTTCACACCTTTACCTGACACCCTCCATAACACAATGTCTCAACTTTTGCAACAAAAAATGATTACCTTAACTATTATTCATGTACTTGATCCTACCAATCCTTTACCTCCAAACTTTAAATCCAAAGCTTATTTCCATTTTCATAAACAAAATGGACATGACACAAAGTAATGCAAGCATCTTAATCATCTTGTTCAAGACCTCATTGATTCTGGTCGTTTATTTGTTGTCGATGTTAATGATCAAGGAAATAAGTTTGTTTCCCCTCCAAACCAAAATTTTAAAATTTTCACTAATCCCATGCCTAAATATAATATTTCATTTTTCAAAGCTAGTGAAACTTCACAGAATGATGTTATGAATTTTGATACAAATGATGAACATTTTGATCTTATTCTGCATGTGACCCATGTTAATCCTATGAATGTAATGGTAGGTGTGATAGACATTATCCCTCGTACATGAAAACCTAAGACATCTCTTGGTATTACTTTCTCCTCTCACTAAATACTTTAAAATCTCCCTAATGGTCCTCTTTACATAGTCGGTTGTATCTATGACAAGCCCACTATTGGGATATTAATAGATCTCGCATGTGGAGAGAATGTGATCATTGAAGAATTTTTGGTATTACATGATCTTTATCAAGATGATTATGATAGACCTACAACATGAATCAAAATGCATAATGGTTTTTCTTTTCATATGATAGGATCGATCATCATCCTATTACAAATAGGACCTAAAACATTGGATGTTACGTTCTCCATCATCCCATTACAAATAGGACCTAAAACATTGGATGTTACATTCTCCATCATCCCACACTCGAACCAATTTCATTTGAGGCTAGGCCATCCATGGCTTCGCTCAATGAAAGTTATTCCTTCAGTTCTTCACAAATTCTTAAAGTTTCCATTTGATAATGATATATTCATTGTCCAACATAGTGGCTTTAAACCCTTGTCTTCTAAAGGAAACTTTTCCTTAGAATCCTTTTGGCCTAATCCCATGGAACCCATCACACCTCAAAGAGAATTCTTTTTCATTGTTTATCAAAAATTCAAATAAAATAAAATAATTGAATTATCTCTTCGTAGCATGTCCCCATCCACTTCAGACACTCCCATCCTAGATGAAACCACACTTCAACCTGAACAAGTCCCACCTAACCATGCTCAACCAACACCTAAAACTTCACCTACATCCTCCAAGAGACCTAGAGATTCTAAAAGTAACTTTTCCATGCCTCCTTGCATAAAAAAAGTTTACAAAGCAAAGGAGAAAGTGGAAGATCAACCTTCCATGGTTCCTTTTGTTCTTCCCCCTAGGGATGAAAATAAATCTATGGTTCATCAACCCGCTTCTTCACAAACACAACTTGACAATAGAATCAAAAGGAACAGAGGAGCTAGGGAACATAGGTGTCGACGTCGTGCCCTTTCTCACAAGTTACATGAACAAGAAAATAAAGAAAATCATAATCCACATCTGACAAAAGCCATGCATGATGATCCTCCTCCACAACCACCACAACATGATCCTATACCTCCATCACAACAAGAGTTACACGCTTCACCTAACATCATCATTCGCCCTCCTATTTTCATTAATTTGGATGACAATGATGATGAGATTGCTAAAATAGATGAAGAGATGCATAACAATTTGAACACAATTTTTTCCTCTTCCATGAGCTTGGATGAATTTTCTCCTCAAATGAGCATTGACCTTGATGCTAGTTCTGCAATTGTTGTTGTCCCTCTAGCCAGTAACCCGCCCTCACTTGACATTGAACAAGATTGGGAGGTGGATGACTTGTGTTGTGCCTATAGTGCACATGCCTCATTCAGAACGGGGACCCTCTCTTTCCTTTTGCCTTACTGGGCACTTTGTTGCTTCTACCTCATTTTGTGCGCCCCATTTTTGGTGTCCTTAATGATCAACACATTCTCCAAAGTCTTATTTTAGGTTGAAAATATTTTTAACCTCTAAAAGTTGCTAAGTCTTAAACCCTTTTGAGTTTTCTCTGTCAGTTTTCCTTACTGGCGTCTGTGGGACCCTCCAGGCCTAGGCCCTCAGGTTTCCCCTCTCAAGTTTTGCTTTCTGAGTTTCCCTTTTTGCTCTACCATTCCACACAACTAACGATTGGAGTCCTCCCAGCCTTCGGACCTTGGTGCTCCTACGGTCATCTACATCACTTTTCAAAAAAGACGAATGTGCCCACACATCTTCCCGGCATCCCAAGCCCGACCCTTCGAGATTCCCCTCACGGGTCTCCTCCTGGTCTTATCTATTGCTGAAGGTCATCAACCTTCATCCTTCTGGATCTCAAACACCAGTGTTCTCTTCGTCCTTTGATTTTAATTGGCAGATTTTACAGTGGCTATCCTCCGACGTCCTTCCGACTCTCGGGTCTCGGTCCTCCTATCATTGTCTTGTAAATTTAAACTCACCCAGTATTCATCATACTAGCATTCATAAGGGGATTATTTATTGCACTTCGGGGCTATTTAAATGGTTTTGACCTGTCTTTTTTGCATGTCAGGAAGAACTTAGGAGCATAGTGCGACCCAAGCAATCTTCGCCTTTGTGCCCGAACTTTAGCTTCATCGTTCTTCAAGGATTTGGAAATCTCCTTCTTCGGACCCCTAAGGTAGGATATCGTCTAAACGCCATTTCCCTTTCTAGGCTTTGTCAATTAAAAACTAAGTGATAAAACGAAAAAACTAGAAGTCTAGTAGGGGAGAATCTCACCTCGAAAACCCACAAGTTTGAAAATTGAAAAAAAACCCATAGGAGGTCCAAATCAAAAATCAGAATGATGTCGTCTCATCACTGTTCTTCAGAGCAGGCAACCGCACATCTCGGCCTCAAGCCTCTCTTTGGCTGCAACATAAACTTAGCACAAAACACTCTGACGGTGAAGCTCTTCCTGAGTTTCGTACCCCAGATTTCCCTATTTTTTTCATCATTTCACTTAGCCTTCCCCTAATGTCCTCCTAGATCTTGGATGCTGGGCTTACAAAATCCATCTGAAACTTGTAACAAAAATAAAACTTTTGATTTTCCTTCGGACCTTGACCTTCAAGCTTCCATCCCCAGGCCACAGTCTCCGATTTGTCGTTTCATACGGCCACCGTGGGACATCTTCTTGACTCCCGAGCCTCGGTTGCCCTTTTTCGTCTACATGTTTTGAACAAAGATATGATAAGCCCAAACCCCGGTTGGAATCCAACCTACAAACTTATGTCCCTGAAACTCCATCTTGCTTTCGCTGCCCCAAATGGCCGAACCTGACCGCCTTCCTAGACACTAGGCCCCAAACCTTGATTCGCCTCTGAATTTTTGAACAAACTAATGAACCCACCTCGGGTATGATTTGTCAAGAATCCCATCTCGTACTTTCGTTCACGCTTCACCATTTTGTATGGCTATCCTTAAACAGCTTCCCAACCCCTATGGCTCGAACTCCAGAACCCGGTCCCCAGATTTCTTTTGCCCAGTGTTGTTCCAAATAGCCAACCCTTGACAACTTTCTTGCAACTAACGCCCGAATGCCTAAATGATGATTCAAATGGCCCCCAAATTAAAAATGGATTTCGACCCACATGCTTAAAATTGACCTTCTCCCACATCAACCCTTTGTTAAGAAAATCCAACACTGAGAGAAGTCATCAAGGACACCTTGCCTTGTTTTCCCTTCCAAAAAGCATTCTACCAAGGGAAGTCTAGCCCCTGGGGCCCGGGTCACCCGTTTGCCTTCTAGTGTTATTATTTTCAAGTGTTAGACTTTTCTTAAATGACAATTGTGGATCTAACCTTGATTTTCATGGGTTTGTTTGAGGTTGCATCCTCATGTTTAATTTTTCTAACTCCTATCTCTATGTGCAAGATTTATGAAATCTAGTGCAAAAGCCTCTAGAGCAGCCAAGGACAAAGGGAAAAGAACTACCAAAACTCCTCAGGGCAAGGAGGACACAGATCAAATGAAGTATCAATTCCAAGGAGTATCATTGCACTCCAAATTCACAACTAGTGGGAGGGATATCACAAACACCAATATCGGACACGTCAATATTTATAATTTCACATGAAGAGTCAGAATAGAGCCAAGGACTGATAATGCAAGATTGATCAGAAGCAGTCGACTTGCTAAGGTTGCGGGTTTCCCTCCCGTCTTGATTTCCCCCAAGCTTGTAATGGCATTTTGGGAGGTGTACCAATGTGAAACAAGGAAAATTGTGGGAAGAGATGGAAACATCTTGGCTGATATGTCCCCTCTTGGGATAACAAAAACTTTCTACATACCCGTCATTGAAAGAATAGAGACTCCAACTATTCAGGAGTGTAAGGTGTTGTGGGATGAGGATCCTTTGAAGTGCAAGAATCTGATCAACCAGTATTGGTTGAAGCAGAGGTGGGGTAGTGCCACCAAGGTTCCTCGGGAGCTTAACCGCAGTGACTTCTTTGAGGACTACCATGATCTGGCTACCCTGCTGAGCAGAATAATGGGCCTTCCTGTTATAGACTTCTTCCAAGAATGGATGATGTATTTCATTAAACAAATTCTCCATGGGGAGGACATTGTATTCTATTGGGGGGAGATAATCATTAATTTCTTCCATGAGAAATTCGTTAATATGCGCTTGTCGATCGACGGTATTATGGGGGATTGTTTCTGATACCTGAAGTTGATGACAGGTTATGAGATGCCCACTGTCAAGATCAATTCAGAAAGCATAAAGCCTCACTTCCAAAGGAGGATGGAGGTTGGGATGTTAGATGAGGTTATTGCAGATATTTTGAGCTTTGTTGCCTGAGCTTTTTCCCAATCTGAGCTATTCAGAGACCATCTTGCCAAGTATGACGAGGACTATGAAAAGCTTTTTAATAATTCCAAGGAATGGAGCTACCAGGTTCTGAGATCCGACATCTTTGAGGTTGACAAGTTCCAATCGGTGGTCTTGAAATTCATAGAGTATGCAGCTTTGAAGAAGTAGGAGGGCAGCCCTATTATTAATGAAGAATTACTAAAGGAATAGTTATGGCAAAGAGCAATCAGCAAAAAGATGAAAATTCTATAGTACCACCACTAGAAGAAAAAATAGGGATATGGACAAAGTGTATTTTAAAAATGTAATATATTTGGGGGTAGGTGAAACCCTGTTGTAAATTGAATCTTGGCCACACAATGAGATTAAATCTTGGCCGCTCATTTTTATTTTTGAAAACTATAAATAGGGGTCTCATCCTCTCATTTTGAGAGAGTTGAGTTTTTGTAAAGACATGCTACAGAAATTTCAATAGAAATACATTGACCTTGGTGCATTTCTAGATTTCTTCTCATGTTTCATGATTCTTCTCTCATAAGTTAAGATTAAAGTTTGATTTACTTTTTTTTTTTAGTTTCCTTTTAGCTATCCTTGGAAAATTTAGTAATGTTGTCTTTGGTTGTGAAGATTCTTGTTGTGTGTATGATTTTCTTGTCCATACTTTTGGTCATTTGTTGTTGGTAGATGGTTGTACAAATTTAGTCTAGACTCTAATTTTATAGCTACTCTTTAAACTTTATCTTTGTTCATGCATATATATGGTGAATGAATGATGAAATATTTGTAGTCCTTAGAAGATAGCGTAGATTTCATGGCATTATGAAATTTCTGATTAAATGAAATTCTATTTTAAGGAAACTGTCCATAGTAGAAACCTCCATGATCACTGTTCATCGGTAGTTGCAGGTCCAGGAACTCTCTCTCTCCCTTTCCCTTTTTTCTTTTTTTTAATAAGTGACCTATGCTAAGGTTCATTGCACATTGTAAAGCCAAAACTTAAAGATGGAAATAGAGTCCTAGACCGTCGTTCAGTGCAGTAATTTCCTATCTAAAGAACTCTATTCACAAATCCAATTCTCCTCTAGCTTTGTCCATGTAAGGCCACCTTGTGATTCCAACAAATCACATGAAACAACTGAGATATTCCAAGCACTTTCATGACCTGGCAGCGAGAGACCTTGGGATAGTGTTATGCAATCTGATTATGGAAGATTGTCTTTCAAGAGAGGTAATGCACCCATGTATTGCCTTTGTTGAGAAGTGCATAAAAACACCATCAACAGAATTGGCACTAGAAGGAGGGAATTTTTGGAACAAAGTTGGATCGAATCGGGTTTTTCTCCCTTGAGAGACTTCATCGAATCTTGAGGTCTACACCGAACAAAGGGGAATTTCAAGAATTATTGCCCCCTATCTGATCTTAAAGAGCTAAATGAAGGGAAGAATCCACCTCCAATTCACCTGACCAACTCACTTTTCTTTCACCTTTGTCTTCTCCTTTATCTTTGGCAGCACCATCTTCCATCCATACACTCTGAACAGCCTTCTAGGCTGCCACTCCATCCAAGCTAAATGTTGTCTTTTAGCTAAACATAGTCTCAACCCTAGGAGTTGTCCCATTGATTATAGTCGTACTTTACATCCACTAGTCAATATGGCACAAATGCCTCCACCACCCCCTCCCATGGCATGGTTGGACAATAACCTGTCCCCTTTGGCCTTCAACTTCTATCATGATATGCCAAAGAATCCTAAAAGATTTTGCACAAAATTCAACACTTGGGACCCGCAAAGGACAGTAGAAGAGCATGTCAGGATATTTGAAATTGCCTTGAAAAATATGTAGATTATCTATGAGGATGTAGCTTGCTAGCTCTTTCCCTATAGTCTGGGAGAGGAGGCTTTCTACTGGTACATCGAATTTCCCGTCAGAACTATTAATATGTGGACCCTTCTGAAGGATTCTTTTCTACAAAATTTCAAGACCCCAGTCAGCCTTGTAGATTCATACAAACATTTCATGTCAGTTCAAAGGAAGATCAATGAACCAATCATCTCATTTAATGATTGCTTCCATAGAGCATACACTCGGCTGCAAGCCCCGTACATTTTCAATGATTTTGTTGTTCTACCGATTTATTATGTAGCACTGGATAACCTTACTTTTGCTTTGGTAAAAAGGATGCGCCCACCACCCACCAGGTTGGTGGATGCGTACGCAGAGGCCCTTATTGCTAGCACAGATTTGGGGCAAAACATCTCTGGTCCACTACCTTCTCTCAAGAAAATTGCACATCCTGCATAGATTCAATTGATTGCTCAAGCCTTCCACCATCAGATTCCTATTATGAATCTGGTACCATAGCTGCCCATAGTCTTGCACCCTGGGCAGCCGATGAATCAAGTACCTTTGGTTTCTCAATACTTGTTGCCGCAGCAGCAACATGCCCATTCTCAGTCATCCCAAGTGTCAGCATATCTCCAAGCATTTGAATTCCCACCCACTCATCAATTCAGCTTCGCAGCCAAACAATACCGAAAAGGACCAGATTGATGAACTCACAGAGATGATCAAGAAAATGTCCACAGAGATGACGCATTTGAGAAATCAGAAACAACCAACTACAAGCATCACAAAAAAGAATCCAGGCCAACCTCAACTGTGACAATCGAGATCATCATGAAATTCGGGACAATCGGGATGTCGGCACATTGTCAAGGCATAATTATGAAAGAAAATAGAGTTCGGGCCAAAACTTTGACAGAAGGTCTTTCTAAAGGAAAAATTGGACATGGAACACGAGACCCAACAATGGTGGCATCCCCACGCCCCTTGATCAGCCTAGAAGCAATGATAAAACTACAAGCAAAGTTTACTTGGCTAAGGTTGCTTTATCTAGTTGGTGTCGCATACACAAAACAATTCGGCATTCTGAGTTGGATTGTCCAAAATTCCAGACTATTGCTGACATCTTCCAGGTTGAGGTCCAAAATGCTATGGACAATTGGGGATGCAAAGACATCATCTCATCTAACCCATATGACTCTACAGTGCTGGAAGTGAACTAGGCTCCTTTCCCAAAAGCTGAGTGCAATACATCGGAGTAGGAAGGCCCCACCATGAACAACAATGAATAGGCGAAGGAGGTAAGTTCTAAAATCCCTTTGCCTCAGCTTTTTGATTCAGTAGATAATGGTCCTAACGAGGATGAAGAAGATCCTAGGGAGGATGAATTCCACATGTTTCACCAAAGAACTACCACTTATGACCTAAGAAATAGACAGGTCGGTGGTCATGTTGGAGGCCCTTTTACGACCTCCACTCTGCCTAACAATTTCAGCACTCCTCTTGACTCGAAGGCAAGCAACAATTCAGGATTCCCCCATGTACCAACGAGGTACTTCAATAAGAATAGACAACAAAACCATAACCAAATCTAGCCTACCAGCTCCTCCCAAAAATTTTCCTATGATTAGGAGGTTGAGCATATGGGGGAGTATATTGCTGAAGAATTTAAAAAGGTGAAGCTAAGTGTGTCCGCCTTTGAACTACTCAAGGTGTCAACTATTAGAAATTCCTTTTTTAGAATGATAAATGGGACCTCATCAATTGGAGCCACTCAAGACACTCCCGCTAAGAGATTTTCCTTCAAAGACTCGCAAAGTGAGCTCGTCATCTGACAAGTCTTCAACAAGAATGCTAATCTTCTTGTAAATCAGCAAGCAGCCAAGCAGTGCTCTAAGGAAGCAGATCAAACACAAACCCAAAACAAAGGCTATGATAAAGACAAGGGTCAAGTCACTCAAGTGGATGTTTCAGGAGGACTCTTTCAGGGCAGATTCAAAACTCCCCCTTTCCTAACCACCATCTGCATGTTTGGGAAGAACCTCCACAACTGCCTGCTAGATTCAGGATCCTCTACTAATGTCATGCCCCTGAGCATGTGCAAATCACTCAGAATAATGCCAACTCCCTCCCAGCATAAGGTAACACAGCTTGACAAGACTAAGATCACCATATTGGGAGAGATTAACATAATACCTATACAGGTTGTTGTTGATCCCAGGATCCAACAGACCATTTATATTCAAGTGGTTGACATCCTGAATACGTATGGTATAATATTGGGAATGGATTTCACAAGGGAATTCAATGGGTACGTTGTCACTGACTATTCTCATTTGTGGTTACCATGGAAAGGAATGTTGAACCAGATTCGGATCAATTGGGAGCCACGGATGAGATTCATGATCACATAATACAACAACATGAATGAAGTGTTGTTGGTGAAACGGATTTGGAGAATAATTCCCTAGTATTGTATCTAAATGAGCAGGAATGCCTTGAAGAAGAAGGAACAAGCGAGGTTTTCCTCATACTATGCAGCCCACCTGCTAATTTAGCTAATACCTCTCAAAGCATTGAAGTGCTGATAGAGTCAGATGATGAAGAATCAGGAGAGGATGATAATCTTGGATTGTTGGATGGTTTCCAAGACTTCATGGAAAAATGTGCATGGGACTAGCTCAGTCTGTGGGATAGGATGAATTTTCAGGAGCTCTTGTTGCCTAGTTGGTGCAGGGTGCATAATGTTGCCCATTCAAAGTTTGAATGCTGTTTATGCCACACAGCAATTGAGCACGTTAATATTCAAATCACTCTGAAGGAGGAAATTGGATCAGCACCGCCGAAACAAATGCCTCCATCCTCGACATCTCATCAAAAGGTTACTACAATTGGGCCATCACAAAAGTTGGAAGCTAGGCATGTTGGTGCTGCATTCATAGACTCTCTTGGATTCTGGACGTTGCACTTTGATGGATCTAAATCCAAGCATGGGGTTGGAGTTGGCTTTGAATTAATCAATCCGAAAGGTAATTCGTACTTTTCTTCTCATAGGCTTCAATTCTATTACACCAACAACGTAGCAGAATATGAGGCCTTAGTCTTGGAACTCCTTATGGCATTAAGAAAAGGTGTCAAAATGCTCCAAGTGTTCAAGGATTCAGATTTGGTCATAAATCAGGTTAGGAAGCTCTATTCTTGTTATTATCAAAGACTCGGCAACTACAGGCACCGGGTATGGGATCTACTAGAAGAACCAGATGCATTCAATATCCAATTGATCCCACGTTTTCGAAATCATATTTTCAATGCCTTAGCATAGGCGACAAGCATGCTACAGTCATTGTCCCTATTGGGCCTCAAAATATTCACCATGTAACTCACCTCTATTCCATCTGTGCGGACAAGGTAGCCAATTTCCAGGTGTTCAATGATGACAAACACATCTTGGATTTTATCGCCAATTTTGATGTGCTTCCTACTCAGATAATAGATGAGGTTGAACCTCAAGAGGCTAACCTCGATATAGAAGGGGTCATCAATCTGAAGACCAATACCATCCCTATGGAGATGGTCTAGCTTGAAATAATATTTGACTTGGATCAATCATGGATCAAGATCAAAAGGCTAAGAAGGACACCATTAGTGGTCAGTGTGAAACCTACAACCTCAGAACGGATGGGAATGCAAAGAATGTATTTATTGGCAAGGTGTGAACATCATAGGAAAAGGGGGGTATAGTGGATGCTTTGCATAAGTACCACGATTTCATTGTCTAGAGCTATGAGGATCTCAAAACATATGATACATCAATTATCACCCATACCATCCCTCTCAGGTCGGATGTGAAACCATTTCGACATCGACAATGCCCTATCAATGCCTTATTAGAACCGATCATATACAAGTACATAAATTGTTGTCCACCAAGATTATCTTCTCGGTTAGGCACTCCACATGGGTGGCCAACTTAGTCCTAGTAAGAAAGAAGAATGAGGAGATCAGATTGTGTGCCGACTTCCATAATATGAACCAAACCTCAGAAAATGATAACTATCTTGTACCATCATTAGATGAGGTGTTGCAGATATTAAATGGTTTCCAAATGATTTCCTTCCTGGATGGGTGTTTGGGATACAACCAGGTTATGGTACAATATGAATATTGACACAAAACGGCCTTCACCACCAAATGGATAACCTTCGATTATAGATGGATGTTGTTCGGACTCATCAATGTTGGTGCTACCTTCCAACGCGCCATGGATATTGCTTTTAATGACCTAATTGGCAAGTTCATAATCATCTACATGGATGATATGATAATGTTCTCAAAGAAGTGGAGTACTCACGTTGTTGACCTGTGCAAATTCTTTCAAAGATGCCATGAATTTGGGGTTTCCCTTAAATCGAAGAAGTGCATCTTCGGGGTTACTGAAGGGAAGTTGCTTGGACATGTCCTTTTGGAGAGGGGAATTTCTATTGACCCCTAGCATATCCAATCAATCATAAAGATCCAGTTTTTGGGCAGCAAGAATGAATTGAAATATTTTTTTGGAAAGATCAACTTTGTTTGCAAGTTCATCACAGGCTTCACAGAAATCATCAAAACCACTCAACGCCATGGTAAAGCAAGGTTCCAAGGTTGAGTGGACCCCAGAAGAAAAACAATCTTTTGAGGGAATCAAGAAATTAATCATTGACACACATGTGCTGGTCAGCCCCAATCTTTTGAGGGAATCAAGAAATTAATCATCGACGCACATGTGTTGATCAACCCCAACTATAGGAATCCCTTCTACATCTATTCATTCACTTCAGACCATTAATGTGCCAGCATCTTGACGTGGAAAGATGATGAGGGGAGCGAGCATCCAATTGCCTTCATGAGAATCCCTCTGAAAAATGTTGAGCTACACTATCACAACATTGAAAAATAGGCTTACGCCCTTGTTAAAGGGGTAAAGAAGTTTCGGCATTATATCCTATGCAACAAGGTGTTTGCCATAGTTCCTAAACCAGCAGTGAAGATGTTACTTATGAAAAATGAGTTGGGGGAACGAAGGGCCGAATGGATTACACTATTGTAGGAATATGATATGGAGATCCATCGAATGATTTTTTTGAGAGGACAAGTGCTTACCTATATAATTTTTGAAGTAGCCACGTATGTAGGTCCTGAGCTCACGGTGCAACAATATCAGCTGGAGGATATCTCTCCATGAGAATGGTACAAGGACATCGGATATTATTAGCTGAACCACAAATGTCCACCTCGCTTGCAAGGGGTCCAAAGGTGAGCCCTCAGGTTGAAAAGTAGTAGTTACATGTTTCAGCGTGCCATATTGTACTAAAGGAACCATGAAGGTATCTACCTGAGATGCCTTGGTAAAGAAGAAGTTGAATAGGTCCTCCGAGAATTCCATCATAAGTTTGGAACTGGTCACAGTTCTGGTTTGTCAATTATGCATCAAATATTAAGAGTTGGGTACTATTTGGCCCACGGTTTTTAAAGATTCTCTTGGTCATGTCCGCACTTGCCACGTATGCCAGACCGTTGTCACATGGGAAAAGAATGTTGTTGTCTCGTTGCAACCTATTTTGGAGGTAAGGTCGTTCGCATAGTGGGGTCTCAACTTCATTGGTCCTATAAGCCCTCCATCATTTGCTAGACTTAGGTACATGATTACTATACTAGGTGGACATAAGCAATCGCTTGTAGGCAATGCACAACTGAAGTAGTCACTAATTTTTTGGAATATTTTCTTTTAAATCGCTTTGGTAGTTCTTATGCTTTGGTATGTGATAATGATCCTGCATTTGCTTCATTAAAAATTTTTGGTTGGGAATTTGATTATGGTATCGCCCTTAAGTTTTCCTCCAATTATTATCCTCAAGGCAATGGTCCTGCTGAGTCAACCAACAAGAACTTCATCACCGTGATCAACAAGTTATTGGATACGAATCCTAAAGACTCGAGTACCCAGCTCTATTTTTCACTTTGGGTAGATCACACCCGTCACAAGGCTACCTATGGGGATTCCCTGTACCACCTTGTTTATCACTTGGAGATCACCTTTCCTATACATTTTAAGATCCCTACCCTCCAGTTCATTAACGATTTTTATTAAGGAGGAGATAGCAGATAAGCTCTCCTTGCTGAGTTGCTACACCTAGAAGAAGTATGAGACCGTGCGATAGAAAAAAATTACAAACATCAAGGTGTAGTAAAAAGGTGGTTCGACCATCGAACCAAAATTAAGGCCTTCTGCATTTCTAATCTATTCCTGTACTAGGACAAGGCCCATGAAAATAAAGGGGGACATAACAAATTTGACAAGCTTTGGCTTGGCCCCTTTCAGATTGTTGAAATCCTTGGAGATAATGCCTTTCATATAAAGACCTTAACTCATGAGGACATCCTGTTGCATGTCAATGAGTGGAACCTTAATCATTACTTCCAAACCTGAGCTCTTTCGGAGTTGTTTGTGTAAATACCTATACACAGGTTTGGTTAGGTTTCCTTGCTTTTCTTTCTTGCTCTATTTTGTTTTGCGCATTCCCCGATTGTTTTTTCTTTTGGCGAGGGTTCCCCTTGTTCCTGCTATGATGGTCATGCTTAGCTGATCAACGATTTACCCTACTAACCAATCTTGTTTTATCTCTAGATAATCCTTCATTCCCTATTACTCTTCTTTGAAATCCCCTAAGCATTGATTTTCCCCTTTTGAAATCTGAACTAATCTAGGATGGTGTCCCATTTGAATTTCTTGTGTCTATCATAGAACACATAGAAACACACTTAAAGTTTCTAAAGAATCATGTGGTGATTATTGAGAAGGCTGGATGAGTGAAAAATCTTAAGTCTTCTCTAGTGACCACTATGATTTCCAAACCCATAGTGAGCTTCAATGCTTACACGGTTGAGCAAAAGAGAAAAAAATGTACTACAAAGAAAATATCAAATTAAAGGAATGGAAAATGTAAAGTCAACAACTGTATGGGTGTGCGAATATCTCTACTAGGGCTATGGATGCCTAGCTAGAAATAGAGCTATGTTCGTGGGGTCACAATGACAACTCCATCATGGCTATGGATGCCTGACCGACAGGGGAGCAATTTCTAGGTTAATTTTGGGGTGAGGCAAACTACGTAGCTTGTCCTTCCCAACCAATAGTTGTTCATACTATCTCTAAGGAAAGGGAATGAACTCACCATGCACACACCTCCATGATGATTTCATGGTACGATTCAATCTTGCCTTCCTTAACTTGTTCTTAGTTCAACTTTGGAAATCAGCTTTGGTGTGCAAAACCAGAGATCATGGGTTCAGAATGAATATTTATCTTTAGGACGTTAGGAGTATCCTCCCAGCAGAGTCATCATTTGTTGTGCCTATAGCGCACAAGCCCTATTTAGAATGGGGATGCTCTCTTTCCTTTTGCCTTGTCAGGTCCTTTTTTCTTATGCCTCACTTTGTGTGCCCCATTTTTGGTGTCCTTGACGGTCAACACATTCTCCAAAGTCTTATTTTAGGTTGACCATATTTTTCCCCTCTGAAATTTGCTAATTCTTAAACACTTTCGGGTTTTCCCTATCATTCCTTTCTAGCGTCCGTGGGACCCTCTGGGCCTGGACCCTCAGGTTTCCCTTTTGGCTTCATCGTTCCACGTGACTGACGGTTGGCGTCCTTTCAGCCTTTGGACCCCAGTGCTCCTACGGTCATCTACATCACTTGTCAAAAATGACGGATGTACCCATGCGTCTTCTTGAAATTTTGGGACCGACCCTTCGGGATTCCCCTATCGACTCTCCTTATGGTCTTCGTTGTTGCTGACAGACGTCAACCTTCATCCTTCCGAACCTCAGACCCCGGCGTTCTCTTTGTCGTTTGATTTTACTTGGTAGATTTTTCGGTGGCTATCCTCCAATATCCTTTTGACTTTCAGGCCCCAGTCCTCCCGTAGTCATCCCAGAAATTTAAACTCACCTATCCAGCAATCGTCGTACCATCATTCATTAGGGGATATTAATTTCACTTAAGAGATATTTAAATGGTTTTGAAAAATCATTTTCGCATGTCAGGAAGAACTAAGGAGCATGGTGCGACCCTAGCAATCTCCACCTCCACGCCTGGACTTCAGCTTCATCGTTATTCGAGGATTCGGCAATCTCCTTCTTTGGGCCCCCAAGGTAGGATTGTCATCTAAATGTCATTTCCCTTTCTAGGATTCATGAATTAAAAACTAAGTGATAAAATGAAAATACTAGAAGTCTGGTAGGGGAGAATCTCACCTCGAAAATCCACAAGTTTGAAAATTGAAAAACACCCTATAGGAGGTCCAAATAAAAAATCGGAATGATTTTGTCTCGTCGTTGTTCTTCGGGGCAGGCGACCGCACCTCTCGGCCCCGAGCCTCTCTTTGGTTGTGAAATAAACTTAGCACAAAATACTCTAACGGTGAATCTCTTCCCGAGTTCCGTACCCCAGATTTCCATGTTTGTTTCACCATTTTGCTCAGCCTTCCCCTAACGTCCTCCTAGATCTCGAATCCTAGGCTTGCAAAATCCATCTAAAACCTGTAACAAAAATCAAACTTTAGAGTTGCCTTTGGACCCTGGCCTCTGAACTTTCATCCCCAAGCTGTCATCTCTAATTCGTTTTTTCATACGACTGTCGCAGGACATCTTCCCGAATCTTGGGCCCCAGTCACCCTTTCGCTTTGCATGTTTTGAACAAAGAAATGATCAACCCAAACCCCGCTTGGACTCCAGCCTTCAGACTTCCATCCCCGAAACTTTGTCTTGTTTCCACCGCCCAGAATGGCTGAACCTGTCTGCCTTCTCGAACCTTGATTCGCCTCTAAAATTTTGAACAAACTAATGAACCCACCTCGGGTCTAATCCGTTGAGAATCCCATCTCGGACTTCCATTCATGCTTCACCTTTTCGCATAGCTATCCCTAATCAACTTCTCGAGCCCTATAGCCCAAACTCTGGAACCCGGCACCCAAAATGTCATTTTCCCAACGCTATTCCAAATAGCTGACCCTTGATAGCCTTCCTGTAGCTAAGGCCTGAACGCCTAAATGATGACTCAAATGGCCCCCAAATTGAAAATGAATTTCGACACACATGCTCAAAATTGACCTTCTCCCACATCAACCCTTTGTTAAGAAAATCCAAGACCGAGATAATTCATCGGGGATGCCTTGCCTTGTTTTCCCTTCCAAAGAGCATTTTGCTAGGGGAATTATGACCCCTAGGGCTCGAGTCACCCGTTTTCCTTCTAGTGTTATTATTATCAAGTTTTAGACTTTTCTTAAATGACAATTATGGATCTAACCTTGATTTGCAGGGGTTCGTTCGAGGCTGCATCCTCATGTTTAATTTTTCCAACTCTCGTCTCTCTATGCAGGAGTTATGGAATCTGGTGCAAAAGCCTCTAGGGCAGCCAAGGACAAAGGGAAAATAACTGCCAAAATTCCTTGGGGCAAGGAGGACAAATATCAAATGAATTATCAATTCCAGGGAGTTCCATTGCACTCCAAAGTCACAACTAGTTGGAGGGATATCATAGACACCAATATTGGACACGTTGATATTGATGATTTCACACAAAGAGTCAGAATAGAGCCAAGGACTGATAATGCAATTCTAATTAGAAGCAGCAGACTTGCTAAGGTTGCGGGTTTCCCTCCTACCTTGATTTTGCCTAAGCTAGTAATGGCGTGCCAAGAGTCATACCAACGTGAAACAAGGACAATTATGGACAAAGATGGCACCATCTTGGCTAATATGTCCCCTCTTGAGATAACAAAAACTTTCGGCATACCCATCTCCAAAAGCATGGAGACCCCAAATATTCAGGAGTGCAAGGCATTGTGGAATGAGGATCCTTTGAAGTGCAAGAAGTTGATCAACCAGTATTGGTTGAAGGAGAGGCAGTGCAGTGCCGCCAAGGTTCCTCAGGAGCTCTATCGCATTGACTTCTTCGAGGGCTACCACGATCTGGTTACCTTGTTGAGCAGAATAATGGGCCTTCCTGTTGTAGCCTTCTTCCAAGAATGGATGATGTATTTCGTTGAACAAATTCTCCATGGGGAGGACATCGCGTTTTATTGGGTGGAAATAATCAGTAATTGCTTCCATGAGCAATTCGTTAATATAAAGAAGATATTCAAATTCTACATGACGTCCTACTTGGTATATTTTCTTGTCAATCGGCGAAATTATGGGGGATTATTTCCGATACCTGAAGTTGATTATGGGGTACAAGGTGCCTGCTGTCAAGATCAATCTAGAAAGCATAAATCCTCACTTCTAAAGGAGGATGGAGGATGGGATGTCAAACAGGGTTACCGCAGATTTTATGAGCTTTGTTGCCCAAGCTTTCACCCAGTCCGAGCTATTCAGAGACCATGTTTCCAATTATGATGAGGACTAGGAAAATCTTGTTAATAGTTCCAAGGAATGGAGTTGTAAGATGCTGCGATTTGACATCATTGAGGTCAACAAGTTCTAGTCGGTGGTCTTGAAATTCATAGAGTATGCAGCTTCAAAGAAGTAGGAGGGAAACCTTGTTATTAATAAAGAATTCCTAAAGGAATATTTGTGGCAAAGAGTAATCAACAAAAGGATTAAAATGCTACAGTGCCACCACTAGAAAACAAAACAGGGATATGGACAAAGTTTATTTTTAAAATGTAATATGTTTGGGGGTAGGTAAAACCCTGTTGTAAAGTGAATCTTGGCCACACAATGAGATTAAATCTTAGCCACTCATTTTTATTTTTGAAAAATATAAATAGGGGTCTCATCCTCTCATTTTGAGAGATTTGAATTGTTGTAAAGACATGCTGCATAAATTGCAATAGAAATACATTGACCTTGGTGCATTTTTGGATTTCTTCTCATGTTTCATGATTCTTCTCTCATAAGTTAAGATTTTAGTTTGATTTAATTTGTTGTTTTAGTTTCCTTTTATCTATCCTTGGTAAACTTAGTAACGTTGTCCTTGGTTGTGAAGATTCCTGCTGTGTGTATGCTTTTCTTGTCCATAATTTGGTCATTTTTTGTTGGTAGATGGTTGTGCAAAGTTAGTCTGGACTCTAATTTTATAGCTTCTCTTTAAACTTTATCTTTGTTTATACATATATATGGTGAATGAATGATGAAATATTTGTAGTCCTTAAAAGATATCATAGATTTCATGGCATTATGAAATTTATGTTTAAGTGAAATTTTATTTTAAGGAAACTATCCATAGCAGATACCTCCATGATCACTATTCATCGGTAGTTTCAGTTCTAGGGACTCTCTCTCTCCCTTGCCCTTTTTCCTTTTTTTTAAGAATTGACCTATGCTAAGGTTCATTGCACATTGTAAATCCAAAACTTAAAGCCAGAAATAAAGTCCTAGACCATTGTTTGAACCTACACCAAAAATTCAGTAATTTCCTATCTAAAGAACTCTATTCGCAGATCCAATTCTCCTCTGGATTTTTCCATGTAAGGTCTCCTTGTGATTCCATAAAATCACGTGAAACAACTAAGATATTCCAAGCACTATCATGACCTAACATCTGAGAGACCTTTGGATAGTATTTTGCAATCTAATTGTGGAAGATTGTCTTTCAAGAGAGGTAATCCACCCATGCATTTCCTGTGTTGAGAAGTGCATAAAAACACCATCAAAAACTTGCTTGATGGTTGATGTGCATTTTCCTTACTAGTATTTTGCATTTTTATTTTCTTTTATGTCTGTGTGTAACGTGTTACCCTGTACTATTATGTTTGATGTTCTCTCTCTTTGTGACATTCTCCTATTTATACCTTCATTCTTCTATATGTCATGCATTTCTTTCACTTTTTTTTTTTGTTTCTGCCTTCCTTTTGGGAATGATGCAAGTCATTGAGACCACAATGTATCCTTCATGTTGACCCAAAAGACTCTTTTTCTTTGCCTTTTTTATTTTTCTTATGTTCTTCTTTTGGTGATGATGCAAGGCATTGGGACCTAAATGTCCCTTTCATGTTGACCCAGAAGGTTGTTTTTCTTTTTCTTTGTCTTTTTCTTTGGCTTGTGTTTTCCTTTTCGGGACAATGCAAAGCATCGAGACACCCTTTGTCTCTTCCATGTTGACCAAAAATGACTCTTTCTTTTTCTTTGTTTTCACACTCTTTGTGTCATTCTTCTAGTTCTATGTATTTGGGGGATGATGATAGTTTTGGTCTCTCTAAACAAACATTGCATTAATGAACATACTGGCCCCAAATCCATAGATCCCTTATGTGTTTGGTGTTTTCCTTTTTGGGGGCAACCCCTTCTCTTTTGTTTCTTCCTTTTCCTTTGCATGATGCAGTCTCCCTTGGAAACATATTACTTGACATAGGGGATTTCCAAGTTGGCTCTCATTTCTTTTCTTTCTTTTTTTATTTTTTATTTTTCTACTTTAAATTAATTTCTCACGATACGGTATTTTGTAATTCTTTTAAAGTGTGGGCATACATTGGCATAATTTCTTTTGCATTTTTATTTTTCTTGGTTCTTAGTGTAGCCTTATTATTTCATACAATGTGTTTTTCGCTTTGTGGATGACATTGGGTGTAATCTCCTTCATAATTTTGATATATCATAGCATATTACATTCCTCTTAGTGGCCTGATGCAACACACTGCATCCCCTAAATTTTGAATTTAATATTCTTTGATCAGTCCTCTTGGAGACATTAGACACAATGTTCCCTAATTTAAAGACCTTGCATGAACTATGCAAGAATCCTTTGAACATTCTTTACATGTTGCATTTTACATTTTTATTTTTGCATATATGGCCACCTTGCATAACATAGCTTGCATGCCTGTGGTGCCATATTGCGCTTGTTCATGAGCTCCAAGTATATGAATATTTTCTTGTCTCATGAAGCTAAAAAACTTGTCTTTTGTGGCACCTTATCAAATTTATCAGGAGGTATAACTTTGGTATGGTTAAGCGGGAAGCCCAACCAACGGCACGACTTTCCCCATAACCACCTATGTATGTGAGTGCATACCAACAATGAGTGTATGTTTCTCACCTTTTTGGCCTTCTCACCCAGAGGACAACCATGAGTTCCATCACCTCAAAGTGAGTATACATCCTTCCATAAAATGAGCCTAGATCTGATCCACAACTACTTGGATAAACGATCAGAGCTTGATTTGACTTTTTGTCTCTTTTCATTCTTTCACATCACTTCCTTGTGTGATCTTTTGTGCTAATGTTTGGTTTTCGATGGGATCTTGATCCTGGGGGCTTGATCATCCCTCTTCATTATTTTTGTCTCATCTTTCTAACATGAGTGCATTTGGATCCCTCTCAATGTGCATGTTTTGGCTACTCTAGTTTGAGTTTGAAGAAATATCATACTCTCACTAAACTGGAGGCTAAATGTGTCGCAAAAAAATGTATCCTTGAAATTTTCACTCATTTGGGCCTTTTCTATGGATTTTGGCCTAATTTCACGTAGATTTAGTGTTGTAATGTGGCCAACACATTCACATTAAGCCTTGAATACTTGTAAATAAATGAAAACCTAATGATGTCTCGCAAAGGTGTTGTGAAGTGTTGTAACCCACTTTCACACTTTTCTAGGACCTTACTATTATAATTCACCTAAATAACCTCTTATCAAGCCTTATTTCAAAGTGTTGTAAGGTGTTGTAACAAACTCTCACACTTTCCTAGGCTTGTATAAATAAATTTACCCTTTCTTGTTTAATAATTGGCGCCTTAATGCACTTATAGGCCCTACTTAAGTGTGTTTCGGAAGACAATCTTCTTAAACAACATTAATAACACTTTAATTCCTGACAATTAGCTAATTTTCTCGAGTGGGACCAAGTCACCACCTTGGACGACTTAGTCCCATTAGGCATAAAAATCAAATATATTTTAGCATTCTGGTGGGATATTGTCCTCTAAACCCTAAGGTCGGCCTATGATGAGGTATTTTTGGGAAATTAGGGCACATCATGTATAAATAAATGGTTTTCCCCTCATTTTTACTCTCCTTCCTATCCTAACTCACTCAACATTTGCATTCTTCTCAATCAAGCATTAAAGCACTCTAAGCACTTCAAGCATTCATCCATTGGAGCTAATATTTGCATATCTTTAGACTTCTACATCAAGGGTTTGGTGAGTTGTGGCACTTTCATGTTGTTCAATCATCTTTCCCTTTCCATTTCATTTTGTTTTATAGGGTTTAATTACCAAAATGGGGTTTGACTAAGGCAAACCCCTATTCTCTAACCCTAACCCTTTTTCCCCTCTTTGCATGTGTGTTTTGTAGGTCTTCTATGCATATTTTTAAAAGAACAAGGTGCTAAAAGGTGTCAAATTTCCATCACCATCATTCAAACAACAAACCCTAAAAGGATCTTGGAGACAACCTACAGGTCAAAGTCTGTAGATTCGGATCCGTACACTTGTCAGGAGAAGAAGTACAAGTTGAAAGCTACAAAATCAAGTCTCGAGATTCTTGAAATCTACAGGTGGACTAAGTTGCCATCATTGGTGAATTAGTCCCATTGCCAAGCCTGAAAAGTGATCTATGTAGTTTTGGATACCAATTTCCCCGAAACCTATTCTAATAGAGTCTCCCTGAAGTAGGACTAAGTCACCCAGCTTGGCATAAGTGTCCCAATTTTCCTCAATAGTAGAATCTGGCAGATTCCAGAGCTCGTCTTCATCAAGTTTCAGTTTCAAGTGCACCTCTCCAGCCTTCTCCATTTTTTTAATAGTTTGCTTGCATTTTGGGTTATTCTTATGTTGTTTTACATAGTGTTTTCAATAATTTTTCATTTCATTAGTTTGTATTCAAAATTTAGTTTCATTTATCAAAATATTGCATTTAGACACATTCCAAATCACGGACATTCCACATACATTAGCTATAATCTTGAATTTACCTCCTAATTTTTGGGTGCGAAAGACATCTCTCCTTTTAGGTGAAAACCCTAGAAGTGTTAGAGAACCCCTTTTCCCCCAAAATTTGTGGTTCAAATAATAGACCTACAAGACCAGTGATTAAATCTTCTACCATTTCATAACCCATTTCATGAATCCAAATTGTTCTAGGTTCCACTACTTCCATAATGTATTCATCTTTACTAACCATGAAGGTTATATCCTTCTTCTACTTTTCAACAACACTTCTAGGAATCATTTTTCTTTCTTTCATTTTCTCTTGAAAGGTCTTACAGAAACTCCAAAGCAAGCTATCCTAATTTTCTATTCTTGCAAACCTTCTTAAGTGATCCCTAATATGAATTACAATATGAATATTATCCAACCATACAATATTCTTTGCACCAAGAAATTCTCTAAGAAATTAAAACATAAACATATGATAAGGGCACCATACCGAAATGTGTACTGAGACACTTTTGTATTTTGAAGATTCTCCATCAACTGTTCTCTCAGGAGCTCTCATAGATCTATGTTCAAACCTTCTTTCACCATCTGGTGAGCAGTATGAATAGCAGTTTTCGACACCAAATTTTCTCTATTTGTGTAGTAAATATTGTAATTTTAAGATAGAAAATTGTTTTCACTAGGGTTTAGGACATAGGACAACAATCTACTATGCTTCACATTCAAGGATTCCCTAGAGATCTCAATCCAAGGATGAAGTAGAGGAAAGAGATCTTGCAAGGGAATTTCCTAGGGTCTAATTTATGATTACAAGATGGGTTCACCACCAAGCTATGGCTTGAAAATACTAATGAAATGCAAGATTGAATTTTCAAACCTAGTGATGCATGAAACTTGAATGAATGACCTAGCAATGCATATAAATCATAACAAAAAGTTGTAAAATTGGAGGCATGTACCTAGAAACTTGAAGAGGCTTGAATGAGGATTGGAAATGCTGAAAACACTGATTTTGATGTTGAATGGGACTCATACTCTATTCTGGGTGATTTAATCCCATATCTAGGTTTATGTGCAGAAGCTAGAATTTAGAAAATGGATGTCTAAAACTGCAAAAAAAAACTAAAAATTGGTTGTACTAGGACTCATATGCCCAAGGTGGTGTATAAGTCCTAGTGTTCTTTTTCTAAACGTTAAGGTCTAATTCTACTCTCCAATCTCTTCTCTTTCCACCACACTTTATTTTCATATCTAAAACCCTTATTTCAGACCTATAGATGACTTTTTGTGAAGATAGCAACCTTGCAAATGAGGAGACAATTCCAACAACTTTCTCCAAGCTTGTAACATAATATTCAAGGGATTTTTGAGCTCTAAGACACCTAGATCTGCAATCACACATCATGAGAAGAAAGGCTTGTTGTTTGTTAGAGGATAGGAGTTTGCCTAGGTCAAACCCCTTTTAGGTAATTAAACCAAATGATGAGATAATGAAATAAGGACATGAAACATGAACAATGATACCTTGAATGATGTCTTGTAAATATGGAATATAACATGAAATGGCCATGAAGGATGTAGATCTTGATCTTGAGATATGTGTAGAATAATGCTTAACATTTGATCTTGAATGTAACATCACAACACTAGCTCAATAACATGTTTGATGCTTGATATGCTTTCTTGATGATTTGTCTTGGAATTCTTAAATCTTGCTTGCTTGACTTGATATCATGTAATCTTAATGAAATAATGATTTGAAACCTCATTTATATAGGCAATCCATCTAATATCCCCTTTATTAGATCCCACAGGCCGACATTCATGAAATTTGAACTTAAAACCCATATTTCCCACTCAAAACTAAAAAAAGGAGCCAAATTCAACTCATATTCCACCTCTATGCCCAAGGTGGTGTATGGGTCCCACAAGGCCTTTTTGGAGAGAGAAAGTGTCGGGGTGTCAAGAAATTAAGTTTTTTTGATGTCTATGTTGGGACTTTTGTTAAAATATACCTTGGGATGCATAATATAGGGTCTTAGGGGCCTATTAATGATGATATTAAGGTCATAAATGTAAGGTCCCAAAATTCAATGTGAAAGTGTAAATAAATATACTTTACAACATCAAAATAAGCCAAAATTAGGTCTATTTAGCTTAAAAGATCCCTAAATCCAATGTTAATGTGTACAACACATTACAACACTAGACTAGGTCCACTTAGTTTACAAGCCTCCTAAATTTAATGTGAAAGTACATTTTACAACATTAAATTAAGGAAAAGTTAGGTTTATTTAGCTTAAAAGGGCTCAAGACCTAATATGAATGTGTAAAACACATTACAACAGTAGATCAAGAAAACATTAAGTCCAATTTACCATTAATTATTCTCAAATTAAAATAAATTGTACTATCTCCAAGGGCGTACATTTTTCGTCATTATATCTAGTCCCCACTTTAGTGAGAGGATGAACTTGCTTCAAACTCACACTGTAGTAGATATTCAAGAGGGGTATGAGCGTACCAATGTGGACAAAAAAGGATGAAAAATATCAAAGGAGGTGGCCAATCCCCCAAGATCCAATATCCTATGTCAAACCAACATAAGCATGAAAGGACATGCACAAGGTGTATGATATACAGCATCAAGATACAAAAACATGCAATGTCAATCACATAAGGAAAACAAAATAAAAGAGAACAACGAAACTTCAAGCTATCTGCTAGGTGAGTAATCCAAGAGAGTGATACACATACACACGCAGTTACTATGTGCTCACAACATACACGAGTGGCTAAGGGAAATTCATGCCTCAAATTAGCTTCCCTTCAAACCATACCAAAGTTATATATCTTGATACTTTGATAAGGTGCCATACAATAATGATCTTCGAGCTTCATGAGACAAGAAAAACTTCATATGCTTGGAGCTCATGAACAAACAATAAAATTTGAGCTTCATGAGGCAAGCAAAGCTTTGTATGCTTGGAACTCATGAACAAATAAGATGGCTCCACAAGCATGCAAAGTGTGTTATGTAAGGTGTCCATATAACCAAAATTGTAAATGAAAAATTACTGTAAGGTATGTTCAAATGGATTTTGCTTAGTTCCTATAAGGTCTCTTCTTAGGGAACATTGTGCTTGATGTCTCCAAGAGAGGAAAATTCAAATAAATATCACACTCTCGGAGGAAATCAAACCCAATGACATCACCAAGAAAAGGATGCATCACAAAAATAAATAAAATCATGCATTGAAACATGAGTTTCGGTGTATTCCCCCACTTTAAAGTGGTTTCTAACACCATTACTGTGGGAAATTGATTTAAATTGGAAGAATACATGAGATCTTATTCAGAAAGCCTTATGCCAAGTCATATGTTTTTGAATTAAACTACATTATGAAAAGGGGTTGCATAATTCAATTTGTCACATGCAAGCCAACTTAAGGCATGTAATCCACATCCCAAGATTTCTCTTATATAGACATGAAAGGCGGTCAACTTAGACAAAAGAGACAATGACAAGTGACATGCAAGGACAAGGTTGCTTAACCCTTTGCCCCCACTTACTGTGGGTCAAGGGAGCCAAATAGGATGCAAAAAAGTTTCAATTTGAGGAACTAGGTGCTTCAACTCAAGGAATGGAACCATAGTCCCTAAGATGTTGAATTTTGTTACTTAAAGTCATACATTTATTAGTAGAATGACCATGAACTCTATGATAGGCGCAAAATGAATGTTTGTAGTAGAATTTTTTTCATGTTCTTGGAGGGAGGGATGTCAAACGATCTTGGAGGAGTCTCGAAAAGATACTCTCTTGATCAATAGTATAATATGTTCCTTTATTTTGTGACAAAGATATCTCTTTCTTAGTACAATATTTCATACCTACACAAGACTCTTTAGATTGTGAGATTGTGTTCTCTCCTTTATAGGAGGATGTAAAATCTAACGAATTTGAATCATAAGTGTTTTCTGTGATGACATTAATGTTAAGTCAGAATTTCTTTGTTTCTTTCAAATGATAACAATCAAGACCACTAGTGTCTATCAATTCAAGATACACTATTGATAAAGTTGGATTAGAAGAATCTTTTGTAATAGTGTTGATATTGACTGAAGGCTTTTTTGTTTGTTTCAAGGAACAATAACCAAGACCACTAGTCTTTTCTTGCGTGTGAGGGTCTATAGGGATGCGGATACCTTGTTCTCTAGCACCACATCCTTTTCCACTATAACCAAGTTATTTCATCATTTCATAACCTTTTACATAAAGATTCTTCATCTCTTTTGGATTCGGTGGTTGCTCACAATTAAGTTCATCAAAAAAAAAATTATAATTTACTATTTCTTCTAAAGTGGTTGAGGTGGATGCTTTCGAAGGGTTGTTTGATGTTTGAGTTGACATTACCGCTTTTTCTATTCCTTTTTCAAAGTCTTTGTTTATGATCTTGTACTCTCCCATGAATGTTTCTTCTAAGTCTAAGGACCCCAAATAATCTAGAGAGATCATTATGAAGGGCTTAGGACTTCTATATTTTCATTTTTCTTACATGGATTCCACTTGTGTTAATATTTTCAAAGGATTTTCCTTTTCTTTCTCAATGCTCAAAAAACTATTTGGTTGGAGATCATCTATGATTATGTACACTTTTTTGTTGTAAACATACTTCATTATACGATTAAGAGTAGAAGGAATTCCATTTATTGCATGAATCCATCACCTTCCTAAAAGAATATTGTATGAAAAATCATGAGGCATAACATGGATTGGTGTTTCTAATGTGGCTTGCCAACTATAATAGGTAAAGTGATCACACCAAGTGGTCGTTTTCCTACATTGGAAAATCCCTTAATAGATAAAGAGTTAGGTTGAATTTTTTATTTATCCATGCCATTTTTTTCCAAAAGGATCACACTACACACATTAATGGTGGAGCCATCATCAACAAGGGATTTATTTATGCATGTCCTTTTATATCAAGATATTATTATGAAAGCTTCATTTTGTTTTTTCACTTCCAAAGGAGGGAGCTCACTTTGGTGGAAATCAATGCTATAATTTATTCCTTGAATTAGGGCTTCTATGTCATTCAATTACGCATTAGAAGGGATAGGAACTTGTTGTAAAGCACTCTGAATCATTTTATGATAATGAGGGGAGGCTTGAATAAGGTCCCATAATGATATTTCAATAGGTTTATTCTTTATTTGTTCAACAAGATTGTACTCCTTTTCACTTTGTACAGGAAAACGAGGAGGACCATGCAAGATAGGATTAGGAAATTGGGGGGATGTTGAAGGTTTTTGTCTTCTTTGTGGATTTTTTCTAGTGTTATATGTATGAGCAATGGTATTATGACTCAGTTTTTGAAAAAAATTAGTCATAGGTGGGTAAATGATAAGTTCAAGTTTGTTTTGAGTTTTTGGTTGTTGTGTGGGTGGGTAGATAATTAGAGGGTTTGTACGATGTCCCACAGGGTATGTAGGAGGTCCATTAATCAAGGGGAACCTAACAGACACTTGCAAATTCATAACCTCGGTGGTCTTGGTTTGATGTATTTCTAATTAAGGGTGGTCTAGTATCATCTTTTCACTATAATCCAATGAAGTTGCATCACTATTGTTCTCATTTTCTTGCACCGTGATATCCTCCTTAGGAGGAGAGTTTTTAGGAGAACTACAAACCAACTATTCTTGACATTCAAGGATCGGTTCTTCCAAAATGACTTCATCACAAGTAGGGGAACGATCAACGGTTTAATTGTCTTGTTTATCAATGATGGAATTCTCTTGTTCAATAATTTTTTTCCTAGGGGAGGAGAGACACATAAGATTCACATGACTTGTACTTTCTAACATTAAAGTATCTTCTTCACAACTATGAGAGATACTAAGAGAAGAAAAAATGTTACTATCATGATCTTCCATAATTTCATTCCTTTGTCCCATAATGCCTTCCAAAATAGGATAGGTAGGGGAAGGATCAAAAAGAGGGTTGGTATATACCTTAAAGATTTGATCATTTAACACCAACATATTCTCATCATTTAAAATCTCATACTCTTCCACTAAATCATTCTCACAAGCAAAGGGAGAATGGAAATTAATTAAGTTGTTGTTTAGAAATGTGTCTATGATCTCATCCTCTTGTGTTATAATATCTTCCCAAGGGAGAGGAAGAGAAGGAAAAGCAAGACTTTCATAATTCTCAACAATTGCGTCGTCTTTCACCAAGATACCTTTGTTACTAAAAGGAGAGGTATTGAGAGAAAAACATTATGATCTTCATGATTATATATGCTTGCAATCTCTTCTATCGTATAATCCCCACAAATAGGAGTGATAGGAGGAGGTGTAAGTTTAAGGAAAGCATCATTATTTTCAGTCTCTTGCACTAAGAGACTTTCATAACTATGGAATGTATTGAATGAATGACTAACATGCTTATTGACTAACTTTCTCTTTACAAACTTGGAAAAGATAGATACCAACATTTGTGAAGAGTAATCTATGCAAACTCAAAATGCAATGTAAAGACTGAGAATGAAATGTAATTTTCAGATTTCAAACAAGGTAATTTACTAATTACACTATGCAATGATCTGAAAATGAAATGTTGTAAATGCAAATTTGGAATTAAGAAATGCATAAAATGAACCACTTTAAGCTAGATTTAATGAAATGTATGTAATAGAAACTTGGGAAACTAAAGCAAATAACCAATGGCAGCAAATAGAAGTGCAGAAACAAGGTAAATGTTGTAAAATGCATTTTCATATCTGCACTGGGACTAAATCACCTAGAGGGGTGTATGAGTCCAAACGAGGGGTTTATTCACAATTTTTAGAAATTTTAAAGTTATTTTTGTGATTTTTATGTTGTTCGATCTGTAAACTTTATGAGAATGCATATTTTAGATTATTTTCAATAATCTAAGATGAAAATATGCAACCTATATGCACTTTCACTAATGTAAAAATTATTAACCATAGAATGACAATTAACTAATACAAATCCTAATGGAATGTTAATGCAAGAAATATCTGGGATGATGATGCACTCCAAATGAGAATTACGATGTTCTAAATATAGGTTCACCAAAATGTAAGATAGAAAATTTTTGTCACTAGGGTTTAGGACATAGGACAACAATCTTCTATGCTTCACATTCAAGGATGCCCTAGAGATCTCAATCCAAGGATGAAACTTAGAGAAAGAGATCTTGCAAGGGACTATCCAAGGGTCTAATTTATGATTACAAGAGGGGTTAACCACCAAGCTAAGGCTTGGAAAGACTAATGAAATGTAAGAACAAATGTTCAAACCTAGTGATGCATGAAACTTGAATGAATGACCTAGCAATGCATATAAATCATAATAGAAAGTTATAAAATCATAGGCATGCACCTAGAAACTTGAAGAGGCCTGAATGACAAATGGAAATATTGAAAACACTAATTTTGATGTTGATTGGGACTCATACGCCAGTCTGGGTGATTTAGTCCTAGATATGGGTTTTTGTGCAAAAGCTGGAATTTGGAAAATGGGTGTTTGAAACTACAAAAACCCTAAAAATTGGTTGTACTAGGACTCATATGCCCAAGGTGGCGTATTAGTCCCAATGTTCTTTCTCAGAAGGTTAAGGTTTGATTCTTCTCTCCAGTCTCTTCTCTTTCCACCACACTTTGTTTCCATATCTAAAACCCTAATTTCGGACCTATAGATGACTTTTTGTGAAGATAGCAACCTTGCAAATGAGGGAACAATTAAACAAACTTTCTCCAAGCTTGTAACCTAATATTCAAGGGATCTTTGAGCTCTAAGACATCTAGATCTGCAATCACTCATCAAAGAGAAGAAAGACTCTTGTTTATTAGAGAATAGGGGTTTGCCTATGTCAAACCCCTTTTAGGTAATTAAACAAAATGATGAGATAATTAAATAAGGACATGAAACATGAAACGTGAACAATTATACCTTGAATTATGTCTTGTAAATCTACAATCTAACATGAAATGGGAATGAACTGGATGTAGATCTAAATCTTGAGAAATGTGTAGAATAATGATTGACCTTGGATCTTGAATGCAACATCACAACACTAGATCAATAACATGCTCAATGCCTTATATCCTTGGCATGATGATGGATCTTGAATTTTTGCAACAAATGATGAAGAATTTTCCCTTGAATGCCTTAAAAAAAATCTTGAATTCTCTCTTAATGATCTTGTAAAGTCTTGGAATGCTTAACTCTTGATTGCTTGACTTGATATCATGTAGGCCTAATGAAATAATGATTTGAGACCTCATTTCTATAGGCAATCCATCTAATATCCCATTTATTAGATCCCATAGGCCAACTTTCATGAAATTTGAACTTAAAACCTAGATCTTCCACTCAAAACTCAAGAAAGGAGCCAAATGGGACTCGTATGCCACCTCTAGCGTATGGGTCCCACCTGGGTGGGAATCATAAGCCCAAGGTGGTTTTTGGGTTTCATTGGGCCTTTTTTAAGAGAGAAATTATTGGGGTGTTAATAAATTAAGTTTATTTGATGTCTATGTCAGGATTTTGGTTAAAATATGCCTTTGAATGCATAATATAGGGTCTTAGGGGCCTATTAATGATGATGTTAAGGTCATAAATGGAAGAGGGCCCAAAACGCAATGTGAAAGTGTAAATAAATATACTTTACAACATCAAATTAAGGAAAATTAGGTCTATTTAGCTTAAAAGGGCCCTAAATCCAATGTGAATGTGTACAGCACATTACAACACTAGATTAGGTCCACTTAGTTTACAAGAATCCTAAATTTAATGTGAAGGTACATTTTACAATAGTAAATTAAGGAAAAGTTAGGTTTATTTAGCTTAAAAGGGTCCCACGACCTAATATGAATGTGTAAAATGCATTACAACACTAGAACAAGGAAACATTAAGTCCAATTTATCGTTAATTATTCTCAAATTAAAATAAATTATACCATCTCCAAGGGCATACAATTTATGTCATTACAGTGACCTATCATCATGGATGCATATTTAACTATTGGATCATCTATTTCTTTCATTGTGATGGCACGCTTGTCAAATTTTTCTCTGGTGAGCTTTATAACCATCTTATTATTCATGACCTTCATCAACGAAATGGGTCCTTTAGCATAAACCATTAATTATTTGATAGATTTCTTGTTAATTAAATACGGTATATCCAACCACATAAACTTATCATGAATTCTACTCAAATCATACTTAACCCATCCATTCTCATGATAGAAGTTTGTAAAATTGTTCCATACATCCAACTTCTTCTATTTCAAGCTCCCAAGTTCTAGTTTTAACTCAAAAACATCTTTGGTGAGCTCATTAACCAAAAAAAATCCTAACTTTGAGTGATCATATTCTTCCATTTCACACGAATTTAAATTTTCACATCCTTAGTATGAATTACACCATAATAAACTTTTGAAAACATGCCTTCCAAATCCATTTCCATGGATATGAAGGGGTATTTCTTGAACTTAGGTTTTGGTCATTCCAAGACACCAATTACTTGAGGGGTAAATATTATGAACCACTTCTGAAACTAGGGTTTTAGTAGGAAATGATAAATACCTTCAAATTATTTTGTCGGTAGGGTTTCGCACAACTTTAAATCTCTTTGATTCGTCTTTTCTCTACTCTTCACTCTTAAAATTTTCAATTTCTAATGAATGTTTCATATGTGAAAACACATATAAAACCCTTTTTGAAATACCTAAAGTGCATTGATTGCAGTGATTAATGTTAGGTCAAAAATATAATAAGCCCTAACTATGCAATCACAGTCACCTTCAATCACTCCACAAATCTCTGCAATAGGAAGTTTTATATCGTAAATTTCATCAATAGATCTATCATGTTTATCTAAATATATACCAATGTGCTAAGAATATCAACACCACAAATTTGGTGGGGGATTAAGGATCTTCTACTAAAACTCCCCCTAATTCAATGCTCTTTATTTAGTTTTTAGAGGAAACATTTGCACCAAGGACTCATCCTTTACTTCTCTTTCTTATTTATTTTTCTAGATCTTATTCATATCATTTTTCATCTCATCTAGATCCACATTCTTTACCAGATCATTCTTCTTCAATGAAATAGAGGGTTTCACATTCTTTCTTCTACAAAACTTTGTTATGTGTCCTAGTTTATTGCATTTGTGACATATGACACCTTTTTGATCAAGCTTACTTCCACCCATTTTGGATCTACATTCATTATCCTTATGCCCAAATCCATTTCATGCATAATAGTAGCCATTCAAATATTGAGACATCATGCCTTTATTGTAACCATTCATAATGTGATTTTTTCATTCACTAGCTCTATGATCAAATTTATTACATGTATAACACTGACGGAGAAATGATTGAACATTTTGATTCATTTTTCTTCTATATTCTATAGCTTATGTCCAAAATTATTGCAATAATAACAATAACCATTAAAACATGGGTACCTTTATGTATTTTTTTGTCTGATAGGTGGTCTCTTAATGTCTTTCTTTTGGTTCCAAATTTGTTTGAGATCACCCTTCTTGACGTCTTTCTTTTAAAAATTATTTGGAGTCTAGTCTACCTTTGAACTTTCACCTTTCTCAGACCCTAATCCTTATTTTGTCTTTAGAAGCCTTTTGTCCAGCAATCATCTCAACAAGTAGTGTAGAGCTCTTTTTTTATTTTTCTTCTTGAATCTTTTCTTTTTCTAGATCTGATCTCAAATTCACAACCTCATGTTCAAGATTTTAACATTATTCAAATTATTCTTCAAATTTATCTTTCAGGTTTAAAATTCAAGCAACTTTTTAATAATTTTACCTTCTTCAACTTATAATTTTAGACTGGTGATAGTCTCATTTGATTTCTTAAGCTTCTCATTTGTTTCCTTGATTCTATCTGTAGATTTCTTGGGTTTCTCTCTCATCTTCTTAATGCACTCTTTATCACCAAGATCTTTTTTCAAATCTCTATTCTTAGCTTCTACTTTATCCAAATCATCAAGATCTTATTTGAGTTATCCTCCCATGTCCACTATGAAATCTTCTTCCATAAATCCTTCAGATATAATCTCTTCCAAAGGAATAGGATACTTCCTTGTAGCCATGTGTTCAACTTCAAGATCTACCCCAACAGTCAAGCCAATTGAAGGAACCAAGTTCTGATACAAATTGTTGAACACCAAGAATATTGAGAGGGGGGTGAATCAATATTCTTAATAACTTAAATATTCATTCAATACATCACATTAAACTTCCAGTAATTGAAAGGAATATATAAATCACACATCACATCAAGGAAAACAAGAACACCATATTTACGTGGAAAACCCAGAAAGGGGAAAAGCATGATGAGGACTAGCTCACAATATAGATATTGTAATTGATTACAAAGTTTGATACAATTGGTGGACTCAATGTCCAAAGATTCACTATCCAAAAGAAAAAAGTCTCACTACCCAAAATAGAAAGAGATAGAGGAAAGGGTGGCTCACTACCAAATATGAACTACTAAAAATGTATCTGACTTATGTTGAAGATGCAGTTTCACTGAAGCTCAAAATATTGACATAATGCACTTCATTCTTCACCTCAAAAAAATTACACTTCTCTACTCTTAATTTTGCATACACTTAATTATCTTACATATCTTACCTCATCACACAAGGAATTAACCTTGTATATATATTGTAATCAACCAAAGCATCAATTAGGTCGGCCCAAAACATGTATCGTATAACACTTCATCATGTCAACTCAAAACTCAATCATACATGCCTTGCAAAGGGAACCAAGGCTTACAACACATTAAGATATGTCAGTATGACCTATAATTATTCCCATAATTCCACTCCAACCTCTTCTTATCTCTACACAACCCAAAATACTTAGGTCGGCACCACTGGTGAAGTACCAATAGAGTGAACCATTTTTTCACTCACAAAAAAAAAAAATTCCACTTGTAAAAAAGACACTTCAAACACCTGTAAACACTTCCTCCAGACTACATAGCCAAATAATCATCTGCATTGGAATGTGAAGCATTCCAATCATTCATTTTGTCACAGTTGCATTGGTATTTCTGGATTGATACTCTATCACTATTATATTTGATTACGGAATATATTAGATCATGAAACTTTGGATTTAGATTCTCCCAAAAAACACCATCATTACCTCAAAACCGCATAACCAAATTCATCATGGTGGAGCATTGCAGACCAAAAGACTGGTTCTTTGAATACAAGAACTATATTTCAGACTTAGGCAATCATCCAATCATTTGATCTTCTCTAGACCAACACTTATGTATATTTCCCTAGGATTTCTATCAATAATGGGTTTCCATCAATGACAACACTATATGACATTATATTCTCATCAATCCCCATTAATCTCTCCATTTAACTCATGTTTCCATCACGCAATCTTCAATGACAAACTTCTAACAATCTCTCCAACAAGTCAAGTTTCCAACATACCCCCATGCTTAAAATTTCACTGCATTTGCTTCCTTTTACACACTCAACCAAGGTCATCTCCCTTGACACTGGTGAGGAATCACATCACAACACAAGACTAGCACTTGAAAAGAAAAGAGATCCTAGTTTAGCCACCATAAAATCATAAATACCAAAGAAAGAATTTATAATTTAACAATAAGATAAATAAATATATACAATTTCCATACTAAACCAAGCATAACTACAAGATTTACATGAAAATTAACTTTACAAATAGTTTCTAAACTAATACAATCAAGATAAACTAATAATTGTTGGTCCATATAAGCAAAGTAAAAGGCATCAATAACCAAAATAAAGTTCATAATCATCAAAATTATACATCACATCACTATGTGGCTATAAACTAGGCACTAAATAAGGAATGAGGGAAGTCACATCCTAACTATCAACATAGTCCTTCATGTGTGTTTGTGGCATGAACAACAAAACCCCACATGGCATGGAAATGTGCCTAGAGAAAAAAGGAATTCCTAGGCCACATCCCCCTCATATCTACAATTTTTGGTGTGTACACCATAAATCCCTACATGGTATGGCCATATGCCAAGAGTACAACACACACAGAAGCTCGTATGTCACATGGAAATGCACCTTGCATAGAAGACACACATAGGCCACATCCTGTATAGAAAAATTCCTTGCAGAGTAAACCAATGCAAGCCACTCACTAAATCCAAAGGTATATATGGTAAGGAACACTCATATTCTTTCCAAACACAACCTACCATAGCGAACATGAGGCCTTCTCTACATTTTTACAAGCATTCCCACACCACTTAGCACCAATTAGGTATAACATAATCTAAAATGTGCCTTTATGTATATACATGGAATCATGTCCTCGAGCCTAGCTCTCTACCATCAGAAACACATCATCATCAGCTACACTATGTTAGAACATCAGTTTGGTGTGGCATCATATTCATGGACACCATATCTAAACATGAGTAGATATATAAATCATCACAGCATGGTATACTCAATCTCCACATGTTGGAACCAAATATACATAAAATAATGGATTAACAGTAAACATGCATTGATAACCATTACCACTACTTATGAAACTATAAAGAACAATTGGGAATAGGATAACACTATGAACCAATCAACTATCCATTACTGATGGTAAGTAGGTGAATTATCCTTCTTAGAAAGGGCATGGGCAGTAGGATTACTCCATTCCAATGCCACGACATATTACCATAGCCTTCCTAAGTGTACCATGATTCAACTTGACCCCACACATTTTGGCTTATCAACCACCCTTGAGTGGGCTCTCAACAAGGTGACAAACAAGAAAACACAAAAATAATGATTCCACATACGTTTATCCAAACACATATCCACGGATGGGTATCCAATACCACAATCCCATGAATACATAAATTGCATACGAGATGTTCACAATACACAACATAAGAACTAGCATGGGGTATCCACATCCATGAGAGAATACAAAATAAATTCATTTCCAATTTCATCTTTTAATGTAACAAAAGTATTCCTTCCACATAACTAAACCATAATTTGATAAAAATTTAAAGAATTTACCCTCAACATCCACTAGGATTACTCTTTCCAAGGCATAGATGAAATTTAACCATAGCTTCATAATAAGACTAATCATGAGAGTCTAAAATAATTTTTAGGGCAACGACTATCCTCGTCAAAATAACAAAAATGGGTTACCAAGATGCTAGGATATGACTTTGAAATCATTTTATAAAAAGAGTAAAGAAAATATTGTAGCTGATTTCCTTTCTTGACAAGAAGTAGAGGAAGAAAATATTTTTGTCATTTCCTTAATACAACAAAAATGGTTAGAAGTTACACAAAAAGAGTGGTAAAATGATCCTCAAATGCATAATCTCATTCTAAAACATCAACATGACCCATCTTTTGATAAGTATTTTTGGAAAGAAGACTCATTATGGTACAAAGATAAATTATTTTTATGTAAAAATTATAACTAAAAAAAATACATATTATCTCAAATGCACAACTCGCCAATAGGGCATTTAGGGTTTTTAAATATCTATCATCGTATAAAGAAATATTTCTTTTGGTGAGGTCTAAAAGGAGATGTCAAGAAATTTGTGGCTAAATTTTTAATATACCAAAGAAATAAATGTGAAATAGTAAGAAATCCAAGCCTCTTACAACCTTTAGGTATTCCAACACAACGTTGGGAGGAAATATCAATGTACTTCATTACTAGTCTACCAAAATCTAATAATCTTGAATTAATTTTGGTTGTTGTGGATATACTCACCAAGTATGCATATTTTTGTGGACTCTCTCATTCATTTCAAGCAATTAACCTGGCCAAAATACTCATAGAAAATGTACAAAAACTTCATGGAATTCCAAAAATCATAGAGACTAATCGTGACCTTATCTTCACAAGCATTTTTTGGACAAACTTATTTATAGCATGGGGTAAAAAACTAGCACATAGTTCCTCTTATCATCCACAATCAAATGACCAAACAGAAAATTATGAATAAATGTTTAGAAGGATATTTACATTTTTTCCTTTGATAAACAAACACAATGGTCCAAATTGCTACCATTAGAAGAGTAGTGGTACAACCCATATTTTCACACATCCACTAAAATGATATCATTTGAGGCTCTTTATGGCTACCCTCCGCCATCTACTACTTCTTATTTACAATCCAATTCTAAAGATCATGTAGTAGAAGACCATATTCAACACCAATAAGAAATACTAAAAATCCTTATAGATAATTTATTATAGCTCAAAATCGAATGAAACAAGAAGTTGATCAACATCGTGGAATTTTGAAGAGAGGGATTAGATATTTCTTTGGTTACAACATTATAAACAAATTTCCCTTAAGAAACATACGAACGGGAATCTTCACCTAAATTTTATGGTCCTTATAAAGTTCTCCATTGAATAGGAAGTGTAGCTTATAAGTTAGAACTTCCACCCTCTTCTAAAATTCATCCTATCTTCCATGTTTCTTGTTTAAAGAGGGTAATAGGTAACAATATTTCAGCACAATTAGAATTTCTAGAGCTAGATGAAGAAGGAAATTTTATTTTATAACCTAAGGAAATCATTGAGAAAAGAGTGAAATAGTTACAAAATAGAGCTATCTTTGAGTTATTAATCAAGTGGAAGAATATTCCAATTGAAAATTCCACATGGTAATATGAACAATTCATACTAAAGCATATAGAATTAAAAAGAATTGAAGACAATAATTTTTTGAAGGGTAGGGGCATGTTAGGTCCCTAATATTATATCTACTTTTGTGACCCTAATATCATATATCCTAAGAATATAATATATATTCCTAAGTATAATGAGTTAAGAAGTTGTGGCATGCTTAACTTTAAAAATTAGTTTTAGTTAATACCTTAAATACTCTTTATTAGGATGAAGGTTATGTCCTTGCATAGAACTAAGCCTATAAATAAAGGGGATATGTTCCTCCCAAATCATAATATCATCAATTATTCAACTCATATCATGTTCTTTGATTATTGGAGGTTCACCCCCCTCAAAGTGGTAAATTCTATAATTCTAACTTTTAACAAATATTTCCAAGAAATATCATAACAATTATTCTAGTCCAACATCTTTATTTCATATCTACAAGATAATTTTAATAAAACATGCACATTCTATTGATTTCGAATTATAATGTACAATTAGGAAAGCACTCCATTAACCACACAAATATAAGAGAATTGAATTTTAAAATCACCCCAAGACACATAGAGAAATATCTCATTACACAATCATAGCTACATCTCTACATTTTTCTTCCCCAATTAAGGCACACAACATGAGATTCCTTTACTTTAAGAAAGCATTACCACTTCACTACTCTTTCCCATATTAGGAACATAAACACTATTATTTATTTCACAATCAAATGCATCATTCACATGAGAGTACATAATACTCAATCAAATCTAACAACAAAGTTATTCATTTTTCAATTAACATTTTCAAAACCATAATTATCAAAGAATTATGAAATCCAACTCAGAACCTTATAAGGGAATTTCATCCATCAAGCTCAATAAGGAAGTAAGCACAAATATTAAATTCACACAAGCAACACTTAACCAATGAAATTTATATTGAACCTCTAGCTCACATAGCTCAAGTAACCAAGCAAGGGCACATTAGGAAACACACATGCTACCCACAAACCACAAACACACCAAGACCCAAAAATTCCCACACACAACTAGAAGGCACATGAGATTGGTCACTCTCAACCTCAAGAGACTCTTCACCAAGGTCATCACTCCAATATTGTTTAGTGTGGAAAGGCCTAGGAGGAATCCTTCCTCCACAAACACAAGGCATGGGTCAGTAGACACGACCCTTTTACAACTCCATGCTAAGGAATACGAGGCAAGAATTCCTACGACCCTCTTTCAAAAATAATAAATTCAGAACACACACATCAAGCACACCAAAACCTCATGGGAAAAAACAATAACCATATATCTTAATGTTATTACATGGGCTCTGATATGGTCAGATGTAATGCCTTGCCTAAAGCACAAGGAAAAACTTGACCAAACATTTTTTTTGAAACACAACACCAAATATATGACATCAACATTTCACACTTGAACAAAATACACATAATTATCGAATGAACACGACACGAGGACAAAAATAAAGATATTACCTCACTATTATATAATAACCGCATGTGGGATAAGTCCACCACAAAGAACATATGAGAGAGAGAGAGAGGAAACATTCCTACACAATGATTGATTACAGCCTACAATCATGTTCTCTCATAATACAACACTAGGAAAATATAAGGGACTCATCAACGTCCAATACACATCTTGGCTCACTTAAAAATATAATAAAGGAGAAAACTTCACCAAAGGATTCCAATCCAAGAGATACAAACTCTCCACTACTTGGAACTACAATAGGTCACTTCTAGACAACCACATGCTTCTCAATATGTTTTATCACAATATGAAATCACACAAGCAGATGGATAATAAAACACAACATCCAAAGACCTATTAGTAATGTAAAAATATAACAAGACTAACGTAGAATTTTTACAAACTTCCCAATACTTCACAAGATAAGGTGCACAATCGCCCTAACCCTAGGTTTGTTGAATGCACAACTTTAAAAGAGTGGATGCAAAATGACACAAGAGAAACTAAAAGTACTTAATAAATAAACTTAAGGACAAGCTTCAAACACCACTAGACCTTAGGGACCATGATGAAAAAATTTAATTTGTACATGGTTTACCCAAATGAGGACCTAAGACCCAAAGGAACCAACAAGTCCTAAGAGAGATAACTTGAATAGGTTTTTGAAGGTCTAGTCAATAAAAATGATTTTCATAAACAAGATATAGGACATAAAAATTATACAAAAAATGGAATTATTTTTATTAAATCCTTGTCTAACCATGGTTAATAGGGTTAACATTTTGTTTTTTATATGGGAATGAGGCATTCCAAACACAAGACCAAGTCGTCCAAATAGAGATAGGTAATTTTGAGCATGTTAGCCCTCAAAACTAGGTCACCCCACTATCAACTATAATACCCTATTATGGTATCCATATAACCCCACTACTAACAAGGCTTCCCAAACTAACTTAGGAACATTTTTGGTGATTTTGGAGACTCCTGAGCTGACCAGGTTGTCCAAATGTAGAACCAACCTGCCTAAACTCACTAGAAGACACTAGTGTTCATTTTAAACAAAAAATAAATGTTCCTAGATTCATTTTAACTTTCCAAGGCATAAATACAACATTATGCATTCACAATTATGCTTCACACCAACATCAAGACACATAATTAGGGATAAACTACTAACATTTACAATCAAATTACAATCCATCTCGAGAGAGAGGTCCATCTATGATTATATTATAATTACATTGAATTTGCATAAGGATATGACGCAAATGTCCTTCCAACTTCAAATTACATTGCATTGAACAACTACAAAGAAAAATAAGAAAGACGAGAAGAAGATATTAATGCCCCTTTTTCTCCTCAAGCCTTCAAACCTCAATGATAGTTTTCACACCACCCTATCGCATGAAACTAGAAATTTTCACTGACACCATGCTCTAGGATATGGTCACATGGTCTAAAAACACTCACACAAGACACTTTGGAGAAGGGTATACACTCATTCTAATCAAAGAGTAAATATTATAATAAACATCACACAAGGAAAACAAGAACAATCAATCATTGCACGATGGTCCAAATCGCATAATCCATTGGCATGAACACAATGGCATATCCAAACACTCGCATTGGGAAAATTAAATAATGGAAGAATTCATCAAGAATCACAATGCTAAAAGGATTAATTCTTAGATCAACACATTCATCAAACTCAAATTGTGGCACAAAAACCAATGCAATAAACTTTACTCAACGAAAATTTTGAACATGATCTTAAATGACTTATAAGAATATTTCATGAAGGAGACTTCAAATGCCCCATTTCAATTCATCCAAATTCACCTTAAAATTTTAAATTTTCTAAGTTCCCTTCAATGTCAAAAACCAAGAATTTTGCAAATGATCATTAAATTTTCATCAAAAATTAAATTTTAAAAAATCAAAAACTAAAGATACCCTTTGGTAGAAAATATTTCCAAAATCCCTTTTAAGCCATAAAACAATTATTTTGCACAATTCTCAAAAAAATAGGTATAATAACGATATATTTTGGAAAATTCATAAAAATTTCACATACAATTTAATACACCATCAAAATATATGAAGTGAAACGAATTGGGATAGTTTACCCTCCGCTAATCCATTTGAAACATTTTTAAACTAAAAACAATAATCATTTCAAAAGATATTGAAAACTTACCTCTCAATTTAGCAAAATTTGAAAAGAGAAGAAATTTAAACACACCTCATAGATGCACGAGCATGTTCTCCTACCAATTACTATCTAAATACTTCAAAAATCATCCAATTTTCCCTCCAATTTATCACCCAATCATAAATAAAAGGATTTGGAGAGAAGATGGTTTTCTCTCTCCAAATTCCTCACAAATAAAACATAAAAAAAACAAAAAACAAATGCCTTATTCCTTTTAACCTTTTTTCCTTTTCAAAATAATATAATATAATTTGTTTTCCAATTAATCAATTTAATCCCTAATTTCACCAAATCCAAATTAAAACATTAAATATAATTCAATTTTCTATTCCACCCTTAAATCACAATTTAAGTCTATATAAGCATATTTGCACATTACTTGCAGAAATCAAAATTCAAATCGAATTAAAATTATATAAATTGTATTTCCATTCTTCAATTTGAAACTCCCACAAATAACCCCTAAATACCAATAATCAATCAAGTTCATTCTCTAATTATCATTCAACATATAATTTCACTATTAAATCCATACAAGCATTTAGCTGAATTAAATTGTGAAAATAAGAATTTAACAAGATGTCAACCACACTGGAACCTCTTAAAAAGGTAATCGAGGTGAGGGAATGATATGTATTCACACCCAATTACCAAGGGATTCCACTCAAGGGTAGCGCTAGAGATCTCAATGTAAAGGAGATTGAGATCTTGCAATAGGGCTATCCTAGAGGTTGAATGATATGTAATGAGGGGTTTACCACCAAGTTTAGACTTGGAAAGACAATGAATTGCAAATCACAATGTGATATGCAAAATGACCTAGAAAGATGAACAAAATGAGGTAAAAAGCTATGAAACTAGAAGTGTGCACTTGGGAGACTGAAGAAGGCAAGATGGAGGTCTGGATCACTAAAAACATTATTGCTTATGTTGACTGGGACTCATTCATCGAGCTGGGTGAATCAGTCTAGTTTATGAAAAAATATGCAGAAACATGTTTCAACCAAAAGGGTATCCAAATCTATAAAAATCTTGATCAAGCCTGTACAGTGGGACTCATTCGCCAATAGTGGTGAATCAGTCCACTTCTACTTTTTTGGAAGTTTTGAACTAGATTCTATCTCTCAGTCTTCTCTACTCTTTTTGACTGGTTTTTAGGTTTGAATCTGTAAAATGCCACCTGTAGGTCTTCTCTAATATTTTCCAAGGCTTGATGATAAATTTTCTCCAACTTGGCTTCTTGGAAAATCCACAACCTAGACCTACAAATCACACACAAGAAAAGGGGAAAATGTTGTGGGGTTAGAGAACAGGGGTTTACCTTAGTCAAACCCCTTTTTTGGTAATTAAACCTTGAAATGAAAGAAAATATGAATGAAGAATGATGAATGAACAAATGACAATGTTGCAACTCACCAAACCCTAGCAATAAGGTGTTGCAAACATGTAAGTAATGGCTCCAATAGATGTAGACTTGGAATCTTGCTTGATGTTCATAGATCTTTGAATGAAGCACTTGCTTGAATCACAAACCCTACACCACAATTGTTAGCTCTAAAACAACGTGATGCAATAAATATTTGACATGATGATTGACACTTGAAGAATGCTCTAGAATGTTTGATAATCTACCATTGAATGCTCTTGTGAATGCTTGAATGCTCTTGTGAACTCAATTATGCTATAAAGATTCTCTCACAAAACTCTTAGATCACTTGATTGATTGTTAGGAGAAAATGAGTGAAAGAACCTTGTATTTATACTCAATTATGCAAGAATTCTTGAAATTACAACACTACAAGCCAACTTCAGATCTAGGAGAATAAAATCCCACCAAAATTTTGAATTAAATTTGAATTTTGGTCACACTGGACTCATTCGCCCAAGGTGACGAATGAGTCCATCACACATAATGTATGGCACCAAAAATGAAAAGTGTCTAGAAATGTGTGAAACCTACATCGGGGCTAAAAAGACCTAGGTGGGACTCATTCGCCCAAGGTGGTGAATGAGTCCTAGACACTAAATCTAGGCCACACAATCCAAGAACACCTAAATTATGATTGGTCAATGATTGGTGTTAGGATTATCCTCAAAAAGATGTAATAAATGAGGCTTGTGGATGCAAAATAGGGCCAATTAAAGCATAAGAAATCCCAATTATTAATGACAAGCCTAGAGGAATGTGAAAGTGTGTCACAACACTTTACAACACTCCAAATAAGGCAAGATTGAGTTTAATTATGTTTATGATTATTCTTAAAGCCACTTGATAAAACCCTAGAAAAGTGTGAAAGTGCATTACAACACTTCACAACACTTTTACAAGGCACCATTAAAATTCATTAGTTCACAAGGGCCCAAGACCTAATGCGAATGTGTTATCCACATTACAACACTAAATCAAGGTAGCATTAAGCCAAAGTCACAAGGAGGGCCCGGACAAACCAGAAAAATTAGAAGGGTTAATTTTTCGATGGTCACACACACATTCATGGGACATCCACATAAAGGGGTATAGTATCTAGAATCATATCAATGGCAATGTTTGGGTCAACATAGTAAAATAACTAGGTACTTGCACTAATATTTAGTATGACGAATAAGGTAAAACAATAAATGGTCGATGTGACATCTCCTTATAACCACTATCAAAGTATACTCAGACCTATGGAGCTAGGTCAAGAAATACATATAGGTAACCACTCAATGAACATGTCAAGTGTACCTGCTTTGGATATATATAAATAGTTGAAGCGTTGCATAAATACCAAACAATGTACAACATCGTATCCATAATTTTATTACATTTAAATTATACAATTTGTAATACAATTTAATTATAGCATCTACATTAATAATGCATCATGCATGCATCCCAAGACCACTTCCAAAATGAGTTACATCTATCCCCTTTCAAGGGGCTATAATGCCCAAAACCTAACACTAAAATACAGTTAAGGGGAAAACACAAATTCCAAATTTTGACCACAAACTTAATTCAAGTCACAAGATATGCAAATAAAATATATATAACAATAGTAACTTCAAATAATAGTGATAGAACAAGCCTAGGGTCCAAACCTAATTCCTCGGGGGCTCGTCTCTAATGACCTTGCCTATATATATAATTCGCAGAGGAACTGTAGTTCGACACTTTTAACTTTCACATAAATCGGGTTGGTCAAAAAAGATGTTTAACATAAAGGTTTATCTCACCATTGATTTCACCAAGATATAATAAATACAAAGACTAGACAACAACAGACTTGATCCAACACTCTTTGGGTCAACAATAATATATATGTATCATCAATTAATCAAGATAATTTTTAAACAACACTTCGGTTATGCTCCAATGAAGCTAGTTTACACTATTTAATAAGGGTAAAGAAAAGGTTATATTGTTGGTACACCTATGGAATCTCCCAATAATTTCAAAATAAATAATCGATGCATACAATACTCAAACACGTCCAGTATTGATATATAAAATTATAAAAGGCCTATTCTTAACAAAAGAAATTATACCTATGAGATCACGCAAAAGATCAACACTAACACGCAATCCACTTGGTGGTGGTAAGAACAAGAGAAGAGGTTTCACACTATTTATTTATTTATTTTCTTGACCACTACAAGTCTGCCATATAAGGAAACCTTCAAAACCAACCCTTAATGACTCTACTCATATCATAGGCTCAAGACTCCAATATTAAGCTATCCATTTTGACCCTTTTTGAAAGAAGTAATTGTCAAACTATTTTCTTTAATGAAATCTATACTTTACAAATACATTAAAATAAGATTATTTTATTAGTTAAAATTACTACAAATAGGAATTTGGATATTAGAATGTTGATTAATAATAACTTTGGTAAACTATGAAGCCCCATCCTTATTTACCTAACCATTTGGACATCAACATAGACCTTGAAAATTATAAAATAATAATTTATTCAATAAATACCTTTTGAATGCTAAACTTGAATATGCATAAAACTAGCTAAACCTCAAGGTAGGATATAGGTTATCCTTATGTATGAAATAAAATTCGCACATTTTAAAATTCGAGATTATAAAGAGATATCCTCAAATTTTATAATCCTCATTTACCCATTCCCTTAATAAGAATTAATATTTATTTTATAAATACAATTATCTAGATAAAAGTAACAACCAATAAAACCAATTAAATAATTTAAAGAAAAATTCTAACATATACCAAAGAAAATCATTCATTTTAAAAAAATTGTGGTAGTGATTTTGTCTTTACACAAAAAAATCCTTAACTTAAATTCCTATTAAAAAAAATATCACTATCTTGAATCTAATAAAAGAACCCATTTTTAATAAATTAAATCTTAATTTTTAAATCCTTTAACTTTTCCCAAATCTTTAAGCCTTTTTCCCAAATCTTCAAGCCACGTAGCTCTCTATGCTTTCCTTAATTTTCTTTCCCTTTGGTTAAAGTTGTATGTAGAATTTCCATTCTAAAGAAAAGACAAAATCATACTTTCCCAAAAGTGAATGTGAGAAGTTTTCATTTAATTTAGGAAAAGCAAGAATTGGAGCATTACTTGGGATAAATTGTGCATGGCTGCGTATTGCCTTTTTTTTTATTGTTTTTAATTAAGACAAGAATAATTTTATTTGTTGGCTTTAACTAAATGTGAAAACCCAAGGATAATAAGAAAATAATATAAGATTGAAAGCCTCTTTGATTTTAAGGCAAGCTTGACTTTATTCTCTCTTAAACAAGAGGTGTCGGGGAATAATCATAAGCACAGTATTTACTTTTATTCTTAGATTCTATCTTTAAATGAAGGCTTAATCGAATGGATTAAGATTGAAATGATAAAACCTAGCGCATATTTTAAACTCCCAGGTTAGGTGTGGTTTTGATGATGGAAATACTTTAAATGAGGTAAGACTTAAATTACATCAGAAGGTCTAAAATTTAACGCTGCAAGAGGATGCTACAGGAAAATTTTAAATAAGAATCATGACCTTGTTTGGATCATTCAAACCAGAGCCAAAACCAATATCGTTACTATCAAACTCATATTGCAGAAAGAAAGCAAGCAAGTTAGGAACTGAAAATTTTCTATGTTACTAACATGTTTCAGATATCCTTGGTGAGCATGGATTTTTTCGTAAAACATGAACATATCCCTTTCCAAAAGTACATAATTCGTTGTACTGATGTTAATTTACACAGGTTGCTGAAAAAACTACAACTATGGAAAACTTTATTTAAAAATATCATAACAACCTAAGTATATAAAAATTATACAATCCCCATTCCTAACTTAGAGAAAGATTTTAAAATTGACAGCACACACTTACTATAGACTCAAAGCTTAAATTGACAATTAGTGATTACACGTACAAGTAACATCTAGGGGAGAGGAGTCGATACGTAAGCGGGGGCCCTAACATGCGATGGGACATGCGCTCATTGGGGCCCACACCTATACGTCGATCCTCCACAACTTAAAGATAATTTCATCCATAAATAGGCACAATCACATCAAACATAAATCAGATATAAAATGCACACTTAATAGTATTAATTTTGAAAAAAAAAACAAGTACACGCTGGCAGCCAAACATGATGAAGTGTATCCAACTTGTATCTAACATATAACAAGTAGCATTCTGACATGGAATTTAAATAGCCCAAACATTAAGACATGCACCCTTCCCCGTAAACTGGTAAACCCTACTTTCACACCAATGCAGGCATCACTTTCACATTAATCACAACTACACAACATAAACAAGGTGCCAAGTCAACAACTTTGAAACCCATCCGACCCATCTTTGACCAACTGGCGAACCCACTACAACAATGTTTCCCATCGTAGCATAACCAAACCAACACGTAAATGCATTCGCCTATCCCATCTACCATGAGACCTACAACACGTATCAGCTTGAATCTATCCCATCTCGCCAAGTAGGGTGTGCACGTATTGGAGCCAAACCCAAATATCCCACCTGCATCCATTTAACACTCCTGTAAGGCCGCCATTATTCAAAACAAAAACATGGACACAATTTCAAACAATCCACCAAACCAATCAAGTCAAGAATTAATGGCTGAAATCAATCAAATCTCCAAACAGGACAGCAATTTATTTCACCACACCAAACAAGCAACAATCAAATTCAAATAATTCCCAGTTCAAACAACCATGAAAACCAACAAGTATTCAGTTATTCTGCAGTGAGCGACATAAGAAAAGGAGGAGTGACAAGCACAGAATTGAACGAGTTAACATCAAGGGGAGGCAACAGCTCAGATTCTAGTGCACCAACATCCATATTGTTCCAGATTTTCCTTTTCACACTTTTCCATTCGTTTACTTTATATTGTTCTTCATTACAGCCATTACTATTTTCCATTTCTAAGCTTTATATTGATCTTCATTACAGCCATTATAGTCATAGGTTTTTTTTTATGTTTCCCTAGGGTTTATATTGCAAATATTAGAGTCACAGATGTTTCTTTATGTATCGGTAGGGTTTATATTGCAAATATTGCAGTCATAGGTTAGCATATGTGTTCCATAGGGTTTATAATGTAAATATTACAGTCCTGGTTTACCATTTAAAGTTTTCCCTAGGGTTTACTTTCCAAATAATATAGTCATTTGTTAGCATATACATTCCCTAGGGTTTTATATTGCAAATATTGTAGTCACAATTTACCATTTTTGTTTCCCAAAGGTTTATATTACAAATGTTACAGTGATAGTTTACCATTTTGGTTTCCCTAGGGTTTATATTGCAAATATTACAGTCATAGTTTACCATCTCTGTTTCCCTAGGGTTTATATTAAAAATGTTACAGTCATAGTTTAGCCTTTTTGTTTCAGTAGGGTTTATATTGCAAATATTACACTCATAGTTTAACATTTATGTTTGATAGGTTCTGCATTATCATTCACTCTTCTTATCATAGTCTCATATCGTAGTCTCATAGGTTCTGCATTATCATTTATATGGTAAATATTGGTCATGGTTTACCATTTCTATTTCATAGGTCTTGCATTATCATTCACTCTACTTATCTTATTCTCATAGGTTTTGCATTATCATTCACTCTAGTTATATTATTCTCATAGGATTTGCATTATCATTCACTCTAGTTATCTTATTCTCATAGCTTCTACATTGTCATTCACTCTAGATATCTTATTCTCATAGGTTTTGCATTATCAGTCACTAAAGTTTCTATTTTTAGAAGGTTTTTTTTCCATCATTTTCATATGTTTTTGCTTCATCAATCGACAAATATTTATGCTTGTCAATGAGTTCATCATAGACAATATATGTGAGCTTTGTTAAACTCTTATTGTTTTTCATTTGTAAGCTTTCTGTTGTGTCATAGTTCAAACATGAGTGTGGTTTTCACTTTGTTGTGCATGAGAATGTTAATGTTGTAAACACTTAAGAGATATGAGATGTTCTTAAACTCTAACTCCCTTGCATAGTTTGTAATTTTGTGCTTCTTACTCCTCTACTTCCTTATGTCACTCACTCCAGAATAGATGTAACTCTCTAAACTGTTACAAAAGATAATCTCAATTTAAATGCAACAAACTAAAAAGATAACACATACACAAACTAAATAATCTCTTGTTCAAGCATCACTCTCTTCATACATATAAAGATAATTGTTAAAGTATTTGTGTTTCATAGTTTACCATTTATCTTTCCTAGGTTTTGCATTATCATTGACTCTGGTTATCATATTCTCATATGTTCTACATAAAAAACTAATTATTCTTCTGTTCAAGCATCACAACACTCTCTTCATACATATATAGATAACTATTCAATCATTTGTATTTCATAGTTTTCCATTTATGTTTCATAGGTTATGCATTATCATTGACTCTACTTATCATATTCTCATATGTTCTGCATTACAAAGTAATTGTTTTATGTTCAAGCATCACTTTTTTTATTCTAATTATTCTGTGTAGATGGCCAAGGGCAATGTAGTGGTGACCCGTACTGGGAACAAAAAAAAGAAAAGAGCCATGACAAGGTTGCCCACCGAGAAACGAGGATGAAAATTCCCCCCTGAAATAGATCATGTTGCACAAGTAGATGAGGTTTATACTCCTCAAATAGCACTCGAAACCATCCAGGAAGCAAGAGAAATCGGTGTAGATTTGTTAGCATTGCCATCACATAAGCTACAGCTGTTGGATGTGAGTGTGTTTACACCTTTCAAAGCTTACTTCAAATCAAAATGTGCATATTTTTTTCAAGGTTTCCAAACATTAAAGTGAGGAGGAGAGAACTTGCAATTTCAAGCAGCAAAGCAATGAAAAGAGATTTGACAGTTGACAACATCAAAGTTTGGTTTAAAAGGATTGGTATATGTTCGTTGAATCCTGATGCACTTGTCAACGACATGTGTCCCAGTGAAACATTTGTGCTCAGCGAGGAAGCTGATGCAGCTGAAAAAAATCTCAGCCTTTCTAGACTTTGGTGTGTCAAGCGATGATGTCGCAGTATTGCATTCCACTCTTCCAGATGGACACATGCAGCCTACAACAGAAACACAGCACTCACCTCATACTTGTCCTGCTGAATCAGTTGCACAAGTGGTGGTTAATGAACACACCCCTCTCATGGTGGACAAGGTCATTGATCAATTCAGAAAAAGTTTAGATCTTCCATCACAACGAAGCCAACCATCCTGGTTGGTTGAGGGAGCAATGAACTTGAGCATTGATTTGGAAGTCCCAGAACAATAGGATACCTATACTTTCCCATCAACACCACCAAAAATTGACCTTTCTCAAGTTGTGCATTACTATGCTCCTTCTTGCAATTCAGATTTACAAGGCAATGAAGATGTACCATAGGGCTCATAGGTAGTCGAGGAGGTCATTGGCACACAGTCAGATGGGACACAAGAAACACAAACAGTTCCACACATCAGCAAGTTCCTCAAGTTTTATGTACACACTGTTTGTCAAATGAAATCTAAAGCAGGTGCAATTCAGATCAGTAGACAGTCTCAATTGTTGACAACAGATGACTACATGAGGCTATTAATTGAGCAAGAGCAAAGGAAGAAAGAGGTTGAGGAGGTAAAAGAAAGAAAGAGATTACAGAATGAGGAGAAAAGGGCAGCAATAATTGTGGCAATGGAGTTGAAGAAGAATGCCAGAATTGAGAAGGACATACTGCGAAAAGAAAAAGAGAAGCAGAAATTACAACAAAAAAATGATAGAGATGCAAAAAAGGAGCAAGAGAGACTTCACAAGGAATAGGACCAAAAGGAAAAAGAGATTGAGGAGGCACAGAGGGCTTTACAGAGAGAGAGGCGGTTAAGGAACATTTATAATCCGTTGTCTCAAAGTAATGGAGTCTTTCGTGATATTCTCAACATTAATATCCCTTAGTTCTCCACAGCAATGAATTATTCAAGTCTCTCCCAATCTGACTTCAAGGGCAGTCAATAGCCATATCAATTTGGCACTCAGGATGTACAGATGTGTTCACCACCGCCCCCAACACATGTCACTTGCACCCAATTTACCACTCCAAGTCCCACTCATGTATGCAACGATCCCCATCGACTAGAAGGGGACGCGAACATGGCAATTGGCACCCCAACCAGCCAAGATTATTTTCACAACAACAACAACTAGATTACAAATTCTAGTTTTGTAGATTTTAGAAGTATTGATATTTATAAATGCACCGAAATTGTGGACAGTTGTAATTTTTTGATAAGTACAGATTGACCATTATTGTTTTGGTTTATGAAGTAATTTGATCAGATTTGAAAAAGTGTTGTATGTAATTTGCAATGTGTGTTATTGTTTTGATTTGCAATGTATTCTTCTTCGTTGACAGTTTTAAATATATAAAAATTACAGATGCATCATTTTTGTTTTGATTTGCAATGTATTATGATCATATTGCAATGTGTGTTCTATGTAATTTTCAATGTGTCACTGTTTTCATTTCAAATGTTTGCTTCTTCATTGACATTTTGTCATTTTCTATTCCTTTTCCAATTATTTTACCATGTGGGAGGTCAAAATTTGTCCAGGACTTTAAAAAATGCAAAAAATGACCCGTCGACTGATGCATAGGCACCTTGGGTGCCACTTCCTATATGTCTCAGTGCCTGAAGTTGATAGTCTTGCCATGTCGACTTCTCTCAGTCTGCCACACTAAGAATCCACTAAATCGCATTTATCACTCACCGCCACTTCCTATTCCTATTGACTGTCGTGTTCAATTGTTGTCACCTCTCCTAAGTTCCTCGCCACCCCACAATTTTATTCCAAACAACCTATACATATACATATACATATACATATGAATATACATATACATATACGTATACGTATATACATATCCATATACATATGTATATGCATATACATATCTATATACATATACATATGTATATGCATATACATATCTACATACATATACATATTCATATGCATACATATACCTATACATATACATATACATATGTATATACCCATACATATACATATATGTATATGTATGTATATACATATACATATATGTATATGTATGTATATACATATACATACATATTTTTTGGGCCAACCTGCATTGAATGCTCCCCAGTGTCTCGCTTTTGTCGCCAATTTTTCATCCTTTCATTCTAGCGAGTTGTCATTCTTTCTTCACTTGCAGGCCACTACCTGCTCAGTTCATCATCTGCAACCTTAAAACTTTTACCACAACCTGTGACGCTCGGAGACCAATTTGTATTTGGGTAGAAGTCGATTAGGAGATAGGTACATGCTAGTTACTGAACGTTACCAGTAACTCCACTTCCGCCATGCAAGCAACGAACGGGTTCCTCGCCGCCATGAACAGGTTCCCTATACATATACATATGTATATATATATGCATACATACACATACATATACATATACATATGTATATATATATATGCATACATACACATGCATATACATATGTATATGCATACATATACATATACATATGTATATGCATATGTATATGTATGCATATGTATACACATATACATATATATACCAATATACATAAGACATACACATACACATATACATATTCGTATACATATAATTCGTGCAACTATTCTATCTTTTTCAGGTGCCATTGATGAATTTGGGGGTGTTTAATTTTTCATAGGTGATGCTTCATCTTCAATTCAATGTAAATGAATGCATATATATTATTCTGTTGTGATTCAATTCATTCATGGAAATGAATGCATGTAAGCAATGCTACAATTTTTCATTTCAGTAACAAACAATATAGTTGGTTGTTTTGATGCCATTCATAAACCTGGGGTTGTTCTCTTTTTTCATAGGTTCTGCATGTAAGCAATTCTATATACATATGCACATATATGTACATATATGTATATGTAAATATATATACATGTATACACAAATATACATAAATGAATACATATAAATATATATACACATGCACATACACATACACATATATATATACATAACATTGTATGGTGTTTCCATGCCATACATAAATTTGGGGTTGTTCAATTTTTCAAATGAATGCATATAAGCAATGTTGCAATTTGTCATTGCAGTAACAAATAATATTGTTGGTTGTTTCGATGCCATAGATAAATTTGGGGTTCTCTTTTTCATAGGTTATGCATGTAAGCAAATCTATATACAAACACATACACATCCACATCCACACATGTATATACATAAAACATAGACATACAAATATACATATAGGTTCTACTTCATCAATTCAGTCAACTAATAAATAGAGACATGTTTTAGGAGACTTGATTTCATGAATGCTCATTTGATGGAAACCTATGTTGCATGGGTCCACAACTCCATTTGAATTGTGAAGTGTTGCATAGGTAACCATGACAAGCCTTCACAAAACCAAGTCCCCTAAGCCATTAAAATACAAAGCTACAATAGTTGCATGATTCAATTGATGCACCCTAACCTATTAAAAAGATAACACCCCCAAATGAATCAAAGCACCTATAAAATAGAACACACTTGCACTTAATCAAAGGAACCTAAAATTAATATAATTGTTGCAGGGTTGATTTGATGAAGGATAACCTATGCAAAAGAGAATCCCCCAAAAATAATTGAATAGTAGAGCTTCATGTTTGAACTATGAAAAGAATTGTAAATTCCAACCATACAAATATTAAACATAATTTGCAATGTCAAAGTATGTGCAATTGTTACAAGATGTAATGGTTTAAGGAGACTTGATTTTATGAATGCTCGTTTGATGACAACCTATGCTGCATAGGTCCACAACTCTATTCGAATTGTGAAGTGTTGCATAGGTAACCATGACAAGCCTTCACAAAACTAAGTCCCCTAAGTCATTCAAATACAAAGCTATGGTAATCTATGTTGCACTTTGTCCACAATTGGACCTTTCAACTGTGAAGTGCTACATAGGCAACCATGAAAGGCCTTGGGAAAACCAGGTCCCCTAAATACATGGTGTAAGAAAGCTTTAGTGCTCAATATTGATCTATGGTAATACATGTGAATACTTGAAGGTTTTCATGGCTATTTGAATTGGGAATTATTTGAATCTAATTAATGGTTGTTTGGTGAATCTGATTGATTTCGGCCATTAATTATTCAGTTGATTAGTTTGGTGTATTGTTTGCAATTGTTTCCATAATTTTGTATTTAATAATGGGTGTCTTACATCTTGTAAAAATGGAAGCAAATGGGATTTCAGAGTTCACCACTACTACATTCGCACCGTACTTGGTGAGATGGGACAGATTGGTGTTGATATGTGTTGTAGGTTTCATGATTGATTAGACAGGCAGACGCATTTTCTTGTTGGTTTGGTTATGCTGCGATGGGAAACATGGTTGTAATGGGTTTGGCAGACGCTCAGAGATGGGTGAGATGGGTTTGAATTGTGTTGACTTGGCACCTTGTTTACGTTGTGTAGCTGTGATTAATGTGAAAGTGATGCCTGCATTGGTGCAACAGTTGGGTTTACCAGTTTACGTGGAAGGGTGCATGTGTTAATGTTTGGGGTGTTTAAATTCCATGTCAAAATGGTACTTGCTATATGTCAGATACAAGTTGGATACACTTCATCATGTTTGGCTGCCTCCGTGTACTTGTTTTGTTTTGAAATGAATGTTATTAAGTGTGCATTTTAAATCTGATTTATGTTTGATGTCATCGTGCCTATTAATGGATGAATTGTTTTTTAATTTGTGGAGGACCGGTGTATAGGTGCACATCATATAAAGTTGAGGACACCCCCAAATTAATCAATGGCACATACAAAAGATACAATTGTTGCAGGTCTGAATTTATGAAGCATACGCATACACATACACATACACATACACATAAGTGAATTAAACACGACTGTAGAGAAGTATAGGAAGGGGCAGTGAGTGATAAATGTGACGCAGTGGAGTGTTACGGTGGCTGATTGAGAGAAGTAGATGTGGCAAGGTTGTCCACTTAAGACCTCTTCACACATCTATATACACACATTTACATATAGACATACACATTTACATATACAAATACATACACAGAGACATACACATACACATACACATACACATACACATACACATACAAATTTACATACACATAGAAACACATAGACATAGACATACACGCAAACATACACATACACATACACACACACACACACACACATTGCCATCATTGTGAAGAAAGAATGAGAAGTTGCTAGAATCAAAGGCTGTAAAGTTGACAAGTGTGTGAAGCATTACGAGCATTGGATGCAAGTTGGCTCGAAAAATATGCAGGATGTCGTGAAAGTAGTATATGTATATGTATATGTATATGTACATATACATAAATATATAGACATATTCATATACATATACATATGCATATGTATATACATATACATAAACATAAACATAAACATATGTATATGTATATGAATATGTCTATACATGTGCATATATATATAAATAAGATGCAAAGACCTTAAGCATATACAAGCTGGATACACTTCATCATGTTTGGATGCCAGCGTGTAATTGTTTTGTTTCAAAATAATTACAATTATGTGTGCATTTCATATCTGATATGCATATACATATGTCTATGTATATGTCTATGTATATGTCTATGCATAGTCTATGCATATGCATATACATATATATAAACGAGTAAACGTGCATTTAATATATATATGTCTTGTATATGTCTATGTAAAGGTACAATATATGTATGACTGATTTGATGAAGAAGAACCTAAAAAAAATAGAACACCCCCATATATTTCCAAGACACAAATATAAGGTACAGTAATTGGATGACTGATATGATGGAAAATAACCTATGCAAAAGATAACACCCCCAAAATAACCAATGGCACCTAAGAAAAGATAGAAACATTTGCATTACAGATTTATTGAAGTAGCACATATGATAATCATAACACCCCTATATTTATCAATGAAGACTAACCATGATGAAGTTGGGTATTCATTTTATGTATATGGGTTTTTTTTTTAAATTATTGGTCTACGTGTCCTGCCATGTGGACTATGTGATTTTGGGTACATACGTATCGGCTCCTCTCCCCTACGTAATCAAGCAGATCCAATGAAAAAAACAAGACCCCCAAATTTTTGTAATGCAAACAAAAAAAGCTTCAATAATTGCATGTCTGAATTGATGAATCCTAATAATTGGGAAACATAACACCCCCAATTTAATGAATGTCACCTAAAGAAAATAGCAATAATGAATGAATGAAGCAGCACGTATGAAAAACCTAAACCCCCAATTTTATCAATGGCACATAGAAATGGTACTCAACAACATTAATTGAAATGTGAACATTAACCCATGGTTGTAATGGTTGTAATGAAGAACAATATAAAGCTTACGAATGGAAAACAATAAGAGTATAACAATTGTCACATATGCATATGACTGAATTGATGGAGCATAACCCAAAATAAATAACACCAACATATTTATCTATGGCATAGAAACAACATCAATTTATTAAGTGACTAAAAAGATGAAGCAAAACCTAAAAAAAGATTAACCCACATTTTTTTTTGGTTAATGAAACAAAGAACACAACTTAACTCAATGATAATGACCTATGATAATACGATAATCAGAGTCAATGCTAATGCAGAACCTGTGAGAATAGGAAAAGCAAAATCAATGATAATGCAAAATCTATGAGAAAACAATAAAGAGAGTGAATGATAATGCATAACCTGTGAGATTACGATAAGCAGAGTGAATGATAATATAGAACATATGAAACATAAATGTTAAACTATGAGTTTAATATTTGCAATATAAATAACACCAACATATTTATCTATGGCACAGAAACAACATAAAATTTTTAAGTGACTGAAAAGATGAAGCAAAACCTAAAAAGAGATTAACCCACATGATTTTTTTTGGTTAATGAAACAGAGAACACAACCTAACTCAATGATAATGTAGAACATATGAGAATACGATAAGTAGAGTGAATGATAATGCAGAACCTATGAGAAAATGATAAGCAGAGTGAATGATAATGCAGAACCTGTGAGATTATGATAAGCAGAGTCAATGATAATGCAAAACATATGAGAATACGATAAGCAGAGTGAATGATAATGTAGAACCTATGAGAAAACAATAAGCAAAGTGAATGATAATGCAGAACCTGTGAGATCATGATAAGCAGAGTCAATGATAATGCAGAACCTATGAGAATATGATATGCAAAGTCAATGACAATGCAGAACCTATGAGAATAGGATAACCAGAGCCGATGATAATGGAGAACCTATGAGAAAGAATAGGATAAGCAGAGTATATGATAATGCAAAACCTATGAAACAAAAATGGTAAAACTATGACTAAAATTTGCAAAATAAACCCTAGGGAAACATAAATGCTAAACTATGCATGCTATATTTTCAAAATAAACCCTATTGAAAGAGAAATACCAAAATATGAGTGTAATATTTGCAATATAAACCCTACATAGCAAAACCCATATAAAGATAAATACAGCTTCATCTATGGCATGGAAACAACGAACATTATTATTACTGAAAGAAGAAAACAACCCTAGAAATTTCAATGGCGGGGAAACAACCAACTGCATTATTATCTATTATATAAACAGAGCGATGCTTGAACAGAAGATTAATTTCCAAAGATTTAGTGTGTTTATGAACACAAATAGGACAATGTTCATAAACACTAAACTTCAACAAAATAAACGATATCTGCAACACCAAAAAACCAATAAAACAAACCGAAATTGCAAACCAAACTCAAACAATCGAATAATGGCAAGCCTTAGTGAGCAATCTCACATGGGTCAAACACGCGACGAACCCATTCGTTGCTTGCAGTGACCTTCATGGCAGCGAGGAACCCGTTCATGGTGGTGAGGAACCTGTTCATGGCAGCGAGGAACCCATTCGTTGCTTGCATGGCGAAAGTGGAGCCACTGGTAACATTCGGTAACTAACATCTACCCATCTCTGTATCGGCTTCTACCCAAACATGATATGGTCTCTGAGCATCGCAGGTTGTGGTGAATAGACGAAGGTTGCAGATGACGAAACGAGCAGGTACTGGCGTGCAAATGAAAAAGGAATGTTTACTTGTTAGAATGAAAGGCTGAAAACATAGCGAGAAGAGCGAGGCACTGGGAGCATTCAATGCAGTTAAGCTCGAAATAAACGTGGGGTGGCGTGGAGCTTAGGAGAGGTGATAGTAATTAAACCCGACAGTCGATAGGAATAGGAAGTGGCGGCGAGTGATAAATGTGATGTAGTGGATTCTTAGTGTGGCAAACTGGGAGAAGTTGACATGGCAAGGCTGTCAACTTCAGACGTCGAGCCACACAGGTAGTGGCACCTAAGGTGCCTATGTATCGGTCGATGGGTCATTTTTGCAAATTTTTTAAGTCATGGACAAATTTCGACCTTCCACGTGGCAAAATATTATAAAAAAAAAAAATTATTATTTAATATTCGTTTTTGCATAATGGGTGTTTTTTTTTAAATGCTATTGGTCCACGTGGCCTGCCAATAGGATCGTGCGATTTTGGGTGTGTACGTATCGACTTCTCTCCCCTATTTATTTATTTGTTTGTTTTTAAAGAATCATTCAATAATTAATTGTTTCCTAATTCTCATTCTATAACTGGTTTGAACTGTTAACCATTGAATGAAGGTAAGGGCTTTGTGCATTTATTTGTGGTAATTTTCACATTCAAAATTACATACAATGATCATTGAGAATACAGTTCATAGCTTAAGTTACGCCAACAGTTGAATGCAGATAAAGAAAAGAAAAACAATGGACTTCATGAACATTTCCTTTTCTCTTTTCTTTTCTTCTTTTTTCTAACCCTAATGTTGATGTGCTCCATCAGTGAGAGATTCAAGGTTTTAGGTTTAAGGTAAATACCTCTGCAAGTCTCTTAGTGTCATCTTCACCTTCAATATATTCATGATAGCTCCACATGTGGAGCTTGCAACAGAGCTTCTGTAGATCAAAAGGAAGATCCTTGGGGAGCCTGTCGCTGCAAGTATAGGTAACAGTTTAATTCTCTTTATGAGGCATGATAGCTTTTAACTTAAGTTTCTGCTCCAGCTTAATATTGCAGCCGCAGCCCAGTGAGGGAGTCACAATCACCAAAAGAAATGCAGCCGCACCACATATAGACCCCACTTATGGCGATGTGGAGATACTGGATGGTCCAAAGGGTACATCGAAGGAATGATCTTGGATGTGGGAAATTTGTGGCCGAGATTGAAGAACATATTGCTACTTTGGGGAGGGATCTGGAATCAATTAAAGTTGATATGAATGGGAGGCTAAAATTTCCAATAGATTGTCTTTGTCATCCAATAAAAAGGATGAATGGAAACACAATGACATGATTTCATTAAGGTTGCCTTCTCCAAAGGAACAAGATGGACCAATTAAACATAATCATGGATATATGCCTAAGCACTTGGTTGTGCGCAAGAATGAACAAACTTTCCCTTCTCCAAGTTTTTTGTTAACTCCTACCAAACCTGCGATTAAAAGTCTTCATGACTCTCATAGGAACTTCCACTGCCTTTTCTCTATTCTCTGTGCTAAGAACTCTTCACCTTTGTGGTCAACGTGCAGTACACAGGATGGTTGTGTCTCATAAATCTATCTTGAAGATAAATGGTACTCCCCTCCAACTAACAACCTATCGAACCCTTCATAATTTTCTGATGCTCCCCTCATAATTACCCCTGAGTGATGATCATTCAGATCTCCCCTGCCAAACAAAATCACTCAATCTCGATTTGAATGGACCCTCATGGGCGGCTAGAGTAAATGTAATAAATACATGTTGCTCTGACAAGAAACTTTAAGATGTTTGAAATGGTCTTTGAGTTTAGGCAATGCCTTATACCAGGAAGTCTAGCTCTAACTTGCTGGGCAAATCCAAAGCAATATGACTTAAACCTTCCTTGACCTACAGACATCTCGCTCTCCAAATAATTAATTATTGACAACAGACACAATGGAGTCCGTAGAAATAAATGTCCTTTTTAATGCCAGTGTGTGCTGGGTTAATTCCATGTTGGTTGAATGTAGATGCACTCTACTCAAGGCTGAGGAAACCAAGACACCCAGTGGTTGGTTGGAAAAATTAAGTCATTGGATCCTTAACACAAATCTAATCTTGCCTCTAACATTTTAATGGTTGGCAGCTAGTGTGATGGACAATTGTATCTGCATCAAATAGAATATTAAAAACTGATGGAAGTTTCTATTGGTTATTATAACCATATTCAATAGTAGGGACAATAAAGGAAGCATCAGTAATAATGGTGATATTAAATTAATAAAGTAACTATAATAATATTAATATTAACAGAGTTAATATTAATAGGAGTGTGATTGATAATAATAATATTTTTACAATACAAATTAATATTACCATCTTTTAAGTTAATCATCATAGTATTAATATTAATACAATTTTAACATTAATATATTTCTATAGATAACATTGATAATGTTCATATCAACACGACATAATAATAGATTCACAATTATGATTATCAATGTGGATTTAATGTTACTTCTAAGGCTATTCATAATAATGATATTAGTACACAATATAATGGAAATATTATATTAACGTTAGTCTCATCCTAATAATAATAATGGATTAAAATGTTAATATGTTAACAAAAGTACTATTACTATTACATTTTTCGTAGGATATTGTGAATAATACATAAAATGCACCAATATGCCCCTCGAGATGACACACATTCTAAGGCATTTCCTTGTGTTGTCTTTTTAATTTAAATAAATGATTTAGTATCCTATTATTGAACATGGAGAACTTCCTAACTTCGTTGAACTACCATAGTGATCTCAAAAAACCAATTAAAATGATATTAAGCGTAGAATGACAAATTAAGCTATTTATTCTTGATAGATTAATCTAATTTTAACTAGGTTTGGCCATCCCTATATACTAAATCTCTATTAATATTTCCCACCTATAAGTAAAGGACTTATCTTCAAATTCAAGTGTAGATCATAATTAAATGATATCTCCCAACTCAATAGTAATATAAACTCTAAAACTCTTCATTTTTCCTTATTTACTTTACATCTTATTCCCACTAAGTTAGAAGTGCTATAGGAATCTAATATGTGTCTTATTTGTGATCATTTATTATGAAAACCCCTAAGGCTCCTTTAGTGAATTAGTCATGATCCTTGACATGAGGATCCTCAAGTAAAGACTATAGCGGGCATTCAAACTCAACATGAGTCAAATGATAATAACAAACGTTACTACATGAGGACTTGAAACACCATGAAGCATGAAAAATTATAGTATCAATCAATGTAGCTTTAATCATATACCTAAATGGAAGTATTCACATGAGAATTTATCTAATCTTCTCTTAGAATCCAAAGACTACAAATACAGTGGCACTCAAACATAGCTGGATCCTGCAACATCTCATGATGCATTCTAAATTCTACACACCAAAGTAATATAAGCTTTGAATAAAAGGCTATGACATTGATATGAAGGGAAGGGCCTTACATCCTCCCCCCCTTGTATAGACTTCCTCCTGGAAATATTTTAGGGTTAGAACTTAATAGCATTATTGTAACACTCAAGCAAAGGATTGGCTATGCTAATTATTCTAATTTCATGATGAAGGCTATCAAAACATTAAATTAAGAACATGTCTTTTTGTCTCATATTGGACCAAAGAAGATTTACACAAATTCACACAGCCACTCTGTATAGCAACATAAATCATAGAACACCAATCACAATGATCAACAATTGCTCAACAATGAGCCAGAGAGAAGCCTACAAAGTGTAGACACTTACAACTAATCATAGAAATTGTACAAGGTATCAATTATACAATAAAGTGTTTCACTGAACTTACAGCAAGAATAGACTAAAAAAGACACATGAGAGACATTACTTTCATGAATTTTAGCAACCAACTATTAAAATAGAACTTGTATCCCATATGTTCCCAATATGTATACACAAAATACACGGTTAACAACCATTCATGCAACCATAAATTTCTACCCAAGCAACCAACTTCAACTAAGTTATGACAATATGTCAATAAATAAGCATCCTTTAATACCTCTCAAAATCCTAAAACTCATGTCGTTAGAAAATGACTTATCACAAATGTCCCAACATGTCTCAAGAGTTATCAGCTTCATAATTTTTCCCAAATATTTTTTCAAAGGAGTAGTTTACCTTATAATCGTGGTGCTCTTACCATGTCTCAATTATGGCACTCATACAATATCTCAATCAATATTAAGTTGCATCATTTGTTACTATTATTCTCACACACTTCACAGATATTCCACATCACATTTATTTGCAACTTCACATGTACACAAAACAATAGCAAGGATGCTCTTCCCAATGGGTGTGCTTGTCCTCATACAACCACATAATTTACAACATAAGGCTCACACAATGGGGTTTACAAGGATGAATGTTCTTGGATACCACTCGAGGCCCTTCTCTAAGGACTCCTCCATATAGAAAAGAGCAATCATAGAACAAGGGGAAGAATGGATTAATTGATTGTCCCATATCGGTCCCATTTACAACCCCTTTCAAAATAATTTCCCAGCACATCTACTCCCCTATACGACCTGCCAGGGAACCCCCCGGGATATGGCAGTTTACAAATGTCACATTACACCACACATGCCAGCAATTTGTAAACAAGGAGAAAGCCTCAAACTGAGTAAAAAAATATTATAAACCAAAGTTTCAATAAAGCTCCCAAAGAGGAATCTATAAATTCAAGAGAGATACAAAACAAAGATCACTTGTAGCTACATTGCAACATTCTGATCATAATCCAAAAATGAATTTAAACAAGTCCTTGAGGCAACTCAGACTATAACAACCTTCAAATGGATAAATAGCCTAATGAAATAAATGTAAAATTCCACACTGTTGGCACATAATAAAATAAAACATCAATCAAAAATCACCAATAATTCATATTTCAACAATAAAATTTACACATTACGAGCACCATGAAACTTTGATAAGCCACCTAAGGGAGGAGGGGAATGGTGGTTCTCTAACCACATAAATATGAGATACGGGTGGTCCCTGACCACATAAATATCAATCACTAATGGTCCATGACCACATAAATGTGAATCACTGGTGGTCCCTATAATTCCATCATTTGCCCATGGGTTATAAACATCAAGGAATAGGTTTGCACTATGAACCAACAAGTGTGGCTCTCATATGTGGGGGAGTAGGCCACAGTCAGCATCCATGGGAGGATTACAACAAATCAACATAGATCCTTTATCAATGTTAGGGACAATGCCCTAAACTCATAATTTCCCAATGGGTGATCATGTGCCTCTCAACCCCTATTTACACTAGCTGGCATCACACTCTCGTAAGGGAGGAACCAAACACTAGAGGTACACATTTAACATATAAATAAGCCTAACACAAAGGAATACATCACATTTCATATAATATACACACTTAACTATAACTAAGGGAATTTTCCTAGGGTTAGCGAATCAAATGCAAAACATGAAAAACCCAAAGTGATAATGAAATGCAAAGGAATAAAATGAAAACAAATGAAACAATCTCACCAAAATGTCTTCATCCTCCATGGTTGACCTCCATTATACCTTCTCAACTTGCTGAAATATGATGCTGCCCTCAGATTTATGATGAGCAATCTAATGACAATGACAATCCCTAAGCAAATGTTGAAGGATTTGAGTAACTACATGCAATACTATGCTATAATGCAACTAGTAAGCATCTAAATATGTCTAAACTATGCCAAATGAAATCTAAATATGCCTATGAAAAAATGAAAAGAATGCAATAGTATAAAATTGCAAGAACATGAGGTTGCAAGATATGCCAAAATGAGACCAAAATTTGCCATTTTATAAAAAATGCAATTTTGTGTGAATGGCCAAGATTAAAAGTTAACAAGTGCCCTAGAATCAATGAACAAGATTCAACATGACAACCCACAATTAGGGTTAGGGCAACATTAGGTCAAATTTGAAATGAATGGATAGGATTGATTTTTAGAAAATCAAATCAAGGGTTGACAATGCATGTGACAAGAGATACTGGGCACACAAAACGAAGTTGTTGGAGAATCAAATAATAATTTAAAATTATTTGATTCAAGAAGTGATGTTGACCTTTTGAATTAAAAATTAATTTAATTCAGAAGTGGTGGGGTCATGTGACGGTAAATAATTTAATTTAAATTATTTACTAAAAAGAGGGAAATTAGAAAGTGGGACTATTTTAAATAAATAAATTTTATTTAAAATGAGCACGGCAAAAGAGGTGGCTGGAAAATCAAATAATTTTGATTTTTGGAGGAAAAAGATTATTTTGAATTAAAAATTTAATTTAATTCAAAAGGTGGGTTCACATGACAGTAAATAATTAATTTGAATTATTTACTAAAAAAGAGGGAAATTAGAGAGTGGGACTATTTTAAATAAATAATTTTATTTAAAATGAGGGGAATGTGAAGGTGGCAATAATTCAATAAATTAAAGAATTTATTTAATTATAAGAGGACTTTTTTAAGAATTAGTGACATATTAAATAAATAAATATATGTCTTCCTGATTATTAAATAAATAAATTATTTATTTATTTAATAATCAAGAAGAATAAAGAGGACATGAATTAAGTAAATAATTATGAATTATTTAATTAATAGCCGAAAGTGAATCAAGGACATAACTAGAATGTCTTAATTATGTTAGGAAGAAAAAGATTAAAAATAGAGCTTGCAGGCCTAGGTCATTTTTATGTGTCTACATTTTCCCCTCTTTGTCATAATGTAGCTTGTCGCATTGTGGCAAAGAAAATAAGTCAAAAATATGCCCCAGTGCAAAATAGGATGAGGAAGAATGACGAGGAGGGTTGCGGTATGCCCCCTCGAGAGGACAGTTGGGTTCTGAGGATACGAGTGTGCTCTCGAAAATGGACAAGAAGACTAGAAGATGATAGGACAAGAAAGTGTTAGTGCAAAAGATATGGGTGATGATATGGATGCAATGCCCATATGAGATGAGCTAGAGAAGATGACAAGACAAAAAGGAAATGCATGTTAGTTCCTAGACCAAATCCTTCAACATATTACCATAGGAATTCAATATTTATTGCTCTTAATCATCATTGGGCAGATTATTGTAATGGCCAACAAACACCATGATATGACATAAATCAAGGTGTGCAAGGTCGTACCATTACACAAGACAAGCAGTCACAGACAAGGATGATCAGGACTCATACTAAGAGCGCAATTGCCCCAGTCTTCTTGTCATAACCAACCGCAAGTAGAAAAAGACAAGAAGGACAAACCATGAAATGTCATTGCTTCACTAAATCCTATTTCCAGGACATCCTCGAGAAACTAGCAACATGTTTTCCTAAAGAACAAAATAAAGCCACTATCATGATACGTCGTTGTTTTTCTAAATCACGTAGTCAAGACATCGTTGAGAAACTAGTAACATGAGTGTCAAAAGACAAGACAAATATCATGAGATGTCATTGTTTCTCTGAATCCTGTTGTTGGGATCTCGCTGAAAAACTAGTAACATGATGAAAAGGCCAAAGACAAGTGCCAAGTGGTTGCCAAGTGTGTCTGAATTCCAAGTGTTTTAATGTCAAGATGTCGAGCGATATCAAATTCAGGAAGGACACATCCTGAATTACGTTGATATCTAGGAGATCAATTCTCAAAGTTAGGAGAATCCATCAAAATGCCAGATAATGAGGATAATTCTTAGGAAGGACACATCCAAAAGCATAAAGAAATGATGAGAGTTTCTCTTCAAAAGGACACATCTGAAGAAGAACCCAAAGTTTTGCCAGGTTAAATTGTCTTGATAGAATTTGATTACATGCCATTGTTGATATGCTGGATTGACCAAGATTGCTAATGAAATAGACTGTTGATAGATTGTTTGTTTGGGATTGATGGAAGATGTGCTTTATTTGAAGAAATTTTGACGTGTGTGAAAACGTTGTGCTATGAACCCTAATGGATTGACCTAGTGTGGCCTCGGGGGCTCATCGATTGATGGCCTTGCCTATGTCGTGCACTCAAAGACCTCATAGTTTGACACGACCAATGACCTTATCGAAAGGACAGAAGTTTGAATCATGATTTTATTTTGACAAACCTAGAAAGACTGACCTAATGTCTCGCGGATTCAAGGATGAATCTTTCCTACATAGCAAATGCGCAGAGACAACGTTGTTCGAAATGGGATAAAGATTAACTAACATGACTGATTGGATTGATAAGATAGACATTGACTCTGCTTTTGCATTTTTAGGATATTTCAATTTTTTTGGATTTCTTTAGGACATTTTTCAATTTTAAGTCTTTTTTCAAGACTTTATACGGTTTTTAGGATTTTTTTCAAGACTTTTTATGAATGCAGGATCATGATAAATGCATGTGAATGATGCCTACGCCCATAAATCCAAGGACAACCATGATCTTACTGCTAGTCAAGTTGGAAACCAATTGACAAGTGACGATGACGATGACAACGTTGTTTAACGTGGGACGGACACATCCCAAAACAACGTGAAGATGACAATGATATGACAAGAGGATAGAATTCTGCAGCAGGTCCAGGGACAAAATCAAGGAATATTTTGGATAATGTGCTAGGTTTTCCATATTGTTGCATGTGGAATGACTTAAGTGAGGATTAGATGGGATGACGAGGGATCTTTAGACCATTGACAAGGGAAACCAAGATGGGTGATAGGTATAAAAGGACAATGGATGTCTTCGGTAAAAGATAGGAGACATGGATGGCTTATGTCATATAAGGATAATTTATTTTTGTCGAGGTATGGACCTGGATATTGTTATGAAGGCGATGACATGATATTTCATGAAAGTGTATGACCAAAGGATAGACATGTCAAAAAAAAATTCCAAAGCATGATTTATGTTTGTATTTTAGTCCTTATCAAAAGTAGGTGGGAAAATAGATGGAAATGACAGGGCTTGGATGGATAGATGGAAATGTCATAAGAAATGTCATGTGAAGGGCATGGAAGATGAGACAGCTTGCCCCCAAGTGTAATGGTCTACATAGATGATTTATTCTACACATGATGCTTGTTTTCTAGGTTTTCATCATGGTACTTATCCAAAGCGCCTATTTGCTAGGTTTTCACCGTTGGATGAAATTTTTCTCTTTACTATTTTTTATATTTTTTGATTTTTTTGTTTTTTTGCATTTTATCGGATAGCCTTGATGCTTTAGATGACCACTGACTGTGTTGAATCCTTTGACGATGCTAATGTAGAGATTGGTTCCATGACATGCCAATAATGACCTTTCTGAAGTAGTTGCCTTGTCAGGATGATAGCGCTTGCATACACCTGATTGATGTCATTGTGATCTGTGTTGATACTAGAGTTGGCCTTATCAGAATACGCACATCACGATAGAATTCCATGAGAGTCCTTGTGGTAAAGAGTTTATTCCCAAATGCGATGGATTTGTGACATGGGATGTTTGGACTTTAAGGAGGATGTAGGATTATGACGGATGATGGTGGATGTGGATGAGTTGGTTGGATGTTTGGATGTATTGATTTTTATTCTCCAAACTTTAGGTGTCGGGTTAAGATGTTGTTTGGAACCAACATTTTTATATGTCTTTTTTGATGGCCATTTTGGAGGGGGTGGACATGTATTATATGTGGGAGTCATCTTGTGCAGTGGCTCCATATTTTGATTGAATTTTGGCATATTTTCTTTGCCTAATTCATTTTTTTCTTGACTTGACCCATTTTGTTTTGGGATCCATTTTAGCTTCATTTGTCCACTTGTGTTGTTGATTGATTCCTTGACCTTTAACATTTGATTTTGGATTTTAGATTTGTAAGAATTTTTTTGGTTCCAAATGGAAGGTTTATTCATGATGGAATGATGGTTTGGGGTGTGGAGGGAAGGGGTGTTGGCAAAAATCTTATGACAAGGACTACTCATGACATCCCTATTGACGTTTTTATTAGATAAAGTTTCCCCTAGTATCAAGAAGGGACCACTAACATCATTTGATTTTTCGACTGATGAATAGCCAAGAACTTGATGTCTATAATGTGTTTGAACTTGTACAGGTTCCAAAATTCCTTTCTCGTGTAGGCCTAATCATTTTCCTGATAATGGATGTTCTGACAAATTATGTTTTTGATGGGGTACTTGTTGTTGTGGAAGCAAGATGTTAACCCATCCTTATTGTGGAAATTAATGCTTGAAATATTCTCATCTGTAAGAAATCATGCTCTGAAAAAGATAGATGATCCTAATTGATAGGATGTTGTAGCTTCACTGACATGTTGGACATATTTTTTATTGACATCTTCAGTTTGATTTTCTGACATATTAGATTTTGATGATTTTGCTAGTGCTTCAAATTTGATATCAAAACCATCTTCATGGTCATTGTCATGGAGCCCACTGAATCCAGTTATAGCTTGATCATTTGCAAATATGTCCATGCTAGGAGACTCTTGTTCTAGTGGTAGATCATCTATGTGTCCCATGGAGGTAAGTGTCTCATTGTTGGTAGTGTCAATGTTGGAAGCTTGGAGAGGGTCATCTTCAAGTGTTTCATCATGAAGGGCATAAAGGTCAAGGAGTGGATCATTTTGGACTTCTTCCAAAGTAGTGTCTTGATCAAAGATGGGCCTAGTTGGAATGACATGATTGAAAATAGGGTCTTGACCAAGGATAGGTTCATCTTGAATGACATGGTTTTGGATGGACTCTTGACCAAGGATAGGTGTCTTTGGTATGCCATGATTGTTTAGGAGGACTTCTTGAATGGATATAAAGATGGGATCCAATAGACTACTTTGATCTGGACAAGATGATGATGTTATGATGTCATGCCTTGGACTTTCCTCTTGACATGTATCCTCAAGTGTAGGTAAGAAGATGGGACTTTGGAGACCATGACAAGATATGTTTTCATGAAAACATGGAGTGTCTTAGAATGGATTGGGGTATAATGGACTAGGATATGACATGGAGGTTTGGACTTGGTTGAGGGATGATGGGCTAGGATAGGACATGAATGCATGACAAGGATATGATGTGGATGGGGGACTAGAATATGACGTGGATAGTTGGTTTAGATTGATGGATGGTTGATTTCTCTTGTCAAAGTTAGGGTGGGTATGATTAATGGACATTTGTTGTGACCTAGTTCCATGGATGGTGTTAGGGGACTCTTGATAGTAGATGGATAGAGGACTAGGACTCATGGATTGTTGGTAAGATGGATAGATGGGTGGAGGGCTAGGGGTTGTAAATTTGGACTTGGATTGGAGGTATAGTGTTTTGAAGTCCCTAGCTAGTTGGGTTTGACCATTATGGATAAATTGGCATTCAATTCGACTAGCAAGCATGTCATAGTGACTTGAAGACATGATGGTGGATGGAATGAGACTAAGGCTATGCAAAGTGATAATGAGGACAAAAAGGAATGTCAAATGCAAAGTGGTAATGGGTTTCTTATGTCAAATGACATTTAGGAAAGGTTTTTTAACCACTCAAAGTTTGGCCAATGTCTCGATTTGGATTGTCAAGGGACTGGTTTGAAGGACAAGATGAAAAAATTACAAGGTGATATTTTCACACTAGACTTATGAGTTGGAAGCAGCTCACCAAAGGACAATGACTAAGGATTGATTTGTTTGACTTGGTCCAATGACAATTTACTTTTTCAAAAAATGGTATGACAAAGCAAGGAAATTTTTCCTATCCCAAAGTGTGCAAAATTAAGGACTTAAGACTTTTCCTATGTTGAAGATGATGATGGATTGCAAACTAAATGAAAACTAAATGCAAAATAAAAATGAAAAGATGATTGACTTGGACAATTTTTTTCCTGGTTTCAGACAAAGACTGTTGGAAAAAGATGTCAGAAAAATCTGCTTGCAAAATGATTGGCCTCGGGTTTCTGACAGTAATAATATTTTTGGAGCTAACAATAAAATACATCGCTTTAGGTTTCAAATGCATTGTAGGAAGTGATTTGACAAAATTTTAGGCCGATTGTAAAGATTTGCTTCAGTTTGACAAAGTTGTTTCAAATTTTGGCAAGTTTGATGTTTATTTGTTGGAATTGTTTGAAAACAGTTGACAAACACATGGTGTTGTAAAAAATGAAAATCAACCACATAGAAGTCATTTTACAAAAATCCTATGGCTGCAAAGACAGTATTCTTATGGATCTCACTAACCACATATGCTTAGCGGATGAATTCAGAAGCTTGGCCCCATGGGCTCCCCCTTACAGTGCACTCACTTCTAAAGGCAACCAAGCTTCCAACCTCCATGAAACTCCCATGGCAGATTGATCATCTCTACTAAGAACTGTGCAGGTGCGGGTGCCTTGGCAACGACCATTGTTGCACCAAAGAATAGAAGGTTTGTGGTTTTCTAAAATAAAGGATTTATTTTGGGCACCCGTTCAGAAGGCCACGCGAGAGGCATTATTATCCTAGTCTACAGAGGTTACACTCTACAGGTTTTGACGCACCACAAGGGTACTGGGGAGTCAATTGCTGGTCCGCGGGAAGTTTTGTAATGCTAAGCTTTCCTTAACATTAAAATTTATATATCGGTTGGGCGTCGCTTGGCTTTAGCGCGTTCCCAGTTTGAGTCACTTTGGGGTGAGTACTTTTTCCCACCAAAGAAGGTCCAAAATCTAAGGTTAACAAAAATGAGCCAAAATATTCATAGTTCAATCGATCTTTGTTTAAAAACAAAGAGAGAGAACATGAATATCTCAAATCACACTCACATGGTATTCATTTTAAGCCCAAAATGAAATGTGTTGACAAACATAACAAAACATGGAGTTCATTTTAACCATTTGTAGTATTTGTCAAAATATGAGGTTCATTTTAACCGTTTGTAGTGCGAGCTAACTAAAAGTTCATTTTAACCCAATGCTATGAAGAGATGCAAATTTATTTTAATCCAATGAGTTATCATGCAAGATTGTGTTCTTTTTAATCCAATGAATATGCATGCATGTTCATTTTAACTCATGAATGTAAAAACAATGCAAATTTGTAGTTGTTTGTTTAAGATTTGTGAAATAAAACAAAGCAAACAAACATTAGACTCCTCGCCACAAGCTATAAACAAAAAATCAGTAACCCAAAATCTTTAAACTACCATACAGAAAAAAGTGTTGCCCTAACCCTAATTGAACTAGTGCAAGCCCAATTCCTAGAGTCAATAACAGTTTCTCTTACACCCAGGATCGCACAAGTGCGCAAGGGGAGAGGATACTTCTATTATTGAATCGGGGTGACACAAAAACAGATGGGTCTGGTTTTTTTATCACCTAGTTTGCACAAGGTGAGAACATAATCACCTACCACCTTCAAGTACAATCAAGAAAATTTCTTTAACCCCCTAATTAAATCTAAGTGAGACAAGAAAAGTTTCTTTTTAAAACACCAATGGAAGTGTTTGCTAATCTAAAACAAGCAGAAATGGTTTTAGAAATAAAATTCTTGGACAATCGAACCTACAAAACCACTTGTTAGTAGTCTGAAAAGATGTCTTGGACCCAAGAAAATATAGAGCATTTTTTTTTTCACTTGATCCAATTTGTCATTTGAAGTGTTTATTTTTCTTGCACATTCACAAAACCAACAACCAAGCCAAAACCCTAACAAGATAATTGATCACTAATATTAGAGGGTTAGCTAGTCAAAATAAATCTGATTTTTGGAACTATTTTTACATCAAAAGTAAAAACACAGAAAATAGACCCTTATTGAAATTCAAAGATCTTTCTAGAAATGTAAAGAAATCCAAAAACTTCATTGTTTTGCATCCAGAATTAATGTTTTATGAAAAATCATAAAACAATTATTAAAATTTCAAAACAGGTCCAAAAAATCTGATTTTTTTTACTAAAGGTTCCTGACATCATTCCAAATCTACAAAAAAAAAAGTGTGAATAGATCTGCAACCGTTTATGAGATATAAGCAAATCCTTTTGAAACCCTAATTTTGAAAGATCTATTTTTTGTCTAATTATTTTGCAAGAAAATTAAAAACATAAAGAATAGACCCCTATTGAAATTTGGAGAGCTTTCCAAAAATATAAAGAAATCCAAAAAAATCACTAACTATAACTAACAGACTTACACACTTAACTATAACTAAGGGAATTTTCCTAGGGTTAGCAAATCAAATGCAAAACATGAAAAACCCAAAGTGATAATGAAGTGCAAAGGAATAAAATGAAAACAAATGAAACAATCTCACCAAAATGTCTTCATCCTCCATGGCTGACCTCCATTATACCTTCTCAACTTGTTGAAATATGATGTTGCCCTCAGATTTATGATGAGCAATCTAATGACAATGACAAGCCCTAAGCAAATGTTGAAGGATTTGAGTAACTACATGCAATACTATGCTATAATGCAACTAGTAAGCATCTAAATATGTCTAAACTGTGCCAAATGAAATCTAAATATGTCTATGACAAAATGAAAAGAATGCAAGAGTATAAAATTGCAAGAACATGAGGTTGCAAGATATGCCAAAATGAGACCAAAATTTGCCATTTTATAAAAAATGCAATTTTGTGTGAATGGCCAAGATTAAAAGTTAACAAGTGCCCTAGAATCAATGGACAAGATTCAATATGACAACCCACAATTAGGGTTAGGGCAACATTAGGTCAAATTTGAAATGAATGGACAGGATTGAATTTTAGAAAATCAAATCAAGGGTTGACAATGCATGTGACAAGAGATACTAGGCACACAAAATGAAGTTGTTGGAGAATCAAATAATAATTTAAAATTATTTGATTCAAGAAGTGATGTTGACCTTTTGAATTAAAAATTAATTTAATTCAAAAGTGGTGGGGTCATGTGACAGTAAATAATTTCATTAAAATTATTTACTAAAAAGAGGGAAATTAGAAAGTGGGACTATTTTAAATAAATAAATTTTATTTAAAATGAGCATAGCAAAAGAGGTGGCTAGAAAATCAAATAATCTTGATTTTTGGAGGAAAAAGATTATTTTGAATTAAAAATTAAATTTAACTCAAAAGGTGGGGTCACATGACAGTAAATAATTAATTTGAATTATTTACTAAAAAAGAGGGAAATTAGAGAGTGGGACTATTTTAAATAAATAATTTTATTTAAAATGAGGGGAATGTGAAGGTGGCAATAATTAAATAAATTAAAGAATTTATTTAATTATAAGAGGACTTTTTTAAGAATTAGTGACATATTAAATAAATAAAATAATCGGGAAGACATAATGGACAAAAATAATTAAATAAATTAAGAATTTATTTAACTATAGGAAGACATTAGACAATTAGTGACGCATTGAATAAATAAATAATTTACTTATTTATAATCAAGAAGAATAAAGAGGACATGAATTAATTAAATAATTATGAATTATTTAATTAATAGCTGAAAGTGAATCAAGGACATAATTAAAATGTCTTAATTATGCTAGGAAGAAAAAGATTAAAAATAGAGCTTGCAGGCCTAGGTCATTTTTATGTGTCTACATTAACATGTTTACATAAACTCGCAACTAGCTAGCTTACATAAAGGCCATCACAAAGGGTACACATAGGGGATCGTACTAGAGGTCCACCACCCTTATCCCATGTCAGATACCCTATATCTCATAATTGGGATACTACACATTTATTGGTTTCCACATGTCACAACACATTAACTATCAATAATTTTATCACTCCATTCTATATGAGTCAGACATGCACAACATACACTTACTCTTGCAACTTGGTCTATCCATAAAATTACCATAATACATAACATAAAACCATTACAAGGTAGTCACATCCACAAGGAATACAAAATAACTTTGTTTCTAATTTTCATCTTTGAATACAACCCATTTCCTTACATATAATTAAATCACAAGATATTCTATTCTACCAAATGGCACACATAATCATGAAAAAATGTCTTCTCAAACAAGACATACTCAAGCATAGTCTAGTTTATTAGCACCCCAATCACAACATTATTTTCACTAATTATTTACTTAGCCTTGCACTTAATATTTACATCTCTAATTAAGATACAATGAGGTAATATTTATATGATTTTCTATGAATAATAATGCAATTGGGAACCTTAAGTGTTTCCAATGTAAGGTTATGATAACTTGCATGACATTCTACATTTATGATATACCATGCAATGAAAGAAGAGAGGTTTGAGATTTAACAAATGCAACATTTACTAATGCATTATTTTCTTTACCACCATTATTACTTATTTACTATGCACATGGTTCCACTACTCCCTTTTTATCTCTAAAATTTTACTCAATGTTAATTGATTCCATATTCTACTTCATGCATATATCCTAAGGTAAGAATGCAATTTTGGGACCAAGGTCTTTCCCTCCCCAAGATTCATCTTAATCAAAAATATTTCTTTCAAATCTACAAAATATCTTTACACAAAAATGTGTTCAATTGGTTCCCAAGCAATATGCACTTGTAGGGAGTAAGTTTCATTTACCCACACACAAGGAAGGAATTGAATTTTTAATTCACCTTCACACACCTAGAGAAAGGTATCATAAACCAAACATAATTAAATCGCTACTTTTTCTATCTGATTTTGGGGATTAAAATATATGATTCCCTTAAGAAGAATTACCACTTCACTACTCTTTTACCACATATAGCATATGAACATAGAATCATTTATTCCATGGTCAATCGCATCATTCAACACAACATACATATTACTCAATCATATCTAACAACAATTACCAAAGAACAAGGAAGGAAAAGACATCATAAATTCATTTCATTCATCAATCAGAACGAAGAGATAAGAACACAAGGGGAATGCACACAAGCAACACCACAAGGGCCACAACACTAACCAGAGATCAGAAATATAACACACACACACACACTTATGTGCCATTTACATCATGCAAATCAATCAAATAACCATGGAGAAAATAATGAATCAAGACATAGAACAATAATATCAAGTCATGATCATCTAACATCTCAACTATGCAAAATACTATGCTCCCACTAACATCACATGCTAGGAATAGGTAGGCACTACATCTCTCCATAGAATCTCCTTCTTGCGTGTGTTATTCTCCCCTTGTGTCATTCTTGTATTCATTCCTCTTCTATATTCACATGATCCTCACTTGCATGCTCCTCCTCAAGACTCCCATAGGTATCATTCTTATCACTAGTGTGGTCTACCCCTATGCATACTCATTGGACCTTCATCCACAACTCTTTTTTTGCACCCTCCACAAGGACATCTTCATTTTACTATCTTGACCAACCCTAAATATTCCTTACTATTTGTGTTCTCATGCAGCTAATTTACAATGTATCTCTCTAGCTACCTTCTTCTCTTATGTTTAGAACTTAAATTTCTTCTCATGTTTCTTTTTCCATGGTGTCTTATAACCTATGTTATGTATTCCTCATTTTCCCCACTACTTTGATTCATTTTTCATGTTCGTACACCTCCCATCTTCTAAACTATACAACCACTCTAGTTACACTTTCAGATGTACAACCTCATCTAAGATTTTTAAAACTAATTGGTTCCACTCTCACACATTTTATTCCCTTTCATCATCTACATTCCTAGATATTGTTTCATTCTACCATTATATCATTGCATAAACTCATATTTATAGGGTCTACTATCTATGAATATTTGATCCCTTTTCACACAACCCCATGCTCCATATCCAACACCCACTCTACTAGTTCCTTAGCTTCCTTGTAGGAAAATTATTTATGCTAGTTGTTAGGATTTGTAATCAAAATTATTTTATGCCCTAGGTAGCCCATCCCAAGTTATTTATCTTAGATTCTAATAATTATAGAAAATGTATGGCCTCTAGTGCCTCTCTCAACTCCTTGTCGTATAGTTATACTTTTTTATGATGAAACATTCATAGGCCCCAAGCAGTTTGAAAACTACTTCATCATAGATTGGAATTTCATTCTCTTAGGTATATTAAGGGGATTTTTCTAGAAGCGTGAATCCTAGACAAATCAGGATGCCTAGGGGAAAAAAAGAGGCCTCTCCTAGCATTCACCTATCCATCCTAATATGTTGGAAAATTTAGTTCAGTCCCATGAGATACAAAGAAAAATAATCATATTGGCACATTTATAGTTATCTCAAATGGTGAATTTTGTAATAATGCATTCATTGTTGACATGCTCAAATTATTACAAGATGAAAATAATTGAGAGAGGTTATTATAGATGGATGCCACATCTAGCTATAGGTATATAGATGAAGCATTTGTAGGTCTAAATTTTGAGAATTTCTCTATCACAATTTAACATTTTTTTGTTCTTATGTTTCTTAAGAGACTTTTTTGGAAGCATACAACCTGAATGGATTAGGACACCTATGGAATGAAACAGGGCCTCCCCTCACATTCACCCACCCACCCCCAACATGTTGGTACAATCATCTTAATCTCATGAAATGTAGAAGAAGAAAAATCTTATTGGCGCATTTACAATGCTCTCAAATGATGCATTTTGTAGAAATGAATTCATTGTTGGCACAATCAAACAAATATTACTTAAAAAATGAGAGATATTATTGTAGAGGGACCCCACATCTATTTTTAGGTCTAAATAGAATATTTGTAGGCCCCATGAAGTTTGAGAAATTCTCCATTATAGTTTGGAAATTGTTTGATGTCGAGTCTCTTAAGAGATTTTGTTGAAAACATGTAGCCCAAACATATCAAGGAACCTAGGGAATTAAATGGGATTTGCCTAGCATTCAACCACCCATACTAATGTATTGGTGTAATCAATTTAGCCCTGTAATTTTCAAAAGAAAAATATTCCTAATGACACATTAATAATACTCTCAAATGACGCATTTTATAAGAATGCATTCATTGTTGGCATGGTCAAATGATTACAATTTTAAAAAACTAAAAGAGTTAATTATATAGAGACCCCACATCTATATTTAGCTCTACAATGAACATTCCTAGGCTCCACAAATTCTGAGATTTCATCCATCATAGATTGATATTTTTTTTTCTTAGGCCTCTTAAAAGACTTTGTCAAAAGTATTCGGCCTAGAAGGATCAAAACACAAGGAAAATAGGGCCTCCCATAGTATTCACCCAAACACCCTAACATGTTAATATAATCATTTCAACCCCTTGAGGTGCAAGAAAAAAAATAAACCTATTGAAACATTTAAACTACTCTCAAATGACACATTTTACAAGAATGCATTTATTGTTGACACAGTAAAATAGTGTAAAGATGAAAAGAAATGAGAAGCTATTATGAAGGATCCCCACATCCACTTGAAATTATAAAGAAAAATCCTAGGTCCCACAAAAAACAAGATCTACTCCATCATAGATTGGCATATTTTTTGTTCTTATGGCTCTTCAAATACTTTTTCATAAGCATATAGCTCAAATAGATTGAAACACATGGGAAATGAAATGGGGCCTCCTCTATCATTCACCCACCCACCCCAACATGTTGGTGTAGTAATTTTTCCCCATGAGATGCAAAAGAAAAAATAAACTATTTGAACATTTACATTGCTCTTGTAGTGTAGGAAAAAGTATCCCTTTTCACACTTAATTTGGAATTAATAATAAAATGAACATAATTATGCCTTAATATAATGTTGTAATATGTATTTTATATATTCATGTTGAGTTTAGGGCCCTATTAATTAAAATGGACTTAATTGTGCCTTAATGTGGTGTTGTAAAGTGTACCCCTTTACACTTTCACACTTATTTAGGGATTCATTAATTAATTGAGGTTACTTTTCCTTAATTGGCCCCTTTAATTCAAAACCAAGCCTAATTAATTGCAATTTCCAAAGAGGAAAACTACACATTCATTAATGCCATAACATAAAACTTATCATTGAGCAATGTGTGTCATAGGTAAGTGACCTAGGATCCATGACACAGGTAAGTGACCTAGGACCCATTCACGAATGGGTCCTCACCTAGACCTAGGACCTAAATTTTTATTATGTTTTTGGTAGTATTTTAATTATTTCAAATCTATATTCACATGGCAGCTTGTATTATTTGAATTTTGGGAAATTAATGCTACATAACTATAAATATAAGGTCATTTCATTATGTTTCACCTAGAAAAATCTAAAACTTTCAAGCAAGATAAGAGTATTGGGTGCTGGAAAGAAGTTGAATCCACTTTTTGGCCAAAAAGTGGAAGTGTTTTCCTTGATTTTCATAATTTGACACATTGACCTTAAAATTTGAAGCACTAGAGATGGAAACTTCAAAAAAGTCATTAATCATAAAATGTAGTACTCGGAGTCTAGTTTCCAAATATGATTGTACAAATTGAGTTTCAATAGGAGTTTCTAAAAACCACTCTTTAAAAGTCTTTTTTTTTTACCATACCATGCACATGTACGACATCCATATTTTGACCTAAATTATCATATTTTTCTAAATCCATTTGGGAAAATATTGTTGACTCACTGAAGCTTGCTTTCGATATTTTTTTGTAATTTTTAATTGAATTTTTTTTTTTTTGTTAATTTTTTATTAGGCATATTTGTCGTTTTGAAAAATAATTGTGTACGACATGTATAAAATGACCTAAACTTATCATTTTTTTATTTTTATTTTTTTAAATAAAAGAATTGTCTAAATTTTTGTCTCGTGCAATCCATTCGCCAAAATGTTATGTTGATAAAAAGTTATTAAAATAGTAAAAAACCCTAATATTTAAAGTTTATAGACCAGTTTCATTATAAATTAATTGAAAAATAGAAAAAATAATCCAATTGTAAAAAAAAATTACATATTTGGAATCTGCATTGTCTCATCTAAAATGGCTTTTAATTTCGTCAAAAAATTTTGCAAAAAAAGTCGTCAGCCATATGTCTAAACACGATATTTTTCTTTGGCATTGTTAGAACCTTCAACTTGCAAGTCAAACCAAGTTGAAGGCCTAAGTTCGGACTCCCAATGTTTTTCCCGAACCAAAACCTGAGGCAAAAACCTGACCACAAAGCAAAACCAATTTCAAATTTTAAAAAACTGGATCCCCTTTTATTAAAAAATCATTTTTTTATGCTTTTACAAAACAGGATCCCACTTTAGAAAACGAGATCCAGTTTTGAAAATTGCCAAAAATGGAAAAAAATCCATTTTGGAAAAATTTCAAAACAGACCTGTTTTGAAAAATTTCCAAAAATGGAAATTTATCAAAAATGGACAATTTCCAAAAACGGAAAGTTTTCAAAACGAGATCCCATTTTTTTTATTTTAGGCTCGGGAACCCGAACCTAAATGGGATCTCGTTTTTGCAATGTCGGTTTCATTTTTTTGGCTAAGGCAAAAACTTCCACGTTTCGTGGACTCAACTTCTTGCACTTACCCTATTCAAGTGAGCATTATTAATAGAATTTCAAAGCATTCAAAGGCATATTTATTGAAAAATTATTGCAGCAATCAAGATCCTATTATCATGTCAAAGTATATGTGCATCATGCATGTTATGTGAGCTAATATGTTGATGTAGTGTTTAAGATCCATTTAAGCATTCAAGGCATTGTTTCAAATCAAGTTTCAAGTTCAAAATCCGCATCCATTGAAGCCATTTCATGCTAGTTTCAAATATACATTCCAAGGTTCATACAAGGATTTGGTGAGTCGTGACATAGGCTTGTTCATTCATCATTCCTTTTATGCTATTTCATTTCATTACAAGGTTTAATTACCAAAATGGGGTTTGACCAAGGCAAACCCCCATTCACCAACAACAAAACATTTTTCCCCTTGATTTGTGTTTGCAGATTTAGGTGGAAAATCTCTTGAAGAGCAAAATTGAAGTTGTCAAAGTTGCATTTGTTGTCATCATTATTGCAATTTCATGGAAACTCACCTACAAGATTTATTTCGAGTGTCTAACTATGAAAATCAGGAATCTTGGAATGCAAACACGAGAGAAGAGAAACCCAAAACCATTTTTATAGAGCCCTAGCCAGGACCCATTCACCATAGGGTGAATGAATCCTCAATTAGCTTCAAAAAAACACTTTTGGTGACTAGTACATATCACTTTCCCTCTCTCTGATCTACAATTTGATTTATGGTTCCATCATTATTGAGCTTAATCTTCCAAATTCAAGTTATATGTTGCATTTTGGAGTTAATTTTCTATATTTAATCTTTCTCCCCATAGTGTTGTTTAATCAGGACCCTATCCTTGCAAAAAAGGAAATCAACAGATTCACACTTTGACTTGACTCACCTCAAGGTTGATAGTCCTTTCATTTTATGGATCTCATTTCCTAATGAATTGAAGGAAGATAGGTCTCCTAATTGGGTTATCAATCATATTTTGGTAACCCGCCCTATTATTCTTCTTTTCATTTTGGTGAACCCGACCTTTTGATCTTTGCAATTTTCTAATTTTGCAGTCCATATTCACCCTAGATTTATATGTTGCATTCATTTGCATTTCATTGAGTTGAATTGAGTCTCGTTTAGGGTTGCTTAACTTGCATTAACTTTGCATTTTATTTAGGGGTTTTAGGATTGCATCTTTGCATTTTTGAAATCTGAAAAATACAAAAAAAATAATCATTTACATAGCATTGCATCATCATTCATTTACATTTGAAAATTGAAACAAAATTGCACATCAAATTAGGTCTCCTAGTTTGCCATTTTGCCACATTTTACATTTGCATTCAGCCTTAAATTTATAGAAAAATCAAACTATAACTTATTGTTTTAGCTCAAAATCTAGAAACCATTAGAATCATCTCAAAAATCTGCAAAAAAAATTAAAAACCATAACCTAGGACCCATTCACCCTTGGGCGAATGAGTCCCTCATCAGGGTCATTTCCTAATTTGTTGGGCATTCAAACATCTATTTTTGTATTCTACTTTGTTGTTTTTTGTTTTAGTTTATAGATTTTCTATTTAGTTAAATTGATCATATTTAGCTTCATTTGATAAATTTAGTGCATTGTGTGATTTCAAAATTGCATTTACAAGACATCATTTTTAGGCTTTTGCATAGACTCTTCTACTTCTACTTAATCAGAAAGTTACCTTGTTTAGTATCTAAAAATTGTATTTACATATTTGCATTGCACTTTACATTCTAGGATACTTTATTGCATTTCACCTTCTTTCCATTTTGGGTGTGTACCAAGTTTGTGAAACTTGTATGAGCTTTGCAACTTAGAGTCCTATTAGCACTACTATTGTGAGATGTTGTTTGAGACTCATGTCATCCTACGATACACCATTCGTCGTGGATATTGGGTTCTCCAAATCTTTCATTAATAGTGTTGATAATCAACCCTCTATGGATCATAGCCTTCATACTTCATTTCTAATGACTTCCTTGCCTACAAAAAATGTGCATGATGTTGCTAATATCTCACAAGAAAAAATAAGAAGGATGGATGAAGAAATAGAAAAATTGTAACTGTGAATTCTGAAAACATTGATAATAGTGTCATTCCTACTTTAGATAATGTGAGGAAAATGCTTGAAACTAAACATGGAATAGATATTGTGTGAATTCTAGCTCATATTGTTGATAAATATGTCCCTACCATGACTAGTTATTCTCAAGCTTTGGGGTACACTCAAAGCCAAGGTGGAAATTCAATTCCTCCTTCCACAACCCTTACCTCTAATCCTACAGACACTAGTACTCATGTTACCACAACCATTCAACCTACTAACAATGTCAACACTTCCTTAGGTATTTCCACTACGAATCCCTCTACCCTCGTGAATTCAAATCTCATATCTCCTCAACCATTCCCCCTCACAAATCTACAATTCACTTGCCCTCTGCATACATACACCACTCCAACTTATTCGCCTCCATCTCACAATACCAACAATGATCCCATCCTTAACACACTTTTGCAAAATATATCATCCCTCCAAGAAAAAATTGACACCTTAAACCAAAACAACAATGGCCAACCTTCACAATACATCAAAACCAATCCGTTATCCTTACAGATATTGAGAACAGAAATTCCACAAGGCATAAAGGTTCTTAGGTTTGAGGAATATGGTGGGAAAGGAGATCTTGTTATCCATGTTTCCGCTTACATTGTCCTATGTAGTGACTTCATTTTTGAAGATAAACTCTTGGCTAAGCTATTCTCTAGATCCTTGAAAGATATTGCTTTAGAGTGGTTTTTCTCCTTATTTAATAATTTAATTGTTTCATTCAATGAACTTATTGATACCTTTTACAACCACTTCCAAATTCACATGGGTCCCAAGATGACCTTAGCTGATTTGATGACATGAAAAAAAAAGAATGATGGAAAGGTCGATGATTTCATAGTGTGATATCAAATGCTTTAATTCACAAATAAATATTAAGATTCCTGATGTCAACATTCAAAGAATGTTTATTTCCAATTTGCAAGACAAAATTAAAACAAAGCTTGAGATGATGAGATTTCCTTCCTTCACACAATTGTGTATAGCCCTTCGTGATTACCAAAATTTGATTAGTAGTTGTGAAGCAAAAACTCCCTCGAACTGTTTTGAAAAGTCTGAATCTACACCTCAAACCAACTACCAACATTTCAAGAAACAAAATAAGGGCTTCCTCCAACTTAATCCCCCTCAATCCAATCAAAATGTTAACACCCAAGTGGCTTCTATAAAGAAGAAAAAACCATATGCCTTTACGGATAGAAATAGAAAATTCACACCTCTACCTGATACCCTTCATAATACCATGTTGTAGCTCTTAGAAAAGAATTTGATTTCATTGCCTCCTATTAGAGATCCCAATCCTACTAAGCCTTTACCCTCAAACTACATCCCAAATGCCTATTTCCAGTTTCATTGATAAAATGGACATGATACAAAACATTGCAAGCATCTTAAACATCTTGTGCAGGACCTCATTGATTCAAATCATATCCTAATTGGAGGTGTCAATGATCAAGGTAATAAATTTGTGGCTCCTCCTAGCCAAAATTTGTAAATATTTACTAATCATATGCCTAATCATAATATCTCATTTGTCAAAGCTATTGAAACAAATAATGATATGATGAATGTTGACACAAATGATGAAAACATGAAATACAAGGGAGTAAATGCAAGAAGTTGGGTCCACACTCAGGGGAAGTGTCAATTTTCAGCTTTAAAATAGGTAACCATTCATTTTTTAGAATATGTACTCATTTTAAAGTGGGTACTCATTCCAAAAAAATTGAAACTCACGATACATGTTTTTCATTTCAATTTAGGCTCAAAAAAGGCATGGTAACCCAACACTTAGCCTTGGACTTACAAGTATAAGGTTATGACAATTTCAAGAGAAAAAACTAACTTTGGCAATATAGTTGATGAGGGTTTTTTGAAAATTTGTTTTATGAAATTAAAACCCATTGTAGATGGCAAAGTATAGTTTTCAAATATGCAGTTACTCTTTTTATGATTGGATTATTTTTTCTATTTTGTAATTAGTTTATGAGGAAACTGGTCCATAAACTCGAAATGACAAGTTTTCATATTTTTTAATAACTTTTAATTTGTTAATTTTCTTGTTAAAAAAACTATATGACATCAATCTATTAAAAAAAATCACACAATGAAAAAAAGAAAATTCAAACAATGATAAGTTTAGGTCAAGTTATGGTATCCGTACACAAGGATTTTAAAAACCAACAATTAGGACCAATATAAATTCATAAATAAAACAAATATTAAGAAAAATTTATAAAAATTATCCTCATAAATATTTATTATAATACACATCTTTCCCCAAAAGGAATAATAAAAATACTTTTATTTAGGTCAAATTATGATGTTTGTACGCGTGCATGGTATGGTCCTAAAAAAGAGACTTTTAAAAGTTGTTTTTATACATGCATATTTTATTTTTTTGTATCATCAAGGTATTAGAATAAAATAAATATTTGAAGACTAGACTCAAAATACTAAATTTCATATTAATAGATTTTTTTGAGATTCAATCTATAAGGGCTTCAAATTTTAATTCCAATTGTGACAAATTTTGAAAATCAAGAAAAACACTTCCACTTTTTGAACATTTTGTGGACCCAACTTTTTGCACCTACCCAAGGAGAACAAACTTGTGGATAGTGTGATTGCATTTATTGAAGATAAAACTCGTAAGGGCCTAACTAAAATTCTTCTTGATATTGCTTTCTCACAACAATACATACTTAAACATGCACCGGATGGCCCTCTTTACATAGCTGAAAGAAACAATGAAAAGCCTACTAATGGGGTATTAATTGATCTTGTCTATGTAGAGAATGTGATCACTGAAGAATTCCTATTTTTGCATGAAATTTATCAAGATACATATGAAAAACCAAAAGCATGGATCAAAACGCACAATGGTTTTTCTTTCCCTACAATTGGCTCAATAAATCTCCCTCTAAAGGTTGGACCAAAAGAATTAAATGTCTCATTCACCATCATCGAGCGTCATCAGACCAATTTCATGTGAAGTTAGGCTATCCTTGGATTCGCTCCATGAATGTCATCCCATCGATTGTGCATAAATGTTTAAAGTTTCCATTTGGTAATGAGATCTTTACTGTGCATCATAGTGGATTTAATCTTATATCTTCCCATGGAAACTTCTCATTAGATTTCTTTTGGCCTAAGCCTATTGAACCTATTTGACCCTGTGAGGACTTCTTTTTCAAATCCTATCAAAATTTTAAGGCAAAGCGCATAGCAGAATTATCCCTTACCAATATGCCTCAACCCATGATTGAGCCACCTATCCTTGATGAAACCATGATTGAACCAAAACCCCTTCCAAACATCCAAGATTAGCCTATGACAAATCCTTTACCTATTTCATATAAGAGACCATGAGATAATCAAACAAATCATGTTGTGCCTCCTAAAGCCAAAAAAGTTTACAAATCTAAAGAGAAAGTGGTTCAACAACCTCTCATGGTTCCTTAAATGTTTCTCCCTTAAAGGAAGAAAAGAAACCTATGGTTGATAAACCCACTCCTACACAAGCACAACTTGAGAACCACGTGAAAAAAAAATGAAATGCTAGAGAGTGTAGGTGTAAACGTGTTATTTCTCATTCATTACAAGCAAAAGAAGAAAATAATAACATAGAAAATCAAAATCCAAACTTGTCTGAAGCAATGCATGATACCTCTATGCCCTCATCGTAGCATAAACAACAAGAAACTTCTATGGATATTGTCATTAGACCTCCCCTTGTGATTAATCTGGATGATGACATTGAAATTGCTAAGATTGATAAGGAAGTGCATAATGAGCTAAATCAAATGTTTTCCTCTTCTATGAACTTAAATGATTATTCTACCAATAAGAGTGTTGAGCTTGGTGTGTGCCCTAGTTCGGCACTTTATTTTCTCCCTTTGGCTAATTGTCTGCCTTCTTTATATATTGAACAAGAGTGGGATGTGGATGGCCTGCTATAGGTTGACTCGTATGTGTCTTACTAGTGTCTTGCTTTGTTTCCTTTTGCATGTTTCTTTGTTTGATTGCATGTGTGTAATGTGATAACCCCCTTATTGTATTGTTTGATGTATCTCTCTCTACATGTTCTTTCCTCTATTTGTATCTACATTCTTCTCTATGTCATAAATATTTTTCTTTTCTTTTGTCTCATGTTTTCCTTTTGGGGATGACACAAGGCATCGAGACATTTAGGTTTCTTCCATGTTGACCCAAAATATTTTTCTTTGTTTTCACTCTCTTTGTGTCATTCTTCCTATTCTACAGTTATTTGAGGAATGATGGTGTTTCTGAGCTCTATAACCACATTGTAGCAAAGATATATTGACCCTGAATCCGTAGATCCCTTATTTATTTTGGGGGCAACCCCTTCCTCTTTTTCATGATGTGGTTTCATTTAGGAACATATGACTTGGCATAGGGATTTTCGAATAAGCTCCCATGTCTTCTTTATGGCTAGCATTGAATATTTTCTACTTTAAATCTATTGCTCACAACAATGGTGTTAGAAATCACTTTAAAGTGGGTGCATACATTGAAGCTCATGTCTCTTTGTGTGATTTTCTTTATTCTTGTGATGCATCCTTTTCTTGGTGGTTTCACTAGGTTTGATGCCCTCCGAGAGAATGATATTTCTCCTCTTAGTGGTGATGTTATGCATTGCATTCCCTAAGTTGTGATTCTCTTATCTTGGACTTTTCCTCTCTTGGAGAAATTAGGCGTGATGATCCCTAAGAAGAGACCTTAAATGAACTAAGAAAGATCCCTTTGAACAAACCTTTAATTGTAATTTTTTCATAAGTTTTTAGCATAATACAACGTGTTAACCTTGTGAAGCTTGAACCCCTCCCTTTAAGGCCACCAAGCATAGCACACCTTGCTTTCCATTAGAGCCTTCACTTTGTTCATAGTGTTCTTAGCATAACACAGCTTATTAGGCCTTATGAATCCCAAAGCGGCCTCGGTGTGTGTGGAACCCTATCGGAGTTGTTAGAGGGATAACTTTACTATGATAAGTACAATGAGAGCTTGTAGACCTGGCATGACTTTCTCTCTAAGCCACTTTCTTGGGGGCTCACCTAGTGGATGGTCTAAGGTTTCATTAGCCCAGAGTGAGCATATGTGTTGTTTTCATAATGGACATTGAGTTCTGCTTGTGAACATTCATAAACAAATAGTCGAGACATGTTCCACATCATGTTGGATTGTCAAAGCTTGATCCTCCCCCTTCCCTGGACAAACATTTGAGGCGTGTTCCACATCATGTTGGATAGTCGAAGCTTGATTTGCCTCCCATTCTCTTTAGGTCTTTTATATTGTACGATTGATTATATTTGTCATTGTTGCGTATATGTGTCTTGAATGTCTACTTTAGTGTGAGTTTGACATAGGGTCATCCTCTCACTAAAGTGGGGGCTAAATGTAGTGTAGGAAAAATTATACCTTTTTCACACTTAATTTGGAACAAATAATAAAATGAACATAATTATGCCTTAATTTAATGTTGTAATATGTATTTTACATATTCACATTAATTTTAGGGCCCTATTAATTAAAATGGACTTAAATGTGCCTTAATGTGGTGTTGTAAAGTGTACCCCTTTACATTTTCAAACTTATTTAGGGCTTCATTAATTAATTGAGGTTAATTTTCCTTAATTGGCCCCTTCAATTCAAATCCAAGCCTAATTAATTACAATTTTCGAAGAGGAAAAGTCGACATGCATTAATTCCATAACATAACACTTATCATTGAGCAATGTGTGTCCTAGGTAAGTGACCTAGGACCCATTCGCGAATGGGTCCTCACCTAGACCTAGGACCTAAATTTTTATTATGTTTTTGGTGGTATTTTAATGATTTCAAATCTATACTCACACGTTGTCTTGTGTTATTTGAATTTCGGGAAATTAATGTTACATACCTATAAATATAAGGTCATTTCACTATATTTCACCTAGAAAAATCTAAGACTTTCCAGCAAGCTAAGAGTATTCAATTGAGAATTATCAAGAGCATTTCAAGGCATTCAAAGGTAGAGTTATTGAAGAATTATTGCAGCAATCAAGATCTTATTATCATGTCAAAGTCTTCTTGCATCATGCATGTTATTTGAGCTAATATGTTGATGTAGTGTTCAAGATCCATTCAAGCATTCAAGGCATTGTTTCAAATCAAGTTTCAAGATCAAGATTCACATCCATTGAATCCATTTCATGCTAGTTACAGATCTACATTCCAAGGATCATACAAGGATTTGTTGAGTTGTGACATAGGCTTGTTCATTCATCATTCCTTTTATGCTATTTCATTTCATTACAAGGTTTAATTACCAAAATAGGGTTTGACCAAAGAAAACCCCCATTCACCAACAATAAAAAATTTGTTCCCTCTTGATTTGTGTTTGCAGATTTAGGTGGAAGATCTCTTGAAGAGAAAAATTGAAGAAGTTGTCAAAGTTGCATTTGTTGTCATCATTGTTACAATTTCACGGAAACTCACCTACATGATTTATTTTCGACTGTCTGACTATGAAAATTGAGAATCTAGGAGTGCAAACATAGGAGAAGAGAACTCAAAAACCATTTTTACAGAGCCCTAGCTAGGACCCATTCGCCATAGGTTGAATGAGTCCTCAGTTAGCTTCATAAAAGCACTTTTGGTGACTGGTACACATCATTTTTCCTATCTCATATTTTAAATTTTATTTCTAGTTCCATCATTATTGAGCTTAATCTTCCAAATTCAAGTTATAAGTTACATTTTGGAGTTAGTTTGCTATTTTAATCTTTCTCCCCAAAGTGTTGTTTAATCAGAACCCCCATCCTTGCAAAAAAAGGAAATCAGTAGATTCACAATTTGACTTGACTCACCTCAAGGTTGATAGTCCTTTCATTGTGTGGATCTCATTTCCTAATGAATTGAAGGAAGATAGGTCCCTTAATTGGGTTATCAATTCTATTTTGGTAATCCACCCTAGTATTCTTCTTTTTAGCTCTCAAACGACACATTCTGTAAGAATGCATTCATTTTTGGCATAATCAAATGATTCTGATTTGAAAAAATAGGGAGATGCTATTTTTTAGGGACCCAAAATCCTTTAGGTGTATATGGAACATTCATAGGCCCCATAAACGCATAGAGTAGTTTTTTTCTCTTAGGTCTCTTAGAAACATAGAACCTGGATGGATCAAGACACCTAAAGAATGAAATGATGTTTCCCCTAGCATTCACCTACCCACTTTGACATGTTGGCACACTCAATTCAGCCCCACAAGGTAAAAAATAAAAAAATATGCCTATTGTCACATTTACATTACTCCCAAATGATGAATTTTATAAGCATACATTCATTGTTGGCATAGTCAATCAATTATGATTTGAAAAAAATAAGAGATATTATTGTAAAGGGACCTGTGTATAGTTGTAGGTCTGGATAGAAAATTCCCTAGTTCATAAACTCTAATAACTACTACCTTGTAGATTGGAATTTTTTCTCTTAGGTCTCTTAAGATACTTTATCAAAAGCATGCAGCCTAAAAGGATTGATACACCTAATGTAATGTACCTTCCTAAACAATTAATGAAAACAATAGGTTTTTCATATAAATAACAACCTTCACTAGATTATATCCAAACAAAAACAATTAATCATACTAAAACATCACCAATAACTAGCTAGACAACCACTTATATTTGCACAAAATGGATCAAACTCTACCAATAACTTATATTGATTAAGATCTTATTTATATAGAAAAAGGACACTTATGGAATGCATTACAACATCGAATAATTTTTTGCAGAAAACAATTCTCAAATGAACAATTAAACTTCCATGTAACTCCTTGAAGCTCCAATGCACTCCCTAAGTGAGAATTCCCTCAATAACCAAAGGTTTTTCATCCTCTAATTCTAGAAATCAATGTGTTTTTATCCACTAATCATAATCTCCTATAGGTTTTCATCCACATAATATCATTAAACACAAAGTACCCAAAAGATAAAATAACACAATATGGATGATTACAATTGAAATGTTTTCCTAGTTTTATATGCTACCCACCCAAATAATCAAACTAGTCATCCTAGACCCAAAATGGTGACAATGCCCAAATTTGAATTTTACACATTATATTATAGTTTGACCTTAGAGGCTTTGCAAACTTTTTCATTAGAGGTTCAGAGCCTCTCGGGTTCTTTTTGACTTGGTACAGATTAGGCAGTAGCTCTAACCCCTAATCCTTGTTTTGTCATTGAGTTTATTTTATCTTTTTTCTCTAGTACAGGTCAAGTGACATCCTTGAACCCTGATCTTTGATGGATCTTGGGAATGCATTGGGAATCAAAATTGATCCCCAATCTCTAATAATACTTTGGCATGTGTCGAGTTGCAACCCCGATCTTTGACAACACTCTGACATGCATCGAGCAGAAAATTCAATCATCAATCTTTGACAACTCTCTAGCATGCATCAAGCAGCAACCTCAATCCCCAACCTTTCATAGCTATTAGGCATGGTTCAAATAGTAACTCTAATTCCAAAACTTCAAGATCACCTTGGGCGATCAATCTTTAATCTATCCATTAATAAAGGCACATGATAAAGAGGGTAATGGTATGCTAATAGAATGGGATGAGGGTACATAGGATGGACTAGTAGAGATTAATAGGATGGTCCAATATGGGATAATGGAACATAGGGTGAAATATTAGAGGTTAATGGCATGGGATTAGCAGGAAATAATAGAACATAGGGTCAATTAGGAGGTGTCAAGTTTTGACTGTAGGAGATGAAATGGGGACTTGAGGTGTGTAGTAGTAATAGAAAAGAGAGTTGGTCAATAATGAGTGGAAGGAAAGGTTCCTTGTAAGGATACATGTGTATTGGATGAAATGTGGAGGGAGGTGCTATGATATATAGAAAGGATAATGGGAGAAGACCAAGAGGGGATAATGGAACATAGGGTGAAATAAGAGAGGGTACAATGGGATGGGAATATAAGGGGATAATGGAATGTAGGATGGACTAATAGATATTAGTCGGATGGGATAGGAGGGGATCATGGAACATAGGGTGAATTATTAGAGGTTAATTGGATTGGATTAGGAGGGAATAATGGAACATAGGTTGAATTAGGAGAAGCTAATGGGACAAGACCAAGAGGGGATAATAAAACATAGGGTGAAATAAGAGGTATTAATGGGATGGGAATAGAAGGATATAATGGAGCATAGAGTGGACTAGTATATATTAATGGGATGGATCAAGATGGGATAACAGAACATAAGGTTAACCATTGGAGATTAATGAGATGGAATCTAGAAAGAATAATGGAACATAGGGTGAATTAGGAGGTTTCTAGGGTTATATCATAGGACATGAAGTGGGAACTTTAGGTGTGTAGTCTTAATGGAGAAGAGAGTTGTTCAATAATGAGTGGAAGGAAAGGTTTCTTGTAAGTGTATGTGTATAGGATGAAATTTGGAGGGAGGTGGTATAATATAGAAGGGGATGTGAAAGGTTGGGCTATGTGATGTAAAATGGGTAAAATGTATGTGAGGTGGACATTGAATCCTAAATATATTTAGGATTTCACAAAACCAGCTAAAATTCCATCCTCTAATGGATATGGAAAAGAAGGCATTATGGTAGGTTCCTCATAATACAATTCATCCACATCATATGTCATATGAGTTAACTGGTTGAAGGATGGGGTAGCCTAAAAATGAGCATGAAAGAAGCTATAAGCGAGATCATTAACTGCTATGGTCTACCATCAAAAAAATCAACATGTATACCTAACAAACAGTACAAAGCAAGTGGATAGATGAAAGCTATTGGTCGTAGGGAAACCAAGGGATATGACAACAGATTATTGGAATGATGGGAAAATAAATAGTAGTGAAGACTAGGCAAGGTGATAGCACTAGCCATTTGATAATAAAACATGTTCTTTAATCTATTTATCAACTAGCTATAAGTATTAAATAATCAATTATAATCTAAATTTTGAATTATTTTTGTGGGGATATAATATGAGAATTGACACCAATGAGAATATGTATGCATTAGGCATAGAGAAATAATTTAACCACTCATATTTTAAGGTTCTATGGACATGCTACCAAGAAAATACCTTCCAAGCTTGAACTAGACTTATTACTAGAGAAATTTTTAATCATTCAAACTATCAAATATCAAATTGATATGACAAAGAGGATGTGCCTTTAAATATAGGATTTAATTTCTCAATTGCACAAAGTTGCCTCATTTGTTCTTGGCTTCATGCTCCTTCAATTTTAGATTTTTCAATCAATTTTATTAAATATGATGTAGAATTCCATATCAATTTAATATAATTGGTCAAAATGTGAAAGCAATGATTGACAATCATCAAATTCAAATACAAAAATGTATGAAAACAATCATTCAAATTCTTCAAAACATGAAAATACTTATTCAAAATATCAAATTCAATTTAAAAATGTACAATTTTAATCTTCTAAATCAATAAAAGAGGTGGTGTATTTCTCAAAATTATAAAAAGTATGTTTATATGTCAAAGAATGCACAATTTGCAAGGTAAAATTTAGCATGTGAGTCCAAATTCATTGGATGCACATGCCTTTTGACCATTTACTAATTTTTATTGCAAAAAACATTCTCACACTATATCTTTCCTTGGATATTTTTGGGAATCAAACCCAAAGGGTTAGACTAACATGTCAATGCCCAAATTCCAATTTTCTACAAAATATAGAAAAACACCTAAATATTGAGTGTGATCTTCATCAAGTTTGTACATCTTTCAGTGATATGAAAAAATACTACAATAATAGCAGGCTCTCTCTTACCTTTCTAGCCATATAATTTTTTCATTTCAAATATGTTAAGGTTATTCTCTTCAATTTATTTTATTAGTGTTTTTTTTCTTTTTCGAAAACCTATGTATTGTATTTCTGGTGTCATTTTTTATCCATTCATCCAATTTTAAAATAAACTATATTTTTACATTCTAGACTCTATTATATACACTTTTTTTAAATTTTGATTTTTGATTAGTTTTCAAAAAAATGAGGGGAACATACTATTTTCATTTTTTAAGATGTGACCACTTTGAAAATTAATAAAAAAAATAATATATTGATTAAATAATTAACAAACAAATTAGGCATAAACTACATGATGTTAGTTAATTTTTTATTGAAGCAATTTGTGAAATACTTTTAAAAAGTCAACATTTTAGAGGCAACGCATTGGACACTATGTTATATTTTTACAACAAAAATAGGATCCCTTTGTGTGCTCCCCACTATTTGAACCTCTTAATCCCCGCTATTTAAAAAATAGTAGTTTAGAAACTAAATTGTGAGCACTATGAATCTTATTCTTGTTACATCTTCAAATTTTGAGTGTGGTTATCTTCAATTTTTCATCTATAATCATTTTTAACTTATTTTAGAAAAAGTGGCCACTTTTGATCCCCTTTTGGTCCCCCATTTCCATGCACATACTCTATATCACCATTTTCAATAGCTCTAGCATCTGCCTAATATGGGCACCATGTTAGTATATAGAACACAAGTGAAAAGCCTTATCTAAAGTGTGAGCAGTTCATTTTTACTTATTTTCTCCATTTTTGTAAAGCCTCTTTTGAAATTTGTATAGATGTGTCAAGGTATAGGATCCCATAAAATACCAAGAAACCCTATAAAATAAGGGAATCTCTAATTCATTTATACACCGTTAAGAAAAATCACTAAAATATTAAAGAGGGGATAATTTGCTTCAATGAAGGTCATTGAGCCTTAGACATAAAGGAATACCTCAACATTAATCTTGTGATTTTTGTGTAAGGCTCTGACATTAAGTGTTACTACTTGTTTAGCATTTTAAGGGGCCTCCTCCTTCCATATTGCTTGGATTTTCTTATACCTTTTGAAATAAGTATTTAGTTGTATAAGTATTTTTTTTAACAAGATAAATTGAATCAAATATTTTATTAAATAGAAAGTTACATAAAATGCAAGTGAAACAAGAAAATTTATGTGTGCATGATATTGGTGAATTCAATGAGAAAATGCTAGTTTTGTGTTAATGAAGTTTGAGGCTTAAATACTAAACGTCACTTGAAATAGGACACACAAATTCAAAGTTTGGCTATATGCACTATTTGTCAAAGGTGGGAATCCTAACCTAGGAATCACAACTAATTGTAGGAGCCATCTCATCCCTCCATATGGTAAAAACCCAAAAATATCACCTCTATTTGCCAAGTCAACTTTCCCTACCCATTTGAGAGCTATATAAAAGATCAAACCTATAAATAAAACTTGACAAGACAACTCTCGAAATGATCTAAAAATAATAATTAACATAACTAAATACCCAAAATTCAAAAAACCAAGAGAAAGTAGGAATAAAATAGCCAAATACCTACCCATATCTCAAAATTAATAAAATACCAAAGGTAAGGCGAAATTCCATCTTGTGGGGAATCAATTTGTGATAAATAACAAAAACAAAATGAATAAAACAATAGATTAGAAAACAAGATTCGTACTCTCAATTCTTAAGAATACCAAGCCAATGTTTTTGAATCAAAAGAGATGATGAACCAATGTATCTAAATAAATTATGGTGTCCATCACTATTTTATGACCTATTTTTCTTCATCATCCAATGACTCAAAATTTATTCTTAGTCTTTGGTTTATGTCCCAATGCAACATCTTACTAATTTTAATCAATTTTGAGCTCCAATATCCCTTAATTCTACCACAAACATGTTAGCCCAAAACTTGAAAAGATAGAGGTAACCCTCCACACATGGCTATGAAGGCCCAAATGTCATGGCCACACAAACCCGGGTGATCCCACAATACCGGTTTACAATTTTTTGCCAAACTGGACACTGAACTGATTTTTTCTAACTAAATCTTCACTTTTGGGCACCTATAGCAGCTAAACTGTGAAGAATTTGAAGATGATGCAAACTAGTGATTTGTGACATTTTTCTGTAGATTCTAAATATATTTTTTTCAAAAAAAATGGAATCAAATTGCACTTCTTTTTCCATCTCCTTCAAAAACTAATTTTTATCTGTAAACACCATTTTTAAGGAGTGATGATCACTGTATACAACATAAAAAAAAATCTATGAAAGATAAAAAAAAAAAAAATTGAATTTAGATTTGTAACTACGACATCTAACCCTTTCATTTGGTTTCATATTGTTTTATTGAATATTTTTTCCTTAATCAAATTTCAAAGTCAAACCAATTACAATCCAGACATAGGTGGACTGTATACAACATAAAAAAAAAATGTATGTATTGTAATTCAATTTTTTTTACTAGATCAAGGACATCAATACCTAGCCTGCACATATTTTTCAGAATTTTATTTTGATAATCTGCTATATTTCCACATGTGCATAACAAAGAGCTTGATTTTTTGTGAAAAACTTATGTTTAATCAAACTAGAAAAATAAATACATAAGAGTGATCTCACAATAGTGGTTTACAATTTTTTGCCAAACTAGACACTAAAATTATTGTTTTTAACTAAATCTTCACATTCGAGCACCTATAGCGGCTAAACCATGAGGAATTTGAAGATGATGCAAACTAGAGTCTCGTCAAATTTTATCTGTAGATTCTAAAAATATTTTTTTCAAAAAAATTGGAATCAAATTGCACTTTTTTTTCCATCTCCCACAAAAACTGGTTTTTTTCAAAAAGCCACATTTTTAAAAAGTGACGCACACCGTGTAAAACATAATTTTTTTTCCATGAAGGATAAAATTCTAATTCTTTTGAATTTAGATTTGTAACTCTGATATCTAGTGCTTCCACTTGGTTAGATAGTTTTTTATTGAATATTTTTTCTTTAATCAAGTTTCAAAGTCAAACCAATTACAATTCAGACATAGCGCGATCGTATGACACGTAACCTTTTTTGTATATATCGAAATTCAATTTAATTTAATTTTTGGATCAAGGACTTCAATATCTGGTGCACTCATATTTTTCAAAAAAAAATTGATAATCTGCTATTTTTCCACGTGCAAAACAAAGACCTTCATTTTCGCTAAAAAACTTATGTTTAATAAAACTAAAAAACAAATACACAATAAAATCAAAACATATCAAAATTATATTCGTTGGATAGCTCGTTCCAAGGACTACCTGATTCTAGTTGGGTTTGTGAAGATTCCACAATTTTCATGTTCAAACCAAGCTTCGAAGTGAAAAAATTTGGAGTCTTTTTGTGGTAGAGGGTGGGAAGCTAGGAAAGGTAAGGGGTTCGCTCGAACCCTCGTTCGCTCTAACCAAGGTTCGAGCGAACCCACTTTCTATAATGTGGAAACACGGGTTCCACATGTAAAGGGGTTCACTCGAACCCCTCAAAACGAATTTTTTTTGCATAGGTGAGTTTTTTGGAAGTTTCCCTTCCTCACTCGAATTGTAAACCACTATTGTGGCTTCACCCATAATAAAACTAAAACATATTAAAATTATATTTGATAGATAGCTTGTTCTGATGACCACTATTATCCAGTTGGGTCTGTGAAGTCTCCTCCATTTTCATCCTCAACTCGAGCTTCGAAGGGCAAAATTCTGTAGAAATTTGGTGTTAGAAGGGGGAGAAGGGGGGAAAAGGAGGGTTCGAATGAACCCAGGTTCGAGCGAACCCCCCTTGGAGGTTTGTTCGAACTTGGGTTCATTCAAACCCTGGTTCGAGTGAACCCCCTCTTGTCCATTGTCTTCATCATAAAAAATGCAAAAAAATGGGTTGCATCATTTAATATGGTTCACTCGAACCAAGGTCCATTCAAACCCCTTTTGGGTCCATTCGAACAACCCAATTCATGTGAACACCTAAAAAGAAAAACTTTTTTTCATATGAGTGGTTTTGCAATTTTCCTTCCTCACTGGAATTGTAAACCAGTTTTGTAGGTTTACCCGCCCTGGTGCACTTGTAGAAAAAAATGGAAGAGAAGATAATGTGAATAGAGTTAAGTGTTATAGTTTTAATATTAGGGTGTAGAATTTCAAGGTTAAGTATAATTATTTTAGATTATAGGATATAGTAATTTAGAGTTAGGTATTAGTAATTTATATTTTAGAGTGTGACAAATTATGGTTAGGTATTGATATTTTACAAGGTAGATAAAAAAGAATATGAAATGAAGTATAAATATAGAGGAGAATTAAAATAAGTTTATGATTATTTGTGTTATATATAAGTCAATTTGTAAATAAAAAATATCATAAATAGTGTTATGTGTGTTCAATTATTGGGTCTTATGTGTAAAATATAATGGTAAGATATAACAATAATAATTGATAAGTAGGAGGCATTTTCCACAGCGTGTAAAATTATGATATTTCTATCAGGATTTTGTGTTTCATGAGTAGTGGCTCACAAGAACACATCTCTCATGATAAATATGAATCCCGATAGCACTATCATAATGATAATTAATAATGGTGCAAAATTTGGGGATCATTTAGATGGTATATAAATTATATTTGAAAGAAAAATATAAAATTATATTGATAATAAATGGTATTTTAATGTTTGACTACTAAAATTTTCATTATTAAGTTTTGGTTGAATGTTTAAAGATGAATTTGAATGTCACTTCTTATTAAAAATGTTGATGTGATAAATTGTGTTGACTTGCACTTGCAAAACTTAATTGTAGAAAGATAAGAATCTATATCACAATTTTTTTAACGGATTATATGAAATTCCATGTAACCACTCCATGATCACAAATTACTATAGTAGACCCTTGACCTCTCTACAGAGCCTCTAAAGATGCCCACATTGGCCTTGATCCAAGCTATCGATATCGAATTGAAATATCAACTAAAAGATGGAATGAGACCTTACTTTCACAATGCCAATGATGAGCTTCTCATATACAGCGTTTGATAAGAGTTTTCTAAATTGCTTTCACACAGATCTTGCTTTCTGTCATTGTGAGGACAATGACTTTACCAGTGATGTTTGTGTTGATTGGATTGGATGGACTCGCATCTGCCAATCCGGCCTGTCATCCATGGCAAATGAACCACTCAACAAATAATGAAATAAAACAGAACTCCCTAAAGTCCCGCAAATTTAATGTGAAAAATATTGTACTGAACTGTGTACGTGCACTCCGATCTCTATGGAACACCACATCGGCCAAATCAAATTTACTACCTACGCACTTCTAGATCCTTCCAGAGTCTCTCTCCATTGATGTTAGAGCAAACCTCCACAAAGCTGTGAAGGAGGTTCAATCACCACAGCCCAAAAAAATATATATAATTCAAAACTTTTTTTTAAAAATATATATTTTTCAGGTTTAGATCTGTTATCATCATTAAATATATTGAAGTGTTCTTAAAAAAAAATTGTGAATAAGGTTTTATTTTGTATTGAACTAATGTAATAATTTATATAAAGAATGGCAGTCATAAGTTGTCAAGAAAGAGAATTTGCATAATATAAGATCAATTATACGAAGCCAGCCAAGTCGAACAAGGACACCACTAACAAACTATCACAATACAAATTACAACAGCAGCGGACAGTTGCAAGAAAACACATGAAACTCTAAATTTTTACATACTTTGAAGCTTTTTGGAACATATTACATCATTATTGTGAAGCTGTAGTACTTGCCATTTAATCTTGTCCAAATGAGTGTTGATTTTCATGTTAACTTTGGGAACTCCCTGTTGTTGAGAACTACATTATATATGAAATAACATATTCTCAGACAATACCTTATAGAAGAAAGAAAACAATTTGATTTTGATGATTGAAACATCAATGATTTCTTACTTGTTAAATGCACCTCTAGAGATGGATTTCTTTTATGCTTATGTCATTTCTTTATATGCCTCTTAACAATTCATACCACGTGGCAAAAACTATGAAAACAATTTCATCACTCAATAAACTAAAAATTTGTTTGGTTCTCTAACTTTCTCTCATCTTCAAATTATTGAACATTTTGGTGCATATGCTTTGAGACCACTTGTAAGATAGATTTGCTATATATGTATATAAGATTATGACAAAAAAACACAAAAATATTTAAATATTATTATGCGTAATGTGACATATCAAATAAATATAAAAAAGTGGCTTAAACATCTTCCAACCACCACATAACTACCATTTATTAATTAGAATGTGATTAGTGTATAATCAAGAAAGAAAGTTATAGGATAGGAAATAAACTAAAGTGAAAATGAATATATATTTAACACTTGTCATATTGTTTCAATCAATCAACAATCAAATCAACTTTCTATCATAGCAAATTAAATAGACATATATTCTCTCTCCAATTACTCCAATTATAAAGATGATTTGGATTATATAACTTATTTAATATTAAATAAGATTATTGAAAGGCATTTATGAGTTGTATTCTATAATATGAGTTTAAAAATCATTTTCTACTTATTACAAAAAAAAAAATTATTTCCTCGAGGAAAAATTAACGCATTAATATTTTTAATGCTAATTGATGCGTTAATTTTTCACCGCATGAATTGCTGGGGTAAATTTTATAATTTTCTTTTATATATATATATATATATATATATATATATTCTTTCTCTTTTCTCTTTTTCAAATTTAGGGATATATTTCTTAATATATATTTCAAGACCTTGAGATTTTTTTTGGTAAAAGAATAATTTTCAATAGTACAATAATAGAGATGTGAATTGTTGGTGGTGAATTTTCCTTAAGTTGATTGTGAATTTTCCTAGAACAATAAATATACATAAATTTATCTAAAAATGTTTTGTATTTTAAACAATGAATCAAAAAAAAAAATCTTATTTAGTATCAAATATAATTATTTAAAAAAAAAAAAAAAATTATCTCTTAAATTATTACTTTGAAATTCTATTCCAAGTTGAAACTACAAATTTGTTTGGTTTTCAACTTCCCCTCATCTTCAAATTAGAAACACAAAAATATATAAATATTATTGTTCATAATGTGACATACCAAATAAATATAAAGAAGTAACCTAAGCATCTTCCAACCACCACATAACCATTCTTTATTAATTAGGATGTGATTAGTGTATAATCAAAAAAGAAAAATATAGGATAGGAAATAAACTAAAGTGTAAAAATGAATATATATTTAACCTTTGTCATATTGTTTCAATCAACCAACAATCAAATCAAGTTTCTATCATATTAAATAGACATATATTCTCTCTCCATTTTTTTTCAATTATAGAGATGATTTGGATTATTAATAGATTTGAATATTTAATTAAATCTAGATTTGATTTAAATTCATAATTCTTATGCATGAGTTTGTCTAAAAGTATATTAATGTTTCAAATGATAGAATGAGAAACTCTTATATATCTTATTTAATATCAAATAAGATTATTTAAAAGACATTCAAAAAATTGCATGAGTTTAGAATCATTTTCTACCTAGAACAAAGCTTTGTTTAATAATCTATTATTTTAACTAAATCAACATCTATCAACATTGTTTCAATTAATAATTAAGTCAAAGATTCTATTATAACAAATAAAATAAGTATATATATTCTCTCTCTTAAATTTAAGAGAACGCTTTAATCTTGATGAGAAGAATCAAAACACCACAATTTAACCATCACATTATACCATCATCAACATATATTCTCTCCTATTATTTTTATACATAGAATTATCTAAAATATTTTATATTTTAAACAATAAATCAAAAAAAAAAATATCTTATTTACTATCAAATATAATTATTTTTAAGAAAATTACATATAACTATACTTTAAAATTCTATTCCATCATAAAATTTAAAAATCATTTTCAATTACTTTAACTAAATTATTAATAAGCCCATTTCTTTTTCAAAGAATATGTGAGTAGAAATCTTTTGAGATCTCTATAAATTCCCTTTATGTCCACCAAATCCATTTGTTTAAAATTTTCATATTGAAAAAGAGCTCTTTAGGGGCCAAAGCAAGGATGATGCTTAAGCCTAAAACTAAAGTAAAACTAATATGTACACCTACCTTACAAGACTTGTCAATCCAATATATTCATCTTTGATGTGTAACTTGACCTTCGTGTACATAGGGTTTTATGTTATCGTAGTACAAGACAGGTGGGACCCTTCATTAGGTAAAATTTCCTATGTTAACCTTTGGTTTTTTTTTAATCGGACCACTGGTAAGGTCATAAGAGTTGTTTATATGAATACTCTTGGTTAATGAGGCTCGCCATTTTTATGCTTGTAAGGAAATGCATGATGAATATAATAATTTAACCAAGGGCTTTTATACTAGAGAAAACACACAACAAATATTTTTATTTTATTTTCGTCTTATCTAAAGAAATGATAGTAGGAGATCTTAAGTTAAGAAACAATTAATTTTTAAGGAAAAATATGGTCTTCGTAGGTTTAGAAGAATATTTTTAAAAAAAAAAAAAATTAAATTATAAAAAAAAAAATCTAAATATCTTTTTAAATAATTATATCTGCATAATATTTTTTTTGTATTAAAGATAGTATAAACATTGAGTACATCAAAAAAAATATCGGAGCCATCAAGGCAACAGATTTCCCATGTCCTAGAAGGTCTAACCCCCTCTTATGTATCATGAAATTTACATGTAAATATGCTTAGAAATATTGTATACAAAAGGAATTTGTTACATATTGTGCCACTATGCACCATTTAAAAAAAGAATCTACTATATACTATGTCCACTATGCAATGTTAACCAAACGGAGTTGTGCTAAATACAGTCAAGAAGTACATCATATACCAAAATCTGCAACATGTGTCTATAGAAATTTCATAGGCTCCTACTCTCACTGTCTGCGTCCAAAGCAATTCATCTGAGGAGAAGACCTCCTCAATCTCCTAGTTTTAGTTGGTGTGGAGTCTAGGATCCCTAGACATGTGTTGTGCCTATTATTTCTTAGCTTTCCCATTAAACTCTTTCTTGAATTCCTCCAATGCAACCATGAAACTAGCCAAAGTAGCCTACACAGCTTGCCAATTGTGCCTAAATTTTACCTCCTTCTGGTTGATTAGCACGACCCCACTCTTCAAGAGCTAGAGGAACTTGTTCTTTGAGACCTTCATCATCATGATAACATGAGAATCATCATCAAACAATATGATTCTTTTTGCAGATTCAGTAAGGGTTCTCCTTATGCCGTTAAATTTTTCCCCATTCCTTGCTTTCCATGAATGCCAAATAATCTCATTAGCTAAGTAGTGCCAAAACAAGTTACATTCCTTCCCAATATTTTTATCATTGCATAATGACACCTCTTTCCAGTTAACTTTGTTGTTTGCTTTCCAAATTAACAGATTATTGCATATAAGTTTCCATATTTCATTTGCATAAAAACAATCAAAGAAAATATGTTCAACTGTCTTCGGTACTCTGCAGATACTACAGATTTCAATCTCATTATGCTTCCTTTGCATAGGGACTCTTTGTAGAAGAATTAGCCATCTTAGACATGGTTTTGTAGGGTTAAGACATGGGACCAATTAGGGGAGAAGATTTATTTTCATTCCTTGCTGCTTAGGTTTGTTTTCCATGTTCTATTTAGGTGTTCATTTAGAGATTCATTGAAAGTTAGGTCCTTGTAAATGACCTTTTCCTGCAGGTCCTTTAGAGGTGTATTGTTTTTCCACACTACTTGTTCTACAATATTTCCACTTGGATTACTGAGGTTAGGAAGGGGGGTGAGCTCCCATGCTTGCTTCAGCACTGAGTAAGTTCGTATATTGGAATTGGGCAAGTGGGATTCAGCTTGCAAGTCCTCCCACCCCTTAAGTTTGTCATTCATCAAAACCTCATTCAGTGTTCTCACCCCTGCTTGTGCCCATTTCCTAGCTGAGCATCCTTGAAGTAAAACCAAGGGTTTCCCATTGTGCTCCATGTTCCACCAGATGGACCTGGTGGGATGTAATGAGTTTCCACTACAGGGGGTGAAGGCGGTGTTGGAGGCATTTTTTTTATGTTTTCCCATGCTTTCCATATACTTCTAAAGGCCTAAGACCTAGCAGGGACAATTAGATGTTTTGAAAGGAGCAGATCACTAAAAGGTAAACCCTTCCATGTTTTCGCATGCTTGGGAGTAGTCATTTGAATGTTATTTCGTACTAGGAATTTCTAAGGCTCATTGCCTTCCAACCCTTTAAAGACCCATTTGTTGGCCAGTGTTATTCCATGTTTTTCCAGGTCCTTGAGACCCATCCCTCCTTGGTCCTTTCTCATGCAACACCAATCCCACGTAACTAAATGTTTCTTTCTTTTCCATTGCCCATCTGACTAGAGAAAGCTCCTGGTCTTATTTTGGATTTCTTTACTAAAAATTATACCGAGGCAAAGTAGATAGAGTAGGAAGAGAGAATATTTTGTAAAACTTGGAACCTGACATCTAGTGAGAGGTAGTTCATATTCCATCTATCCATTTTATTTTCTATTTTCTCTTTGATCCAATCCCACATATCCTTTAGGTAGGGGATGACTGCAAAAGGAATTCCCAGATATCTAACCTACTTGTTTGCCCCCCCCTGTTGGAAGTCAAACCTTTATAACCAATCTGGGGGACTATCTGACTAGCCTAGCATTATAGAATTTTCCCCTGATATTTTTTCCCCTAAAGCTTTGCAGTAGAGGTTAGGCTTACAAAGTAGCCTCTCAATGTTCTCCTTCTCTAGATCCACAAATAGGTTTGTATCATCCACAAATTCGAATCTTAAGCAATTCATTATTGTCAGGGAGGTAGAGACCTTTTATTTTTGGCGTTGCCAATGTGTTTCTTAGTAGGAAGTGCAAGGCATAAGAGGCTATGACAAAGAGAGCTGGTGCAAGGGGACAACCTTGCCTTATGGACCTTTCTAGCACGAATTTTTTAGATAGTGAGCCATGAATGTCCACTTGGGTTGAAGCATCTTTCAGTAGGGTGCACACCATTTGAAAAAACTATTGTGGGAAGCCAAAGGCCTCTAGGGTTGTCTTTAGGAAGCTCCACTCAACCCTATCATATGTTTTTTTCAAAATCTAATAATAACATAGCAGATTTTTGCTTGTAGGCTCTACTCCATTCCATAGCCTCCCAACTGGTGATGAGGTTTTCCAGAATTAATCTTCCTTTTATGAAGCATGTTTGGGTGTTGTTTATGAACTTTAGCAAGATATTGACCAGTCTTAGTGAAAGCACTTTGGCCAAAATTTAATAAGATGCATTCAAGAGTGTTATTGGTCTCCAATTCTTCATGTTGGATTTGTCCCCTTCATTGGGGAGTAGCCTAATTATACCTCTGGTGATTTTTTCCCCTAAAGAACCTTTATCAAATGCTTCTAGATACACTTGGCGGAGATCCTCACATATCCAATCTACAAAGGTTTTTTGGAACTCAATCGGGAGACCATCTACTCCTAGGGATTTATCATTACTCATTAAATTGATGAAAATCCTAATTTCTTATTTGTTGATGTCCTTTACCAGTAGCCTAGCATCCTTGGGGAAATTTTTGTGGGGATCATTCCTTTAATAAGGGTCCTTGCACTCATCCCTTCCTTAGTTTCACCTTCAGAGGAGAAGAGCTCCTTAAATAAGAGAGAGAACGGTTTTAAGATATCCTCTTGAGAGGTGAATAGAGTACCATTGTGATAAATTTGATAAATTTGTTCTTTGAACCCCTTCTCCTTTAGGAACTTGAAGAAAAAAATTGACCCTTTATCCCCATTTTCTAGCCAATTAAGTTTGGCTCTTATTTTTAGGCCCTGCAATTTGTGTGCTTGTAGCCTCCTAAGGGAATTATTTGCTACTACCATCTCCTCATCTGTTGGATTATTCTGCAATTTTATTTCCATTTTCAGCAACTCATCCTGAAGGGCATTTTCTTCTCTCCTCCTCTCCATTGCCAAGTGTTTCTCGATTTTTTTGGAAAAGTTTCTTCCATCCACTTACATTGGCTTCCCATATTTTTATTGCTCCTTCTCCCCCAAAGATACCTTTATTTATTTCTCTGAGGGTACAGTATATGGTTACTTTGCAGCTTTCATCTTTAAGAATATTGACATTGAGTATGAAATTTTTCCCCTTGTTCCTTACCTTCTTCCAGGTTGAGTTCAAGACATGATTGGCTTTGATTGGATGGTGATAAGAAAGTTTGAAAGGATAGACCACAACACTTTGACCCCCATCCATCAGGGCGAAGTTATACCAATCCTTGTTTGCATAGAACCTGTCTAACTTGTAGCAGATCCTCCTTCCTCCTTTCTGAGCATTGCACTAGGTGTACCATATTGTCTTGCGTTGCTCCATTTTATTTTCAAGAGGGTCTAACAGATTGAGTCTATTCTTGAATCTCAACCAAAAATGTTTCTCTTTCCCTTTCTAGTCCATATCCATGCCATCTATTTTTTCTTCCCTATACTCCACCATATTAAAGTCTCCCCCAAAAATCTATGGGATATCGGGAAAGGTTGCAAGCCATTTCCAGAGTTTTGTGCATTCTTTGTAATTATTTAGGGCGTAGATTGAGCATATGCCAAACTTGGCTCCATCTTTCTCAAATGCAGCCCACACTACCCTATTACATGAAAATGTTGGCATAGGCATGATTTTTCATTGATGTCAAAGGCTCACAAAGGCTCAAAGGTTGCATTATTTTATCATTAATGTCAAAATTTGTAAAGTGTTCATGGTTTTTAATGTATGTCCACACTTGGAGTTAGTGGTGTTTCTATTTATCGTTACAAATTTCTTGGTGCTATGATCCTTTGATTACTCATTCTTATTCATGCAACGTGAAAAGTTAGAACAGAGGGTGCAAATATTGAGCAAATATTGCTTCTTATTCACAAGGAAATATGTTCATGTTGATGTGTCTTATCCAAAGATTAAAGTTGCTTATGAGGGTTTGCAAAGGTTTGAATCAAACATACTTCATTTAAAAGTTTTGTGCTTCTTTATTGGTAAGGATTGTTGTTGCATTTGAAAAGGTTTAATTCAATTACATGTTTCAAAAGTGTTTTCTAAAACCCTCAAGGTTTAGAGTTTATAGTGATTAGCAAGGAAAGTTCTTAATATTCTATAACTTGAAGATGATTTATGAATTTGTCACCAAGACATATATTGTCGGCCTAGCACATGCCTTATTCTTATTACATTACCTTTGACACTTCGAGGAATTATGATTTTGAAGTAGTATCCCACGAGCATCCTTGCAAAATGATCCAATTCATAGTCTTGAATGGCAGTTGCTCGAGCTAATGAAAAAAAATGTTGGTTTTGCAACTGTCTCATTTTGAGTTTGTTGAAATGGCTATTGTTGTATGAAGGAAGTGTGGAGCATCACAATCGATTTTAGCAGATGAAAGTTATGTACAGGGTTGGTAATTGTTTTTTCTTTGTGCATTGTTTGCATAAAGGATGAATTCAAGTTCAGTGTGTGGGATCTTGAGATGCAAAGGTAGATCACTTGATTAACGTTATATAGAAGGCTGAATGTTGTCCTTTGCGTGACACTTCTCTTTCAAGTGTGATTTTTCTCTGCACAAGTTCAATGTGATAAGAGAAAGATGTGAAAAGGTGTCTTGAATAGTTTGTGAATGCTTTGTACAAGAGGTTGAATAAAATGTTGTGTCTGAAGGGTATTGTAGTATGTATCAAATGTAAACATGACTTTGTGAAAGCATATTATTGTTGTCAATTGTCATGTTCAGAAAGGTTTATCGGTCAAGGTATAAACAGAACAAAGTCCATAGTTCATGCTAGTCAATCATGGTGGGATGTTTGCAGAGAGGTTCGTGTTTTTGTATTGAAAGGTCGAATACTTGTATTTGACGTGTTAAGGAGATTCCAGTAAAGGTGTCTTTGTTTATGTCTGCAAAAGGGTGTGTGATTATGATGTGAAACAGATAAGAGGGGAGGCAGTTTTAAGACTTGATTTTTGATTGATATTTGTGATAAGGGTGTAAAAGGAAGATGGAGTTTGGAGGTCTGATGAGTATACTGAGTTTCAAATGCAAAGATAAAGTAATGGAATGTATTGTAACAGGTTAACCCCCTGAAGTTATATATGTTCTTTCATTGGAGATTGGTCGTTAAGACCATGAAAGTTGAATTTTCCAGTGAGGCATACTTGTAACTAGTGAGGTTCCTTTGCCAATGAGGCATGTTTTGTAGCCAGTGAGGCGCATGTTTCCAATGAGGCATTTTGTAGCTAGTGATTCTTATGTTTCCAGTGAGCCATTTGTAACGAGTGAGGCTTTGCCAGTGAGGCATTTTTCAAGTGGTTTTTCATCCCTATGAGGTTTTTCCACTCGTGAAAAACACTATGTTATGATTCTCTTGTGGATGCATTTTGGTCTTGTTGTTTCCTTTATTTACATTGTCACATTTGAGTTTACATATTGTTTAAGAATCTGAAGGTTGGTTATCACATATGATTATATTCTTGAAACTAAACATTTATAGTTTTCAAAGAGATTAAGTGTTTCGAATAATCATTAATTTGAAATTGATTGAAAAATTGATTCAACCTCCGTCCCCCCTCCCCCCCCTCTTAGTGTTTCCCATACTCCAATAGGGAACACCCCATTCCCTATGAGGAATTGTTCACAGACCTTGGCCATTAAAATAGTAGTTCCCCCTTTTCCCCTTTCATGTTTGGAGATCAAGGTTGTGGCATTATTCCAAACAAATCTCGGGTTGGTTTTCAATGTGAATCTGATGGCTTTTATCTCTTGCAAGAGGACAAAATCTTTTCATTTTTCCATGTTGAGATACCTCCTCACCAAGTGTTTCCTATCTGGGGATTCTAAACCCCTTACATTCCAAGATGTGCAATTAATGTTTATTGGAATTAGGGTTGGTGTCAATCTCTTTATCTTTCTTAAACATTTCAAAGTATTTAGGAGAGGTGTCATCGCTTTCCAACCTCTTGGTGCTTGGGGTGGGAAGCACAATGCTTGTCTTTTTCATTTTGTTCTTACTCAGCACAATGCTACCACCATTAATCTTGGTGACAAAACCATTCTTCCTACCTCTCCTTTTTGGGCCAAAGGGAATGGTCAAGGTAGTCTCTTGGCACCCACTTTGTTCATTAGCCAGGCCCCCATGAGCCCTGCAGATTCATTTCTCTTCATCAAATCCAATTCAAGTGTTTTTTCAGTGGTTAGATTCTTGCTACCTACTTAGTTAACTCTTGTATTTTTCGAGCAGTCCAAGACAACATCGTTTCTTTTAATTAAGGAGTTCAAAATTTCTTGCATTTTGTTGACACTTTCAATGAAATGATCTAAGTTCTTTTTGCTCTTCCCTATTGGTAAGGTGTCCCCCTTTGTTTTTGGGCCTTCTATTTAAACACTTCCACCTAGACGGTTGGGTGCCTTCAAGGTACTACAACTCATTTGTGTCTCCTTCCCATCATTAGCTACGTAGGTTTCAAAGGCTTCCTTCATATTGGGGCTCGAGGCCAAATGAACCCTAGTGCCCCACAAGCATCCAACGTCTTGTTGGAGGTCTTCTTTCCAAGAATTGTCGCCTTCAACCCTGGGGCATGGACCCCCTTCACCCGACCTGCAACTAGGGGCTTCGAGCAGCTTTGGGTCTACTAATTTAAAATCTTTATAGAGGAATTTTTTTGACTCTGTTTTCTTGGAACCCAATTCCTTTTCAATTTACATATTCTTTCTTAGTATCATCATTGAAATTTGTTGTGCATTGAGTTTGGTTTCCTTTTCAGAGATACGAGTACCCACATCCATGCAGGTAGCATGTTCTGGAGTCGAGGAATTTGGTTCTACGACAAATCCAAGAACCTTTCCTTCACCCTCTTCTTGCAAGGGGTTGAAGGGGTTATCCAGTGCCACCAACCTTGAGGGAGTCGGGGTTGGGGTTACATTTCCCTCTACCTGCACGGTGGAGGTGTGGTTTGAAGCGTCCATGTCATAATTGACATTTGGAGAACTTTAATGAGGATGGGGGGAGCGGTTAGGGTTTTTTTCCACATCGATCTCTTTGGCTTTGGGCTTTGTCCACGGTTGGAACACCATTTTCCATTTTACGGTTGGGGGCACCCTTGGCTTTGACCTTCTGAATAATAGGGCACTCTTTTCTTATATTCCCCTCATGACTGCATAGGTAGTAGGCTCCACTTCCACTTAGTATTTCAACATGACAAGAGTGGATACCATAGTCTAACTGAATATCCTAAAAGTCTAGAATTTCTTGGTTAGGCGCAAGGGAAATTAACACCCTCATGTTCATGTCTGGGAGAGATACCCTTGGGTTATCCGGCCTTAGCACAGATCCTAAGGGCTCGAGTAACTGTGGTATGAGAGCCCACAGTTTGTGGGGTATGTCTTTTACCAACAGCCATCTAGGGATGGATAAGGCCAGAATTTCCTCCGTGTTTGCCCCTTCAGACCACGGTATTGCTCTCAAAGTACATTTTCCCACCTTCCAGAACTGGTTTCTTGTTATTTTTTGCTACATTTCATGATTTTTCATAAAAACAAGTGATAAACCCTTTTTTATCATTCGGTAAAAGGAAACAGAGATTCTCATTTTTTTGTGCCATATTTTTGTAAAAAACTGTTAAGAAATTTTCTAGATGGGATATTGTTTACATCCACAGCAGCAAATGACAAAGGCAACATTTTTGAGTTTTTCCCTTTTAGAAAGTATCACATTCTTCATGGCATCATTTGGAGAGACTGGAAGCCTCAACAGCAAGGCAGAGGAGACCTTACCTCTCTCTTTGCCATCGTTGGTGAAGTCCATGCCACCGCCACAAGAGCCTGCCACGAAATTTTCCCCCAACAAAAAAGGAGCCTCCCTCCCAGCCATAACCTCACTAAAATATTTAGGGTTTTCTTCAACCGGTGAGTGAGAGTCTTTGTCACTATCTGGGGGGTCGTAGGGTTTTGCACCCCCCTCCATTAAGCCCTCGGAAGCCTCCAGAGCCCGAGGGAATTAAATATTGTGCACTGCGGGGACATAAATGTTGTGTATTTGAGGGAGGAGAGCCTCCCCTACCCACGACACAAAAACACCTTACACCAAGCTCAGCACAGCTTGCAGAGCACCCCTACATAATATTTTTTTCTCTTTTAGGATATTTGCAATATTAAATTTTAATATTTTAAACATTATCATTATTTCTTTATTTTAAAATTAAATATTTAAAAATTATTTTATTTATAAAAGATTATATTAAAAAATTAAGTTTTTTTTTATATTCTAATGTTATTTTATTTATAAAAAATATGTATAGAGAAGCTTTGATTATTTTTAATTTTTATGTTTCAAAACAATGTAAATAAAATAAAATTATTTATTTATTATAAAAATTATTCATAATATACGTATATATAGTATAAAAATAACTAATTAAATAATTTCAAAACAAAGTTAAATAAAATAATATTATTTGTATACATTATAGACATAATTAATATTGTATGTATATATACTATATAAATAATTGATTCAAAACAATGTAAATAAATAAAATGGGGTGGGGTGCCTAGCTCGATTGGCTAAATCATCCAGTTACAGGCAAGGGGTCACGAGGTCTAGTCTCCCCCCAAACCTGTGGTACCAGAGGGCGTGTTGTGCCAACACCATCAGTCACGTGAAAAAAGTTTACCAAGCACACTACAGTTTATAGGGAGACAAATACCCAACCGATTCCAGCAGTCTAAAAAAAAAAATTATTATTTTTACATATTATAAAAATATTTAATAGTATATGTACAACATAACATTAGTATGTAAAGTGGGAGCGGGAGTGAGATTTGAATTTCTGGACTAGTTCATGTTGTGTTGCTTTGTTCCTTAGGTATTATTGATTCATGTGTCTATTTTTCCCACATGCTTGTATTTTGGTTTGTGTTGTGTTGTTTTGTCTACTGGGAGAAGTTCTTTTCTTTTCAATCCTAGTTTGTTCACGTGCTCTATTGTGCTTTTCTTCCTCCTCCCCTTTGTTTCTATTTGTTGGGCTTTTCTTCTCATGGTCCCCCCAATGGGGGCCTAGGTGGGGGTCCCCTCCTTTCTCTCCTCTTGATAAGGCTCTGAAGGATAGTGTTTATGCCTCCTTTTTCAAGGTAGAGTACCATGTTTCCTTTGTGGATAAGGTTATCAACCAGTGTAACCCTTTGCCTAACTTGTGGTTCATTCCCCACCTTTCTATCTCAAGGGATGGGCTTACAATAGATATGTTGGCTGAAATGGAGAATCATTTGGTTGGCAAGTTCCTTTCCTTTTGTCCCATTGTGGACCAAGTTAGGAACTGGGATTCTCCACACAAGAAACTAAAGGGTAGTGTTTCTATCAATGCAATGGTTCACAGCCTCTTTTTTTCCAAGTTCTCTATGAAAGAATATTTGGTCAAGACTCTTACGGGAGGCCCTTAGGCTCTTGAAAAGGATTCAAAACACCCTCTATCTGTGCAAATGGAAGTCAGATTTTAATTTTGCCAGGGATATAGGGGTTGTTTCTCCTACCTGGATTCGTTTGCTTGGCCTATCATTGGAATTTTGAAACTATAACATGTTTCAAAGCATTGCAAACTAATTTGGGAAACTTTTAATGATTTATAAAGTTACACTTCAAAAATATTGCCTAGTTTTTGCAAGACTGTGAGTGAATGTTACTACAAACATTATTCTTCCTTCAAAGATTACTCTAAATTCTAGAATGGGCATCTCATTGCAACCTATCATTTATGAAATAACGATTTTTTTTCCAAATTTACCACAGGTTTGGTCACCTAAGAAATAACTACAAGACACAAGCTGGAAAAAAAACCTAGGTCCCTGATTCTCTCCCAATTGATCCAAAGAATGATTTTGTTGTTTTGGTAGCCCCTAGAGGTTTGGTGGACACTTTGGTTGTCCTGACACACCTTGAACCTCTTCCCACTCCCCCCCTCCCCTCTTGATGAGGACTCCTCCCTCGTGTGCCTCATGATTCCTTCTTTCCCCTCCCCCTGGTTGATGCCCTTCCTAATGCCCCTATTGGGGTGTTTCTTGGTATCAATTGCAAATCCATAATTAAATCACCAACTCCTAAATAAAATGCCCTATCAGAGGACACTATGCAAAATAAATTCTTGGCACTTGCCTTAAATTTCCTCTCCCATAAGAACAACCAATAGAAAAAAAAATCCCATGGTAAGATGATTTGTAACTCCTCTTGGTCTAAAGAAGATAAGGCCACTTCAAGCAGGTTGATGATACTTAATCATATTTCAAACCCTTTATCTCCAAAAATGACTAACTCTCTAGATGAGGATTGGACTCCTATTTGAACGAAAAACAAAGAAAAAAACCTAATGTGGTTGGAGATCCCAAACAAGGTCAACCGACACAAAGAGAAATAAGATCAAGGGAAGCAGCAAGAGATGTGGCGTTGGGGTAACAATAGACCCTGGAGCCCTCATGATCCAAACCCCTAAGAAAATGAACCCTTTTCTTCCTTTTAGTAATGGGGATCCCTTCATTATCCCAATAAGATGTACTTATAGATATATGCTCTCCCAATCCATCTTTTTATGAAGATTATGTATTGGAATATTAGGGGGATGAATAGCCCACACAAATAGTATTGATCAAATGTTGCATTATGGAATAAAAATTTGACATCTTGCTGATACAGGAAGTCAAAATGTTTGAATCTATTTTTTCTCAAATCGATTCAAAGATTTGGCCTTCTATCAATTGACTTATGTGTTTCCCCTGTTGAAGGTGCTTTGGGGGGGATTACCACTTTGTGGAACCCTTTGCAGTTGAAGGGCACGTTGTTTGAAAAATAAAAACTATATCCTTGTCTCCTCTGACCTATTGCATAACATGCATTGGATTCTTGCAAATATTTGTGCCTTGAACTCTAAACCTACCAAAAAGTAGCTATGGGACTCTCTTGTTGCCACCTTAAATAATTCTACTAATACTTTGTGGCTAGTTGGGGGTGACTTCAACACTCCACTATTCCCCTTTAAAAATATGGGGGGTCTTGATGACTTCTCAAACAGTATGGTTGACTTAGTTGACTTCTTGGCTAAAATACAGGCCTTATGGATGTTGAGATCAAGGGAACTTCCTTCACTTGGTTGAGTTACAAATTTAGTAATAACCTTATACAAGTTAAGCTCTATATATTTTTCATCTCTCACAACTGGAACTTTCTTCCTTAGATCTCTCTCTCTGCTCTCCTGAGATCGATCTATGATCATTGCATTCTTCTCCTTTCTTGGGAGGAGGTTGTCAAGCAAGGGCCTTACCCCTTTAAGTATGAGATTATGTGGGATTCACATCTAGATTTTAGAGGTTTGGTTGATAGGTGATGGAAGACCCCCTTCCAAGGTACTCCTATGTTTACCTTTGCCCAAAAGTTAAATTTAATCAAAAAAAAGTTAAGCACTGAAACAAGTTCTCCTTTAGGAATATCTTCCATAAGAAATAAAAAATAATGAATGATTTGAAAAACATTCAAGAATCTATGGAATTGGGGAATATTGATGTTGTTTCCTACTCTAAGGAACACAGGCTCATATTGGAATGCCAAGACATTATGAAGAGAGAAGAGTTATTCTAGAAGAAAAAATCCAAAGTACAATGGTTCGAGGAAGGGAATAGGAACAACATATTTTTAAACCAGTCTATATTTTAAAAAATAGAATAAACAAACTTGTAGACATGAAAAATTTACAAGTTGATCCAACACACCTGATCCTGATCTTACTAACATCGTTTCTTCCTTAATCATCCCTTTTACTAATTAATTTAATTGAATAATCTTTATTTGATTAAATTCATCACATTTCATCTCTTAATTAAATAAATCCCCTTTTGTCTGATTAAGTCATGATCTCTTATTAATTAAATAAATCAGTTTGTTTAATTAATCCTATAGTCCCTCTTTTAATTAAATAATTCATTTTATTTAATTAATCTCTAAAGTCGTCTCATTTAAATTAAATAAATTTCTCTTTTTAAAACTAACACCATTCTCTTTAATTAAATAAATCAAACTTTATTTAATTAAGTCTAAAATCATTATTCCTATCATTTTGATTTATTTAAATCCTGAAATCCAAGTCAAAATGGTCAAATCAACTAATCCCCCTCTTAATTAATCAAATCTTGATTAATGTTAATCCTAATCACTCAAATCCTCTAGATTTTGTAACTTGCACAATAAATCAATTTATTTGATTTATTAATTCATCAATTTTCATTTAAAAAATCCCTCCAAAAGGGAATGGGTACTTATAACAAGGCATTTAAGGCCTCTTACATGTCCTTGGCCTTGAGCCAAGTGACATTAACTCCATCTTCTTCTCCCTCCAACATGTCACATTCAAATTTTAAATTTGAATCTCATAGCATTTATTATGCACATTGACCAAAATGTGCACAACCTTCAACCATTCACATCTTAACAAGTGGCACTTGGTCATGGGATGTTGAATGATCCCACATTGCTCAATTCCACTCTCTCTTCCATTTTGGAAATCTATAAATGAGAGAATATTTCTCTCATTCTAACATCCACAATTTGAGTAAACTTACTATACTCAACTTCATCCTCATCCACAATCTAGAGCAAAGTTACTCTCTTCACATTGAGAGCTAATTTTATCCATTGTCATCAAGTTTTCTCAAGAAATCATCTTGTTCTTCATCAACAAAGTGGATCAATCTCCATCAAATCACAAAGCTTACAAAGAGTTAGGAAAGGGCCAATTTCGACACACCAATTGGCACCAACTCCCCCATGGGATCAAGAGTTTGCATGCTTAATTAGGATTTCATTTATCTTTTCATGTTTGTTCTTCGTTTTTCCTATTTTGAGCATTGTAAATGGATTTCATGGGAAATCCTTGTTTTATCTTGCATATGAACTAACTAATATGTTTTTTTGTTGTGTTTGTGTAGGTATAGGATTGAGGTTCACATTTTGGCGTTAGAAGGAGGGCTGATTTGGAGAAATTCATCACGTTTTTCAAAACTTTCATGGTTTTTTTACGTTTTTTGTGGTTACGGGAAATTGCATCGCTTACAGTCACATGGTGCCATATTGCACTGCTTTCAGACAGGCAACGCTATATTGCACTGCTCTAACCTCAAACTTCGTCACATCTGCTTTCCCACCTACAAATTTCAAAATTCTAAACTGCATCGCTCTCCAAACTACGTCACATGTTGAAATAGCATCGCATTTGCGCTCTTTGTCTGTTGCAAAGTGTCGCACTCAATCAACATGTGGAGCTATATTGCGCCGCTGTATTTCTAAACTCTTTCGCATTTTCTAATTGCGTCGCTGGAGTTGGGTAAAAGGCAGATTTTTATTTTTTTAACATTTTTTTTGTGATGCAGGAACTTCCCGAGGTCATAACTTTTGACTCGGATGTGGGTTTTGGTTGAAATTTTACAGGCGGTTTCGTTATGAAGTGGCATGTGGATTGCAACCCTATATAAAATGGGTTGGTGGCCATTTTGCCACATTTTCGGGGCTTGAAACTTTCATCTTTGCCCTCAAAATGGCAATTTAGTGTTTGTTCCTAATTTTTTTAAAGTCATTTTTGTTAATAACTTGAAGTTCATGTTTTGAATTTAGGATGTTAGTTGACAATTCATCTTATCTTAGTTATAGAAAGTTTTTGGGAAAAAATAGGACTCTCAAAGTTATGCATGTAAAATTACCAAAAATGGAAAAATCTAACAATTGTTGAAATCTACCTAAAAAGGAAATTTATTGATCAAAAGTGAAGGAAGGAAAACGAAGGCCAAGGGTTCTTTATGATGTTATCATCTCATTATATTAAGTGTTTTTAAACACTTTTGGGAGAACTTGTAATCCCTTTCTGTGGATTTGATTACTTTCATGCTCTTAGGACACACTAAATTTCTTTTGGGCACTAAAAAGAACAATACAAATTTTCTTTCAAATTTTGCAAAACAAAGGGCTTAAAAATAATTTTAGATCAAATTACTAGATTTGGTTTAAGGATTAACAATTGAACAAGGAAAATTTCATATTTCAATTTGGTGCTTAAAAATAATTCACTTTTTCTTTGTGGACTTAAAATGAACAAGTGTTGTTTTGTTTTGTAATTGTTTACTCAAAGTAATATCATCAAAAGGACACATGCACTTCTCTTGCGCCTCACAGCGATCTTGAGAATCAAAAGCTCTTTTGGTGATCTTAAGTTGAGTAAATTAATTACCTCCACATTTCATTTTGGGATTAAAATTGAACCAATCTTGCAAGTGTGAGTGTGGTATATTGTGAGTATTCTCCCTTTATTTTTCAACGAAGGTCAATTAAACTATGGGATATGCTTGCTTGATTTTGTTTATCTTAGCAGGCCTGCCTTGTGGGAAAAAGTAACCACCCAAGGAAATGACCCAACCAAGAACACGTTAAAGCCAAGCGACTTCCACCCGGGATATAAGTGTGGATATTGGAACAAAGGCCAATATCACGAGGATTATTCTGACGAGAAGGGCAGCAATGGTCTCTCACTGCATGGATAGTCCCCCACGAACGGAATGCCCGCATTAAAACCCCTTGTTTAGCAAAGGCCAAAAACCTAACTATTTTTTGGTGCAAAAGGTCAAGTCCTTTGAAGCCACCCAATGTATACATGTGGTTTTGTTGTAGAGATGAAAAGTATGCCATGGGAGATTCATGGGTATTGATGCTTGATTGACCCGAGAAATGAGTGCACTGTAAGGGGGAGTCAGTGTGGTCAAGCATCTAATCATCTGCACTGAATATGCGCAGCTGGATTTATCCAAGTGGGATCCCAACAAATATTGTCTCTTCATCCTAGGATTGTGCATGTTCTTGAAATCAAAACACTTTGCTTGGGTCTCAAAACATTTGAAAACAAACATTCACAAGAAGCTTCAAAATTTCAAACCCTTTGGAGGAAACAAATGTCATTTGACAAATCTAAGTGCTCTTGCTTGCCCTAGGGATTATATCCGTAGAGGTTTCTAAGTGCTTGGTTTTAATCATCATTTATTTTCACTAAAGTCAACAAATAGGAAACTATTGCCTTGATTTTCTCGATTTCCACATAATGGAAATTGTGGAATGAAAAGGAATTGAGACATAGACATTTAGTTTGAAAAGAATAATCAAGAAAGTGTTTGTGGTAAAAAGAACCAAATCTAAGCAAGATAACAGACAATTGAACCTTAGTCCCTTTTGAGTCATTTGGTTTCCATGCAAACATTGGTCTTTTGGTTTGAACCACTTTTAGAAAAAAGCATGTCCTTCAATATCTTGGTCTAGTAAACAAGTCCTCTTAGGTTAATCTAGGATCAAGTCAAACACTTCACCCCATCCAAAAATTTATCAAAATCCCATTTCACCAACAACTTTTGGAACCTTGGAAAGCATCACTTATGCTAGAATTTTAGGAAAAATCAGCATCACCTTGTGACTTAACACACTTAGTCAAATTATCAATCCTCTTGAGCGAATTTACCTCTACGATAACACAACTTCCTAAGGTTTACAAAGTCAACATCACATTGTTTGGCTTAACACACCTAGCCAAATTATCCTCTTGTGTGCGAGTTTAGTCTAGGATAACACAACTTCCTAGAATTTACAAGTTCATTATCCAAAATCATCTTGTTTGACTTAACACAGTTAGTCAAACTATCCGCAATCAAAATCAAAATCAAAACAAGTTTTAAAGTCTAGCATTGATCCAAATTTTCTAAAAGTTCAAACACCCATATCATTCACCCTTTTCATCCTTCATCTCATCATTGGTCTTAAACCCCTAAGAGGTCAACAAGATCAAAACACAAGAGGAACATGGAATATAAACTTGATTCATCCATCATGAGTAATCCAATTCAACCAAACTATCCAAGTCTCTCAATGCCAATGGATTTTCAAAACTTGCATTTGTATAATCCATACATGGGATCATTATCTCCTACAAACCTCAATGGTATGACAAATGTGAGTTTTCCCAATCTAAATTTTGGAAAATATTTTTCTATGATAGATTTAAATCAAAGTCAAAACTTACAAATCTATCAACCAAACAATCAGGGCATGAGCCTTCCCCCTTTACCAGCCATCAATCAACTGAATCTGAGCAAAACTTCAGTCATAAACCAAAGCATCATAACAAATCCTCCAGCTGTGCCATGGATATCACAACAACAGATGGCGACCATCCAAGTAACCCCAATGATTAACACATCTATCATTCCTCAAGTGTCTCAAGGACCAAGCAACTCGATCACACCATTCACCACTCAAACCCTGGAAATCAATGCGACCATTCCTTTCATCACAAGGGTCAACACCATTCCCAATCCACCGCCACCACCACCAAAACACAACATGGAAAATTCATTCTCCATCGTGTTGCAAGCTACTCGACAAGCTGCCTATCAAAAATTACTCCAAAACCAACAAATTGCACAACTAGCTGCTCAACAAGTGCAAGCGCAATTAGCCGCCCAACAAGTTGCACAAGCCACACAAGCCGCACAAGTAACTCAAGTAGCCCAACAAGCATAGGCTCAAGCTCAAGCCTAGCACCAGGCTCGGCAGGCACAAGCACAATACCAGGCATAATTGCAAGCAATCCATCAACAAGTGTATCAACAAGCAACTCAACAACAAGCATTGTTGGCACAGCAACAACAACGCGACCAACAACATGCATTGTTGGCTCAACAACAAACACAGGCATTACTTGCTCAACAAAGCTTGCAACAGATTCCCAATAAAATTACTGAAATTAATGATCAAGATCTATCCATCGATCAACACCTTGAAGATGTTTCCACCTCATCCAATGATCAAATCAACATACATCAAGAGCCATTTTTTAGTCATGATCAAGACCCCTCCTACAAAGATTATTTCAAAGAGTGTTGATTTTATTTGATCCTATTGACATAATCCAAGATCCATCCACCACTGATCATGTTGACAATGCCTCTACATAACCTAATGAATTAGAGGACATATCTCAAGAATGTATTCCAAAGCATGATCAACATCTATCACCAAGGTCTAGCAATGGTCCTTCCCAAGACATACTGATATCCCTCGATCTCATGATTGTGGATAGTGAAGGAATCCTCCCTAATAACAATGTCCAAGAATCCCTTGTAGACAATCCATCCTTTGAAATTGACTCATGTCAAGAACTTGATCCAAAGCATGTTGAAAGAAATTTTGACATTAACCAAGATTAAGAATTTATATCTCCAAGATACTACAATGATATAATGGACACTCTCCTATCTATACAAGATGTCGCAAATGATGATCATATCCATATAGCACATACTCCTCCATCTACCCATGAGATGCTTTCTTTGGATGGACACGTAGATGATCTTCATTCAAAACAAGAGTCTCATACTCTTGACATCATTACCAAGGAACAAGAGTATCCTACTCTTAACATTTTTGCACAAAACCAAGATGTAGAAAAATCCAGAGACATCAGAAATAGATCATGAAGAAGGCTTCTATAGAAGTTGTAAATCAGAAACATCATGTGAAAGCATATCAAGAATGAATCATGAGGAATACTTTTATGTGGATAGTGAATCACCAATACCTATTGAAGAAGCATTACAATCTGATATCTCACAAGATCAAGCCAAAGATATCAATCAAGAAGTCATCCCACAGATGGAGGATCCTATCACCTATAAACTTGGATCACTTACCTTTTTTAGGGCAAGCATTTATAAAATTCTCTAAAGTGATGGTCAATAGAATCAAACCCCTTCTTCGCAATCTCATATCCCCTTGCCAAAAATGTTTTGTTCCTAGCAGACATATTCTTGATGTTGTTCTCACCACCCATGAGCTTATTCACTCTATGGAAAAAAACAAAAGACCTAGTATGCTCCTCAAACTTGATATTTATAAGGCTTATGACAGGCTGATATGGCCTTTCCTTTTTGCTATACTCAAAAAATTTGAGTTTGGTGAGAAGGTCCTAAAAATTATTCACTCTTGCATATCCTCCCCTACCTATTTGGTGATGGTGAATAGTATCCCTTGTGGCTATTTCTCAAGTAGTAAAGGATTAATATGGGGGGATCCCCTTCCCCCTTACCTCTTTATTTTGGTTGTGGAAGCTTTGGATCAACGCTTCCAAAAGCCTATGGTCTCTAATAAGCTTATGGGGGTCAGAGTTGCTTCCCTTCTTGCCCCTATGCCTCATCAACAATTTGTCGATGACACCATTTTTTTCAGTGTTTCCTCTATTGTGGAAGCCAAAATCTAGAAGGCTACCTTGGAATATTATGCCAATGTTGTTGGGCAACATATCAATTACAAAAAAAGCATGCTTTATTTCTTCAACTCGAAGAACATTCTAAAAGATATGATTGTTCACATCTTGGGTTGCCAATAGGACTGCCTTCCTACCTCTTAACTTAGCCTTCCCCTAACTATTAAAATTTTTTCCAACACTTATTGGAACAATATTGTTGAAAGAGTACAATGTAAGCTTGTTGGTTGGAACGGTAAGCTTCTAAGCCAAGCTCCAGTAAATTTATGCTTCTTAAATCCTCCCTCCAAAACATCCCTATCTATTTTTATCTCTTTATAAGATCCTTGTGGCAATGACTGAAAATTTTTGAGAGATCCAAAGAAAATATATTTGGGCTTGTGTGGAGGATAGAAATAGAATCTTTTTAGTCAAATGGGACAAGGTTTGTAAACCGAAGCGACTTGGTGTCTTAGGTCTCCAAAGACTAAAGCAATTCAATAAAGCTCTTATTACCAAATGTGGATGGAATTTGGTTTTTGGCAACAAGGAGAGAGCTCATGTCCTCGGTTCTAAGTACCTGGGCAACAATAACCCTTATTGTTTCCTATCTTCTACTCCTTTTCCTCAGGATTTGTCATATGTAACCAATTTTTGAAAACTCGAAATGTTCTGAAATAGGGGATTATTTGGAGTGTGGGAAATGGTAGGATTATGGACTTCTGGTATGAAAAATGGGTTGAGGGGATTCCTCTTTCTTTTGACCAAAGGTTGGCCAAGATTAGGGAACCTCTTATAAGACTAAATGGTACCAAAATTCATGAGTATATTAACTATAATGGCCCCCACATCTCATGGAAATATTTTGAGTATTAGCCAAGAAGAATAGATTTAAGTTCTTGGTATCGACTTGGTTGAAAAGGGTCGGGGGATCACCTTTATAAGCTCATTGGTTCTTGCTACCTATTTGGGACTGATTCGAAGGATGTTTGTTGTTGGCTCCCCAACCCTTTGAGGTGCTTCTCTATTAAATCTTCTTATACTCTTATTGTTGATGATAAGGAGGACTTTTTATTCAATTAAATATGGTATGGAATAATAAGGTTTTACCTAAAGTTAGTTGTTTCTAGTGAGTAATAATGCATAACAAGATCCTTACCATCAATAGCCTAAACTGACGGGGCTTCCACCTTGTTAATAGATGTAGCCTATGTTGCAACATGGAATAAATGGTTATCCATCTCTTCCTTCACTATGTGTTTGCTAGATGGATCTGGGAGGTCTTAATCCAATTTTTAACTTCTTGGACTTTCCCTCTCTATCTCAATGAGTTCCTTACTTCTTGGTGTTTGGGTTCTCCTTTCAAACACCCTATTGTTCGTGAAATCTGGAACCAAATTCCTTGTCTTATCTCTTGGTAATTGTGGAAAGAAAGGAATAACAGGGTTTTCATAGATCAATCAAGAAATGGCAAGACTGTCTTCCAGTTCATAAAAAATAGCATTCAAGATAGCATCAATTCTCTGACTTTCAAAATCGAGAATGCCTAATTATACAGAGCTAAGGGTGTAACAGAATTGGGGAATATCCCATAGCCTAACCAAACTCAATTGGGCTAATATTTCTACTAGATAGATGACCAAATAGACCCCTCATAGCAGAGGGTGGGCTAATCTCAACTTTGACGGTTGTTCCAAGGGAAACCTTGGGGAAGTAGTTGTGGGAGGCTTAATAAAAGATTATCAAGGGAACCTTATCAAAGGATATGCTCGAGTCATTGGAATCAACTCCAATAATGTTACTGAGACTATGTTTGTCTGGTGGGGGATTAAGAGGCTTTTGTGCTTGGGGTTCCATAAAGTGGAGATCAAAGGCAATGCCCAATTAATTGTGAATCTTCTTCAAAATGACAAAACCCCTTCATGGAAGATACAAAAAATCATTGAGAAATATAGAATGGACCTCTATGGCTTTCATCTGGTCAAAATTCACATCTTCAAGGAAGTTAATGGTGCGATGGTCTTGGTTTGCAATCTAGACTTGAAGAGCGAAGAGTGGAATTATTGGAATTTAAATTCAAATATCCCAGGAACCCTCCAGCATCCTTGCCCGAGATAGACTTGACCGTTATGCCCATTCCTTTATATTATTACTTTCTCTAAGGACTAGGGTGAGGGTATGGTGGATGTTTCGTATGGTTTGGGAAGGTTGTGCTTCCTTATCCTAAGGACTATGATGTGGCTTGTTCTAGTTATTTCTTCAAGGAAGGAGATCTACATTGATTGCAATAATTATACCCTTAAGGTTCTCACGAGGATTACATCACTCTGATTGATACTAACTTGTAATTATTGTATAGATTGCAGGAAAATTATGGATTTAAAGGTCTTTTGTGATTCCTCTATCCTACTCTACGGAGCCTCTATAGATGCCCACGTTGGCCTTGACCCAAGCTATCGATATCGAATTGAAATATCAACTAAAAGATGGAATAAGGCCTTACTCAAGCTATCGATATCGAATTGAAATATCAACTAAAAGATGGAATAAGGCCTTACTTTCAAAATGCCAATGATGAGCTTCTCATGTCAAGCGTTGGAAAGACTTCCAGTACGCACTCCTCGCAAGATATTTCTATTCAAAATTTGCTAAATTGCTTTCACACAGATCTTGCTTTCTGTCATTGTGAGGACAATGACTTTACCGGTGATGTTTGTGTTGATTGGATTGGATGGACTCACATCTTGCAATCCGGCCTGTCATCCATGGCAAATGAACCACTCAACAAATAATGAAATAAAACAGAACTCCCTAAAGTCCAGCAAATTTCATGTGAAAAATATTGTACTGAACTGTGTACGTGCACTCCGATCTCTATGGAACACACTTCAAGAAAAGGAAGGTCTTAAACGTGCTTCCCCTAATTTTTCAATTTGGCTATATATGAAATAACATATTCTCAAACAATATTTTATAGAAGAAAGAAAACAATATCTTATAGAAGAAAGAAAACAATTTGATTTTGATGATTGAAACATCAATGATTTCTTACTTGTTAAATGCACTTCTAGAGATGAATTTATTTTATACTTATGTCATTTCTTTATATGCCTCTTAACAATTCATACCAAGTGGCAAAAAACTATGAAAACAATTTCATCACTCAATAAACTACAAATTTGTTTGGTTCTCTAACTTTCTCTCATCTTCAAATTATTGAACATTTTGATGCTTTGATACCGCTTGTAAGATAGATTTTCTATATATGTATATAAGATTATGATGAAGAAACACAAAAATATGTAAATATTATTACTCTAATGTGACATATCAAATAAATATAAAAAGGTCACTTAAACATCTTCCAACCACTACATAACTACCCTTTATTAATTAGAATGTGATTAGTGTAGAATCAAGAAAGAATGTTACAGGATAGGAAATAAACTAAAGCGAAAATGAATATATATTTAACACTTGTCATATTGTTTCAATCAATCAACAATCAAATCAACTTTCTATCATAGCAAATTAAATAGACATATATTCTCTCTTGGACAATTACTCCAATTATAAAGATGATTTGGATTATTAGTAGATTTGATTATTTAATTAGATCTAGATTTGATTTACTCATAATTCTTATGCATCTATTTTTAAATTTTAAATGATACACTAAGAAAATATTATATAACTTATTTAATATCAAATAAGATTATTTAAAAGACATTATGAGTTGTATTCTATCATATGAGTTTAAAACCAGTTTGTACTTATTACAAAAAAAAATTAATAATCTATTATTTCAACTAAATCAACATCTATCAACATTGTTTCAATTAATAATTAAGTCAAGATTCTATATATATATATATATATATTCTTTCGCTTTTCTCTTTTTAAAATTTAGGGATAAAGTTTTTAATCTCGGTACCAAGAATGACAACACCATAATTTAACCATCACACTATACTAGCACCCTCATATATTCTCTCTTATTATCCTAATTTACACAGTCAAATAATTTTTTGTTAATAAATATACATAAATTTATCTAAAAATGTTTTGTATTTGAATAGAAGGAATTATGAAAAGAGAATAATAGGGATAAGAGAACAAAAATCGGCTCTGCAAGTAGGGTTCTATGTTGAAGCGACTGATGTAAGGTTTTGCCTGTGGAACATCTTTGCAATGGTGGTGGTAGTGGTTGGACTACAAAAGCACGAGAGGAGACCCTTGTTGTTGGACGTCGCTCATGTGTGACGGGTTGGAGTCCGACCATCTGTGATGCTCGGGGATTCAGACCCCCTAATGGCGTCCCTCTTAGCCAAGATTATGGGTCAAATGGCCCTGATCAGCCCAAGTCATTTAAGGAGGTGATTGTGAGCGAATGTGTTTATTTCTCAGCTAGAGAAAATTTTATGGTTGAGGTAAGGTGTGAAAGTGAATATGGGGGATGCAAAGGAGCTAAGTGCGCTCGTGGCCCATTTAGAATAGATGTTTTCTCTCCAAATGATGAGCTTTGTAAAGTTTTGAATGAAGAAGATAATAAATTAAAAAATATTGGGGTTTTCTAAGTTGTCGTGGATCTTAATAAGATTCTGGCAAGAAGGTATATGGACTCTTGGTTGTCAGATGTATGGGGGAAGAAAATGGGTTTTTTTCACCTATTGTAGAATGATCCAAAAAGGTTTGTATGTGGTCTTCCTCAAGAATCATGAAATGTAAACCAGGGTTTTGGGAAAACAATTCTAGAGTATTGGGAAAAATGTTTTTAGGGCTTTTCCTTGGTCGCTAGATGCCCTCAATGAGGAGATTTTGGCCTTATATTTCCCTAGATGGGTCGTGGTAAAAAATGTGCCCCCCAAAATTTAGAATTTCATTCCATTGTTGCTTGAACCTTACTAGCGAGTGATAAAAATAGACAATGTGAAGGCCGCCCTTCCTCACACCGATACTAGGGCTCTTATTTCTTTAAACCCCGAGGTTGACATTCCAAGCATTCTGAGAATAAAACAAGAATTTGGTAGCATGGATTGTGCCCTAGAAATACTTGGGGGGTTGAAATCCTACTACTTGTGTCGAAAAGAAGGTCACATAAGGAAAAACTGTCTGCTTATTAAGAAAAAAAAATGTCTCACAAAAACCATTGTCCGACAATTTTGTCGAAGGGCAAAACTTATCTGAAACTAAGGGTCAAATGGCTGGTGATGGTAGCTTCAAGTAGATGGGTGGCATCGACTACCCTTTTAATAGTATGAGCCCTGGAACAAGAGACTCTTCTAGAAAGAAGGTTATAAATTTCGATACCACCCAAGAGATGGGAGAAGTAAACTTTGAAACTATGAACAAAGTCATGGAAAACATAGATAAATTACACAAGGTTGTGGAAGCCATAAACAATGAACTAATCAAAGTGGGGATTAACACTGAAGGAAACAATAGAATAGGGCGGTGGGTGCATGGAAATGGGTAGCAATTCCATGAAGACCTTTCAAAAAACTTTTGAAAATAAATAACGCGCACTCGTTATAACACGCACGTGTTATTGCTTGTTAACAGAAAGAAAAAAAGTGAAAACATGTCATTGTTATTTCGACTATTTTTTTCTTGCAATCACAGCCAAAACCCCCATACTTATGTGCTCGCGTTCTAGGAGGAGCAATTCAACAAATTGTTTCACCAACAATTTATATTTCTTCACAATGATGGCGCCACGATGAGGAGGAGATGTGAGAGGTAAGTATTTTGTGGTTTTTGTTTTGAATTAGTTAGTTTTAGGTTGAATATGATATATATTTGTTTTAATTTTTAGGAGATGCAAATCAACCTGCAAACCTTTAAGATCCTTAGTAGGAAGACCAACAAAATCCTCAAGATCAAAATCAACCACAACAACAACCTCCTCCACCAATCACTCAACCCCCTCCTGGCACTCAACAAAATTTAATGAGTGAAATTGAGAACAACAAAAAACAAATTTAGGATTTGATTAGTAGGTTGAGTGATCCAAATGGTTCAAACACAGAAAGAATGACCCTAACAAATTCATTGAAAGATATGGTAAAAAATGTAGATTCAATTAGCAAACAAATAATTGGATGGCAAGATAGGAGGCAGATGGCTAGGGATTATTATGCAAATAAGCTATCATACAAAGATGTAAAGGATTTAAAAATTACAAAAGGTGATTTGTGCTCATTATTCACCATCCCACGCACAAATCAAAATCTTACCATCAATGCAAAGAGGTTTCCTATCCATTGGTGCCACCACCAACAAATTAGGGACCAGTTTTATGATAGGTGGTACATGGTCTTCGATTACCCACCATGCAACAATTGTGAGGTCTCGCAATATTTCCTTAGGAAACTATACAGTGAGTTCATTTTGAACAAAATTCCAAATTATTTTGATATGAGGGATTTCCAAGGGAGAGGTGGGGGCTCAACTTAGGATAGACCCGATGCATAGTCGGATCCTACGCGAAAAGGTAGACGAACTCTTGCTAGGCCACCTCATGAGCACGTTGTTATGCCTTTCGTCGTGAAGGAAAGTGTTGACGTAGAGACATTGCAGGTGATCAGCACTTTGACCCAAAGTGTCATCCATCATAATAGCCCTATTCTATAGTGCCATCCAGGGGATTCTTCGAGTGTTGGTCATCGAACACATGTGTTTCAATCTTGCGGGGCTACTTGTTCATATGACCCCACCGACACTCGGGAGACTGGTACGCAGGATCCGTCTGCAACTGTGGAGATGGAGAGGGCAGCTGACATTTTTCATGAGGCATATGGCATTGATAGTCAGGTAAAATTTAGTGCATGTTCATTGAATTTAATTTATTAAATTTTGATTTTGAAATGCAAGATTAACTAAAAATGTTTTATGATATTAATAAAATTGCAGGGTCACAGTGTTGAGACTGGATACACCGGCCCCCCACCAACTTATTTGTGCAGTACACCTATCATTGGGGTATGCAACTAGTAAACAATTATAAATGTATTGCATGTTAATAGCATTGTTTTACGAATGGTAATTTAATATGCGATTTTGGATGTTGAACAGACTAATATTGAAGGTTTTAATGGAACACTTCCCAATGGCGGCGGATTTACTCAAACCTACATGGAGGTAACAGAATAAATATTTTAACTAATGAATCAAGCACTGAATAGATTTGTGTAGTTTATATGCACATCGTTGATTACGTTGAATAATTTTTTGTTTTATTTTCAGATGATGCAAGCTGAAACACCTACGAATGTGACGAGGGCAATGGATATTGGTGTGTCATATTCTATACAATCCTTGATGGCTCTAACAGGAGAGGCATGAGGAAAATTAGTAAATTTACATTTACATTTGTTGTTATAGATGTTAGTTAGTGAAAAATCAAACCATTATTGATTCGTGTAGTTTAATTTCTATTTGTATGGTTTATACAAGGCTTGAGCACGCTTGAGCATGGGCGTGAGAATATTTCCTCTGTGGAGAGAGATCATTAGATGGCGGTAAGTGATTATTTTGTCAAATATATCATTTTTTATAATGTAATTTCTATATATTCATGTTTTTACTTCTTATTGTAACAATTAAAACTTCACCATGAACTAAACACTAGGAGGAGGAGCAGGTGCACTCCTCGAATGTAGGAAAAATGAGCGGCATACCTATCGCCATCCGATCAAAAAGGAAAGGCAAAGAATTTATTTCCAGGGCATGGAGAGCAATGACTTTTGATTCCAGAGCCCTTTGTTGTATGCCTACATAGCAGTTTTGTACATATTTTTATTGGACATATTTGACATTGTATGCCTATATGGGATTCTCGTAAGCCTATATGGCTATTTTGTACATATATTTCATACTTATACCAACATATATTGATGTATGCCTACATGGCTATTTGGTTAATACAAATATCTTTTATCGATGTGTGTCCATATTTGCATTCTAAATTGATGGTTTAATAGATATGAGTTACGTTTATTCAAGTGTATGTTTTACAACTTATGTGTATACTTTGTGATTTACATGTGTACGAATGTATACTTTGTGGCTTACGTGTTTTCATGTGTATACCTTGTATTCGTGCATATACTTTGTATTAATCTGTGTATACTATGTATTCTTGTGTATACTTTTTGAGGCTTACGTGTTTTTGAGTACTTGTGCTTCCCTTATTGACATGTACATGCTTGAATTGTTCACATGTATAATTATTAATTGGTTAGCCCTAGCATTGATCATTGTTGTCCTTCATGATTTGTCTTGAATATTAATTGATTGATGCTAAACAACTATATCTAAAAGAAAAAAAAAATACAATTGGCATTCCATGAAATGATTCATAAAAATATTCCAATATGTTCTTTATCTAAAATTTGGAGGTCGTACCAACTACGGGATCAACAAGTTTGTATCAAAAATCTAAAAAACAGAGAACAATATGAATAATTCTTATTATATCTTCTCCAAAATTTTATCAACAACCTCCATTCGAGCCTCTCAAGGCTTTACATAGTGTTTTACACCCTTCTCTAACCAATCCATGCCCTCAACTAACTAAAAACCAACTTTCAAAACAAGTGACCATTGCATTTTAAATTTGTTACTTTAAGCAACTTACAAATTTGTAACTTTAGACTCCTCCAACCTAATGAGTACATCTAATGACCTCTAAACCCACACAAATGGCATACAAATATCCTTACTAAATAGACAAAATTCCATTATTTCACAATCATATATACAAATTCACAAATTCGCCTTCAAAGGCTACAAAGACAACTCCTAGTGCAAGATTGAAATTTTCACATTTTTTATCACTAGAACTAAAAGTCACCCTAAAATATACCTAATGGTCTTAATTGACCTTATTCAAGACAAAGTATTCTCAAAATACCCATAACAACCTATTCACCACCCTATTCACCATCAGATAATCACTAAAACCACTGAACTAGACCTTCTTCATCAAATGGAGGAACAAGGTTCTCTACACCAATTATCATACATTTTTCATATGGAATACTCTAACTTCTCAACCATCGTCTGTATGTTTCTCTTTTCCAATGTTTTGCATGCCATCATAAGGGATCAAGTCGGTTGAACGCAAGTCGAATCAATTCCACATGTTTGGGTGAGAAAGAGAGCCATTTCTAGCGTAAACCTACCTATTAGGATGCATTGGAGCAGTTAGTTTGGTCACACAAATTGCAAAATGAAAGTTGCACCACTTTGCAACTTTGCACAACTTCAATTTGACACTTTTTCCATCAAGTGAAAATCCATCTCCATGGGAAAACCACTCCAAGATAGCCAAAACTAAGAGAGGTTTTTGTAGAGGGGCCTAACTGTAGGATCAAATGAGAATTTTCTAAGCATCACGGTATCTAAGTAATAGCATGTTGAAGTTTGCAATTTTGCACTTTGGACCCTCAAGGGATCGATCTGGTGGAATGTAGCTTGGAGCGATTCCACATGTTTTGGTGTGAAATAGGACCATGTTTAGCATAAACATACCTATTCGGACGCGTTGGAACAATCCACTTGGTCACACGAGTTGCAAAGTGAAATTTGCACCACTTTGCATAGCTTCAAGTTGACACTTTTTCCATCAAGTGAAAATTCGCCGCCACGGAAAAACCACTTTGAGATAACCAAAATCGAGAGAGGTTTTTGTAGATGGGCCCAATGCAATCCTGTAAGATTAGATGAGAATTTTCTAAGTGTCACGGTATCCAAGTAATAGCATGCTGAATTTTGCAGCCATTTTGCACTTTGGACCCTTAAGGGATCGATCTGGTGGAACATAGCTCGGAGCGATTTCATGTGTTTCGGTGTGAAAGAGGACCATGCTTAGCGTAAACATACCTATTCGGACATGTTGGAACAGTCTGCTTGGTCACACAAGTTACAGATAAAAATTTGCACCACTTTGCAACTTTGCACTGCTTCCATTTGACACTTTTTCCATCAAGTGAAAATCCACAGCCACGGGAAAACCACTCCAAGATAGCAAAAATCGAGAGAATTTTTTGTAGAGGGGCCCAATGCAATCCTGTAGGATTAGACAAGAAGTTTCTAAGCATCATGGTATCCGATAAATAGCATGTTGAATTTTGTAACCATTATGCACTTTGGACCCTTAAGGGATCGATCCAATGGAACGTAGCTCAGAGCGATACCACATGTTTCGCTGTGAAACAAGACCATTCCTAGCATAAATATACCAATTCGGATGTGTTGGATTAGTTAGTTTGGTCACACAAGTTGCAGAGCGAAATTTGCACCACTTTCCACAGCTTGAATTTGACACTTTTTTCATGAAGTAAAAATTCGCTGCCATGGGCAAACCACTCTGAGATAGCCAAAACCGAGAGAGGTTTTTGTAAAGGGGCCCAACACAATCCTACAGGATCAGATGATAATTTTCTAATAATCACAGTATCTGAGTAATAGCATGATGAAGTTTCCAGCCATTTTGCACTTTGGACCCTTAAGGGATTGATCCGGTGGAACATAGCCTAGAGCAATTCCACGTGTTTTGGTACGAAAGAGGACCATGCCTAGCGTAAAAATACCTATTCAGACGCGTTGGAGCAGTTATTTTGGTCACACGAGTTGCACAGGGAAATTTGCACCACTTTGCAACTTTGCACAGCTTGAATTTGACACTTTTTCCATCAAGTGAAAATCCGCCGCCACGGAAAAACCACTCTGAGATAGCCAAAATCGAGAGAGGTTTTTGTAGCCGGGCCCAACACAATCCTGTTGGATCATGTGATAATTTTCTAAGTGTCATGGTATTCGAGTAATAGCATGCTGATGTTTGCATCCATTTTGCACTTTGGACCCTTAAGGGATCGATCTGGTGGTACATAGCTCAGAGCGATTCCGCAGGTTTTGGTCCAAAACAAGACCATGCCTAGCGTAAACATACCTATTCAAATACATTGGAACAGTCTACTTGGTCACATGAGTTGCAGAGCAAAATTTGCACCACTTTGCACCACTTTGCACTACTTGCATTTGACGCTTTTTCCATCAAGTGAAAATCCATCGCCACGGGAAAACCACTCCAAGATAGGCAAAAAAAAGAGATATTTTTGTAGAGGGGATCAACTCAATCTTGTAAGATTAGACGATAATTTTCTAAGCATCACGGTATCCGAGTAATAGCATGCTGAAGTTTGCAACCATTTTGCAATTTGGACCCTTAAGGGATTGATCTGGTGGAACGTAGCTCAGAGCTATTCCGTGTGTTTCGATGCAAAACAGGACCATTCCTAGCATAAACATACATATTCGGACATGATGGAGCAGTTAGCTTGGTCACACGAGTTGCAGAGCGAAAGTTGCACCACTTTGCAACTTTGCATTGCTTGCATTTGACGCTTTTTCCACGAAGTGAAAATCCGTCGCCACAGGAAAACCACTCCAAGATAGCCAAAACCGAGAGAGGTTTTTGTAGAGGGGACCAACACAATCCTATAGGATCAAACGATAATTTTCTAAGCATCACGGTATCTGATTAATAGCATGTTGAAGTTTGCAACCATTTTGCACTTTAGACCCTTAAGGGATAGATTTGGTGGAACGTAGTTTGGAGCGATTTCGCATGTTTCGATGCAAAAAAAGACTATGCTTAGCATAAAAATACCTATTCAGACATGTTGGATCAGTTAGTTTGGTCACACAAGTTGCAGAGTGAAAGTTGTACCACTTTGCAACTTTGCACAGCTTGAATTTGAAACTTTTTCCATCAAGTGAAAATTCGCCGCCACGAGAAAACCACTCTGAGATAGCCAAAACCAAGAGAGGTTTTTGTAGAAGGGCCCAATGCGATCCTATAGGATCAAATGATAATTTTCTAAGCATCCGAGTATCCGATTAATAGTATGTTGAATTTTGCAACCATTTTGCACTTTGGACCCTTAAGGGATCGATCCGATGGAACATAGCTTGGAGCGATTCTGTGTGTTTCAGTGTGAAAGAGGACCATTTCTAGCGTAAACATACCTATTTGGATGCGTTGGAGCAGTTATTTTGGTCACACGAGTTGCAAAGCGAAAGTTGCACCACTTTGCAACTTTGCACAGCTTGAATTTGACACTTTTTCCAGCAAGTGAAAATCCGTCGCCATGGAAAAAGCACTCCGAGATAGCCAATACCGAGAGAGGTTTTTCTAGAGGGGCCCAACATGATCCTGTTGGATCAGATGAGAAATTTCTAATTGAAATGGATTAATTTTTATGGGCTTCGTGTTGCTGCCCCTATAGATTTTGATGGAAAAGGGCATGAAAAATGAGGTTTCACCCTAGGGTTTGATAAAATATTGCATGTAGAGGTTGGGTGATTGTCTTTTGAGTATTTACAGGTGATTTTAAGAAGATTTGAGGTGGTGGCATGTTCTAGTAAGGTGTGGAACCATTCCTTTCAATAAACCCTCCTTATACTAGCATAAAATAAGGGTTTTGGTTTGGCATGGTGGAGTGAGTTTGTCCTAAGAAAAATTATGGATCTAAGGGTTTGGATACATGATAATTGTTGCCTCAACAAGTTAAGTGGGTTCTTCAATGTTTAAAGGTATGTTCCTTTGTTTCTTGAATTCCCCTGCACAAATAAACACACACACACACCTAAAACATCCTAATTCGACCTTACCTGTTTTATATCACTTCTCTAATTACCTAATGACCTCTTTGAGACTTTGAATACATTACATATGACCTTTACATGACCTTTTTCACATTGTTTACATTTCAAAATTCAAATTTTGCAAATTTTCCTATTGAAGGCATTTACAGAACAAGGTGCTACTGCACCAAACATGAACTCCAAAATTACAATATTTGAGTTAAATCTCATTATGTAAGTAAATCTCATTACAATGCCTTAGGTACTTCATTCTCATAGATCTTTTACAATGTCACTCATACATTTGAGATTCTCTTTAAATGTCTACATCATAGGTGTTCATTATGAGGTTAACTTAAATTGAGTAACTTCAGATTCCCTCGCTAAGCTTCACATGCTCTTTTATAATGGCTTGAAATCAAAATTGAGATTTGTCAAGATCATCAAAATAAGGATGTTGCATTGCTTTTTTGGCTGAGATTCTCATTGATGGCTCATAAATCAGCATTTTCTGCAACGAGAGATCAATCAATTTTTAGTAGTTTACTTACAAATACGCAAAGTAAAAGAGAAAAAGAAAGAGCGGGTATGTGCAATATCATGATGGGCCAAAAAGTGGTGATATCTAAGTGATATGATGGCCCATATGGATGGTGACCTTTCTCTCACCCAAAATTAATGAAACGAAAAGGGTTTTTAAAGGAGTTTCTCAGCTTTCCACCAATATAAATTATGTTTTTCTTTGAATTTAATAAATAATTATTATTCATTTTCTATTTGAATTGCGACTAAAGTCCTGATTGATAGGTTGACTGAAAAACATCTATAGCTTTCAAACGGTATCACATTTTTTGAATCTGAAACATGTGTCACATTCTATACTTCTCATACTATAGGATTAAAACAAAAAATATTGAATTTCATGAATTTTTGACCAAGTTAAGGTGGTTAGACATACGAGTTTTTATATTTTTAAAAATTTGTAAAAAAAAAAATCATAATTAATTATTTACTTGGAAAAAAATTACAAATAATTATGCATCACATCGGGACACAAGTCCCCTACTTATATCTAAAATCTTATAAAAAAATATTCTCATTTTATTGTGGTTAGGGTGGTCAAACATACACCTATTTCTTATTTTTCCCTGAAATTTAAGTACTACTACATTGAAATTACAAATTTTCACCAAATAGATTTTTCAAAAAATAAAAAAATAAACCTAGTAGTTTAGAAACTACATTCAATTTTCTACAAATTTTATTCTTACATATTTTTGAAATAATATAAATAACTTATTCAAATTTTTATGTCATGTTTCCTAACTCTAATTTTTTGAATTTTATTGCCACTTAAGGGCCTATTTTTTTCATGATGATCCTACACATACCGAAGCATCCAAAATGAAAATGAAATAAAAATAGATGGAAGGCACTTACAGATAGGCATGCAAGTCTCACAACTTAGTCACTCCTGGTCATACATCTTCACTAGGAATTCCAACATACCTATTGCACACAACACCTCTCATGAATAGAGTATGTTGAAATTTCAGATGCTCTTATAATGTCTACATCATAGCTGCTCACGATAAGGTTAACTTCAAATGAATAACTTGAAATTCCCTCACCAAGATTTGCACACACTTTTCTAATGGCTTAAAATCATGATTGAGATTTTTCAAGATAATCAAAATAAGGATGTTGCATTGCTTTTCTAGCTAACATTCTCTTGGATGGCTCATATATTTGGATTTTTTGCAAGGGGACACCAATCACTATTTAGTATGTTACTTACAAATACACAAAGTAAAATAATATTATAGCATTGGCATGAAACAAATTAATGTGCATACAAGTATAAATTAATAAGAACCAATGTGCATATACTTACAAATTAATCCAACGAACCATCTGGGTCTACTCTACTCTTTATTGTGTCAAGTATTGCCTCATGGTCAGACTCACAGACCTTCCACAAGGTCTTCTTCAAAGGTCTACCCCCCATATTTGGTCAAACAAACATTGGATGCCACGACAAGGTTCGAGTAATGAAGAATCTTACGATGCATGTCAAAGTCTTGAAATAGCCAATGTTTAACACTCGAATGTGGGTACCTTCTAAGCCATGTTCCAGTAACCACAACTGAGCCTGTAGGGTATTCAATGTTTTCTCCATCTATAACTGGGGCCTCCAATTTCATTTTGGCCTCAACACAATGACACAAGTCATATTTTGTTCCCTCTTCATTGTCGTCATCTGCAATAATTGCATAAACATGCCCTGCATTGATATGTGTAGAAAATATCTTGAAATTTGTCAACATTACGAATACAGTACAAAGTAAGATAATGATATGGAATTTCAACAACTAAGTAAGTAGATATATCACCTGGTTGAACTAGATCTAATATGTGGTCAAAGTCGACCAATGATTCCATCTGTGTTAGTTCCAATGCCGTCAGAGGGTGATATGTGTGAAGTGGGCTAAGATAACTTGTCAACCATATGTCAACCCACTCCCCTGACTCACAATCATTCCAAGCTTGCATTGTACATGAAGAACAAAAGCATGCCATCTTTCGTGTATTGATACTCCATGAACCTACATTTCAGTTAAGGAAAGAGTGTACCTCACTCAATCATGTTAGTGTATAACAAACCTCATATGGTGCAATTTTATTATCATCCATCAACCAAAAAAATCTAAGAACTGAAGACGTGCCTTCATTTCCTGGACCCATCAAATCATTACACAACTCAAAGATTGAATTTGCATCTGTCAACTTCGCACTGTCTTTATACTTTAACTCTTCTCGTGCTAATTCTTGTTTCACACATGCCCCTGCACCATCATGCTCCCCCTTTCCATGTCCGGCCTCACAAAATTTCCACATATGTTGAACACCTGTAATTGCATGCATCCTACACAACTAGTAGAACATGTGCGAGTTCTTGAACTGTGCTACAAAGTTATCAGACCATATTATATGTCGGTTGTATTTTATTCCCCTCTAAGCCAAACCACTATAGAAAATTTTGAAGCAACCTTGCACGAACTCTAGAGAATGTGTGTGATCATCACTAATGTAAAAGTGGTACTCCCTCAATCCCTTACTTTGTTCATTTGTACTATCAAATGCATAAATGAATGCTATGTGCACAAATATCGAAACCTGTGTGGAGTTGTAATATTGTGCATGCACCTCATGTTTTGGTTGTAGAGTGTAGTTCTCTGCAAATTCAACCATTGATACTATGCTTCCAACTAGAAAGGTGTCCTTGCATAGCTTGAATTGTGTGTCCAACCATCGGGCTCTATGGGTATGCATTACATACTCAGATAGTATATTGTCACAAAACATGGACATAAACTAGTACACTGAAATCTTCTCAATAACCAAATCAAACCTTTTTGCTTGAGACCCATCTTTTGTAGCATCTCTACTAGTTTTTGTCCCACCTCATATGTTCTTTCCATATGTTGACATACTGGGATACACTGGAAGCCACCACAATGCTCGCATGAACCATCCAAGCATGTTGTCATATAGAATATCTGGTCATCCTCTATTTCACATAAAAAATTTAATAAGAACTCTCTTGAAGATTTTGGTGGGGCTTCTATGTTACAATCCTACAAAACATCGTTAGTATGCAAATCTACACATATAGAATGATAAACATCATAATGGTTAGAAAATTCAATATATAGTCTACAAAAAAAAGTAGTGCGTGTGTGATTTATCTTGACATAAAAAGGTTTAATTATTTCAAAAAATCTTTGAGAAATACTAATTTGAGGATAATCATTTTCCAATTTTTGAAAAAATTGGGTTTGAGTCATATCCAAAAAAGGCTTTGGATGTGGCTCACGATTCTGACTACCGATTCTCCTTCTTACCACATCCCTTTGATTCAGAGATGGTCTTGTGTTATTCTTCCAATAATCTTCAATTAGTGTTCTCAAGGCTTCAACAAATTCTTTATCTTTTCATGACAGTCTCCCCGAGAATGCCCATAATTCATTTGAATCATTGCCCTCAATTCTTTGTCGCCTTTGAATGGCTCTTGATAAAAAAAATCTACTAATTACCGTGTGTTCACTTGTCTTTTTAATGAGATGAGCTCTCTTTGTTTGATAGCTTACCAAAGTCGATGTAATGACACGTCGGGTGACATTACTATCCTTTGAGCATGAGGTTTTACCCACACTCTCATAAGCATCCATTAGATTCTTCACAATAGTGTCTTCACTCGATGCATTCAATTATCAACCCAAGAGTCTTCATGATGTTCCTATACTTTACACCCCATATCATTTCAAAAAATAGTTGACATCTTGCAATCTCATTTAGCCTTTCAAAAAATCTTTCCCAAATCTTATCAGCATATCTTCTACAAGTGTGTGTTGAAATCTTACCTTCCATGTGCTACAAAATCTCATCATCAATATTAATCAAATACTTTGGCTTTCTACACAAAATTCTTGGTGGTGTTCTCCTAGGTACATACATCTCAACATTAGTAATTTCATCAATATTTAATTGAGGTGGGCTAGATTGCATACCTTCAATCGAGGGTGGAGAAGAAAACATACCTTGAGGTTCACATGGGGATGATGGCATACCTTCTTCGTCAAATCTGAGTGATGATGTACTCTCAACTTGAGATGTGTTGGATGGTGTCCAACAATATTCACTTGAGGTAGATGGTGTCCCTCCATATTCACTTGCAGTAGATGGTGTTCATCCATATTCACGTGTGCTAGATGGTGTCCCTCCATATTCGTTTGTGCTTAATAGTGTCCCTTCATATTCACTTGTCGTAGAGGGTGTGTCTCCAACTACAGTATATGAATCTTTCTTACAACGATGCTTTTGCATTCATGCCTTTTGTGCTACCAATTCTCGTTCTTTTTTTTACGGTTGAGGTTCCTCTTCAATTGGCTTGTTTTCGTCAATTGTTTCCAATTTCTTCTTTTCACGATATGCCGCCACCCAAACTCTCTCCTTTTATTTGAATGTTTCATTCTCTTCATCTATTAGTTTCCTCTTTGTCTTTTTCTTCGACATGACAAATAATTTTATCTGTACCATGGTAATGAGACAAATATTAGTTCCTAAAAAATGTATCCATTCAAGTTAATTGAAAAATATATGTCATTCATGGCTTCATTTAAATAATACTTACAATCATCTTGTACAAAAGTTAACCTAGCATAGACAAATGTGACATTTTTTTTTTCAATCCAGAATACCTTAAAGAAAAGTGGTAACATGGCATGCCATGATTGCAAGATAGGCTCAAAATGGAAGCATGGATATTTGCAAAAAAATGCATTTTCTGGAAAAGTTATGAAGAGATAAGTTAGTTAAGAAGTTACAAAAATAGTAAGATACGTTGGGGGAGTTGAGTTTGAAGGGAAATAAGATAAATATCATGCAAGTTAAAATCATAATGAGTGTAATGGCATTGTGAGTGTTTGATAAGTTTGTGGTGCAAGAGTACCTTGACAATCTATGCTTCCATTTTGAAATTTGATTCAATTTTGGGTATCTCCATGTCATAAGAGGGTCATTAAAGACATTTTCCATGTATGGGAATCATTAGGAGGTTTAAAATGTGCATTGACAATGTAAGGTTATAATGAAAAAAAAAATTGAAAGCAAGCCATAATACAATGAAATAAAATGTGTAAAGACTTCACATACCTAAAAAACCAGACTTTCAAATGGAGGAGTTCAACCCAATTATGTAGGCTTAGCTTCTTCTTTCTTCAAACTCCACAAAAATTTGACTTGTTCAAAAGTTTGTTCCCCTCCAAACTTCAATTGTATATCATTTTTCAATGGAATTCAAACTTCAATGATATTATATGTCTTTCAATGTGGAAACTCTTCTATTGCATGCAAAGGTGGTAGAAAGATCATGGAAAAGGTGATGGAATGTGAAAAACATGCTTGCACACTTCACAACATCATCAAAAGGCTACTTTTTGTCAAAGCACGTGCATAACCAGGAGAATATGAAGACTGTGGGCCTTGACATCACGGGTATATTCAGTTTTTTAATCTTTTTAGTGGAATAAAAAATGTTCTCACGTTATAACACGCTCGCGTTATTTCTTTCTAAAAAGGTAGCATCTCTACTTCTTCAAAACGTGCACGCGTTATATGAAATATGGTTTTCTTAATATATTTCTTTTCTCCCTCTTTGTCTAAGAGGGAGAGAGAGGGAGGGAGGAAGGGAGGGAGGGAGAGGGAAGAGGAAGGGAGAGGGAGAGGGAGAGGGAGAGGGAGAGGGTTAGATAGAGATAGTGAGAGAGATGGAGATAGATAGGGAGGGAGAGAGGGGGAGAGTGGGAGAAAGAGAGGGTGGGAGAGAGGGAGGGAGAGGGTGGGAGAAAGG